>VXAY01005111.1:0-91013 GCA_013399855.1 Oxyruncus cristatus | reverse complement strand
AAAAAAAAAAAAGGAGATATTTAATTCTTTCATTTAGGGATGGCTTAATAAAAGTCGAGAAATTTAAAGGTGTTTGTAAGTGTGGGTGTAGGTCATTTGACAAAAAAAAAATCAACTGCAACAAATTGCTCTATCAGGAATGTATTAGATCTGTCTGGGTAGTCTTGGGAAAAAATACAAACAATCTAAAGTAAAAAGAATGCTCAGAAATGCTCCTCTGGGGCTCTTTCGGGGCTTCAAAGTGCAATAATTCAGAAATACTGCATTTTGTGACAAAAACGCAGTTTGCATTTCAGCAGTGGCAAAACTCAGCATAAATGTATAATCAATGTTTCCCACTCCTAAAAAAAAAAAAAGGCAGAATCAGATTGTGAAGGAGATGATACAACAGGATAATTCCCACTGGTGATGTAAAACCTCTCTTTTCCTTGGTTATGACTGCTCTGGCCTGCATGCTCCCAGCACTACTCCTTGCAGAAGCAGGGAAGGTGAGTGGAAGCCTTCAGGATTCGGTATTTTGCATCAAAATATTCATTTTCAGACCAAAGTTTAATTCCTTCCCAGGTGGCTAATAACTAAAAAGTGCTGGGTGATACAAAAGCCACCGAGTCCCGCTGCTGTCCCTGATGAACAAACTCATGAAACCAGGCCACCAGCTGATCCCTTCAGCAGAGGCAGCAGCTGTTGCAGTGGTCACTGAGAGGCAAAACCTCTCACTTCCTAGAGGATGCTCTCTCCTAGTAGGAGTTTCCACTCGCTCACAGGAACATGTGCGCTCCTCCCTGCACTGGCCTCTTTGCTGGATACCTGCAGCTTCAGCAAGGCTCACTTACAAGTGAGCTAAATAAGAGTCCTCTCTCCCTTCCCCTCCAGTCTCCTTTTCCTTCAGAATTATGAACTTTTGCTGGAAGACTGACAAGCAAGTTGGCCAAGGCAGAATTTCAAGTTTGAACTTCCATTGCTGAAATTACCTTGAGGACATTCACATGTGAAACCTCTCCAGCGGTGGGCAGCAGGTGCCTCAACACAAGTGTCTCACACCACTTAAAATGCTCTCAGCACCCTGACTTCCAGATGCCTCTCTGCTTCCAGGCAGAGATTTCCCTGAGTTACATGTCTGTCCAGTGACAGATGCACCCTTTTCTAGGAAGGCAAACTAAGGGCAATTAGGTGAAAGACCCTGACAGCCTAAAGGGATTTGGCTGCCTCAGGAACTTTGATGGGACGTGGCCGGGCAATATAGGGAAACAAGAACCAGCTCTGCACAGGCTGGTGCTGGACTGCATTGCCATAACATGCCAGCTGGGTTCTTAAACCCTGGTTTGCAGTTAGCATAACCACTCGGCAGAGCAGCTTTTGATGTAGCTGTTTGGTTCCTAATAACTCCATTAGTCCAGGGATAACTTTGTTATCCTCACATAACACTTCATTACACCATGTAGACACCCCCTGAGGAACTGTTCTAAAGCCTTTGATAAAGCAGGAGGTGAAAAACTCTGCTTTGGAACTTGGAGCAGAAAGCTCCAAGAAATGACACTGGAAAGCACGTACCACCTCTTAGGACTCACAGACAAGTTGAATATTTGGTCAAAACCATTATCATGGCTGTAGCAGGAGGCAGATTTATACCAGTAGGAAATCCAGGCCTTTGGTTTTCTCACTCTGCTTGGGTACTGAGGTGAGCATGTGCCAGGGAGGATGGGCCAGGTCAGGCCAAATATAAAATCTGCTGCTTCTTAAGGCTAAGAGATACAGCTTGTCTACATCTACTTGTTTGGCTTGATATGCACCCTCTTGCAGCAGCAGGAGGAAAGACAGCTCCTTTTGGGCAGAAGTAGTGTCTGGTGCTCTTGGAAGCAGCTTGTGAGCTTTCATTGGCATTTGGGGTCAGGTTTACTTCTTTCTGATTACTTTTGAACAAACACCAGTGTGGGGTTATTAGCAGCATCCCCATTATGTTTCTAATACTCTTGTTAACACGGAGGAAATTGGTGCTAGGAAATGTTAAGGAGTGTACAGAGGAAAGTTAGTGTACTGTGCTTGGAGGCCCATCCAGATTTTGTCAACAATAATTGCTTTTCTCCAAGGATCATAGTTTTTTGTTTGTCCTCAGCAAGACTGAGACAATAATTGACACTGCTGAGCTCTTTGACTCTTGCTCAGTTATCTGTGGTCAAAATGTCTGTGCCACAGCAACTGGGACCTTACAGTGTTCATCTTAGGAGCAGCATTACAGTATAGAAGTGAAGGATTGCAGATATTTAAGAAAATTGTTGGAGAATCAATGAAGAAAAATGTTCCAGTGGGAAATGAATTAATCTAAAATTTCATATTTTTTTTTCAACCCTTTCAACATTGCAGACTTCCTCTAAGACTCCTCATCCAGTCATTTCATTGCTGCTTCCATACTGTTAAATTTGGATACCAGTTCTCTGCAACACAGAATTATTACAAGGTGCTCTGGTTTTAAAGAGCTGAAAGCCACTCAAGCATATTAGTGGAGTTTACTTCTCTAATCTGCATCCCAGTGCCTTTGGACTCACTCACAAAGGGCTTCCCCCACCTTATTTTAACCTGGGAGATTCAGAAAGCTTCTGTGGCTTCTGGGAGAGAGAATTCCTCCTCCTTTATTCCTAGAGATTCGGGCAGTGGCATATCCAACACTGGAGAGTAGAGTCCTTATATATGTGTACTCAGTCAGAAATTTTAAGTACCACTTTCCCCAGCATTCCCAAGCAGAAGGCACTCTTGATGCAGGTTTTTTGCATTTTCTGAGTATATAGGGGATACTGAAATACCTTGGAGTAACACTGCAAAGCCCTAAAGGAGCTATCTGTAACCCCCACTGTTAGCCATAAGGGAGGTAGAACTGAGGAAGGACAAAACACAGGTATGGGTGTAAGTGAGTGCACTGCTGGGTACATTGCTTCCCTCCTATTTTCCTTCCCTCACTGCTGCCTCATGGAACAATCACTTCATCTTTTATGCTGAAGAGAAGGAAACATGATGCTGTTGATCAGCGCTGCTTCTGCCGTTGCAATAAAACGAAATGAGATCCAATGTACTCAGCTGTTTCTTGAGCGAGTCAGAGTTACTGACCTTCACTGGGACTATTAATGTGCAAAACTCTCTGTCTTCCAGCTGCAAAAGCTGTCTCTCATTTCTGAAGTGAGAGCAAGGAAAGTAAAAAAGACAGAGGGAAAGAATTTTACAGGTATGATGCCCTACCCCCTTTTTTTTTTTTTAATTAACAGTGAGTATTTTATCTCAGTTACAGGTATCACCTAATTCATTACATGTTCCCATAGGATAAAAAAAGCCTTGCTACTTGCACATGTAGTCTTAGTGTCCAAATAACTTCTTTCAGACACTCAAAATACCTCTGTATTTTCAGTAAGAACCAATGTTTCTCTAACAACTAGAAATGGTTCATGATTTATCAGTCTGCCAGGTGGGATTTGCCCTGTGTTCACAGGGAACAAACCATTCAGTGGCAAAAGCATACAGTGGCATGAACAGCATTTGGGCTGGTGGGAGAAGCTGACTAAATGGAGGCACTACTTGCTACCTCGCCATTTTCTCAGGGAGATGTTAATGAGGCTTGCTCACCATTTCATGAAAATTTCATTTGCAGCACACAGGGCTCCCTGACAGAAGGAGCTCTGGTGAATCTCACAGAGGTGGTTTAAGCCATGACAGCCTCCTGCCACGTGCTCCCTCTGTCCACGAGGCTTCTCATCCTCCTAGCTGCGGTAGCTGAATAGAAGAGGGGCCTGAACCTCGGTTGCAGCAGCTCCAAGTCTGATGCGTCACATTAAACTGTCAGTGAAGGTGACATGCACAGGAGGGGGTCATGCCATGGTCACACCCTGACTCTGTCACAGTGCTGCGAGGCAAAGGGGAAATGAAGGGGCTCCTCTTCCCTGAGACGTAAATGAAAATTGCTGCTGAGTCAGAACAACAAAAAACAGAAACTGAATTATTGGAGTTTTTGAAAGTATTAATACTTTCAACAGCATGCTCTTGTATGTGTAAAGGGAGACCTTGAAATGACAGAAAGGCTCATAGATCCCATAAATTCTCAATAAACTCCAAGGGTAATATTTCAATAATTTCCTTGAAGACTAGGAACTCCACTTCCATTGTCAGAAACAGCCTGGGTGGCTCAGGTACCTCAGGGCTCATGCACACGATCCACTGCAGACAACCACATGTTAACGATGCCTGCCCAGGACAAGGCAGTTTCAGCTCGCTGCCCAGGCTAAGGGACATGTGAGCATGTCCAGGCATCTGAACCCACCCTTGCTGCTGTGGGGTTTAAAAACTGGTAAAAGCTGACTGAAAAAAATTGGCTGAAAGCCAATTACTGCATCTGGAGCTCCTGCACAGACTGTGGCTGTGGGGTCTGAGTTTAATGTCGGTGCCCTAAGAGGTGCTGCATCCTATGCAGCCATGTCCCTGCTAGACAGGAGTAGTCTGCTAGGAGGGAGGGCTGAGAGCAGGAAGCATTTCAGGTGTCTGATCCACATCTGTCACATGACATGTGGGCTCAGCTGGATGAATAGCAGTTACATCTTCAGGGAGAGGTGATAAGATCACTATATGTAGTTTTATTCCCTGGGACAGTGAGACATCTGAACACCTGAGGAACAGCTCCTGAGCCACTGCAGTTCTCAGTGTGGTGTTTCAAGAAAATCAAAGTCACCGATAGTCTCTGATAGATCATGTGGTTGGAAGAGCTAATTGGTATCCAGTGGGGTTAATCACACCTAAATTCCAGTAAGATGGCTCTCTTGGGCACTAGTAACAGTGAAGCTGTGAGCTGTATGGCTGGCAGTACAAGGCTGCCTGCACATTTACCTAGCCCTGAATGTAGTTATGTCCCTAGAAGTAAAATGGAAATGTCATTTAAGCTGTAACCAATTCCTTACAGAATTACGGCAAAAGTTACATGTCAAGTTTATAAAATCAGATTAAAAAGCATCCATATTGTGCTTTGTTCCTGCTTAACTATGTTGGTAACTGCTCTGGGATAGTGGTGCAGTGTTGAATATCTCTCTGTAGTAATTACAATTGGGTATGAAAATGAGCTACAAAACAGGGAAGTGCTTTTATCCTGATTCTGCAGATGGAGAGCTGAAACACTAAAGGCCAAATCTAATAAAGAACTATAGTACTGCAGCACCTACCTTGCAGTCATCTGCTGCCCATATGGGATGCTGAACACTGCTAGACACCTAGTCCCCGTTTAGAGGAGCCTGTGTATATAGGACAGGCTCATTGTCTCTAAATGGGAACCAAAATAGCCAGCTCACTGAGAAAGAAGCTGCCTCAAATCAGTACTCTTGGGTACCTCTCCTTTGAGCTATCGAGTAAAGAAACACTGTGAGCAAGGATAGGTGTTGGACTGTACATCTTGATTGCCTCTTCCAGGTTTTCAAAGAGGAGTTTTGGATCACTGGCCATGCTCTCCTCTAGGTGGACATACCAATGAGTTCCCATGCTTGGTAGAGTTCACTAAGCTCCTTTAAAACACTGGAGGAGAAGGGAGACCTCTCCTTTTTCACAGTGCATTAGTGGCCTGCTGTGTATTCACAAAGATGCAAGTTTAATCTCCCTTTCCCTTCCTTCCCACACTGAAGCTGTTCCCTGCATCAGAAATAATCTGAGAGCAAGACATGCAGTAGGAGGGAGTTTAGCTCTGCAATGTGCCACCCGGGGATAGTGTTTGGGGAATAAAATGCATTCTGGGTATGAACCAGGACCCACTTTGGTGCACACTGATGAATTCCCCAATTACAGTAGTATGGATACAGTCTCTCCTTACACACAATTTCTAAAATAATTTTTGCACAATGATGCTGTGGAGATCCCCCTTTTCAGTCCCTCTGGACAGAGACAGTTCAGATGCTCCTTTAAAATAGCAGACATGTCTGAATCCCTTTAAGCAAGTGTAGGAACTGGACCTGGGAAATCGGGTCCTTTAATGACTGTTATTTTGGTGCCTGTCCAAGTCAGATAACAAGGAACTTGACGTGCCTGTGTGTAAGCTTTTTCCAGATTACAGTTCTGCCTCCTTCTTTATGTAGTTGCCTACATCCTGTTTTGGATCTGACCTTGAGTGGCTTATTTAGGTACCCAGGCAGAGTGTGTGTCACAGCAAAACACTGAACCCAGTCTCCAAAGTCTTTATGTATCTTTGAATCTGTCTTTCCCTTCAGCTGATTTAGAAAAAGGCTTAGCTTTACTCCCTTCTTTCCCAAGCGAAGTTTCTCTTGATGTTTAAACTCAAGGGCAAATAATAATTGGAGATCTAGAGACAGAAAAACAGACACTATTCCCCGTAAGAGAAAATGAAAACTACATTAGGCGAAATCTTTCCATATACAAAGTTAGATGCTTTTGTTGTTTTTCTCATCTAATGCCACAAATACATACAGAAACACAAACGATGCCATATCCTAACAGTCAGACACACAGAACAACAGCTGCCAGTTTTACTGGCTGCTAAAAGCAGGATCAGCACCTCAAAAGAAAGACATTTAGATAGGAAAACCTCTGCAACAAAAAATTCTGCAGGACATTGCAAAACAGGTGGGCACCCTCGGAGCCTCATTTTTGTAAGTTCACCCATCACTGAGACAGTGCCCAGGCTCCCAGTGGGTAAAATATTCCTGGCTGTATGCACAGTATCAACACTATAAAGGTCTTGGAGACAAATACAGCTTGAAATGATGATCCTTAGGGCTTTCCAGAAGGGAGACTGATTAAACCAGATGGGGAGTATTTAGCCACAGAAGGCCAGATTCTCAGCTAATGTGAATCAGCTTCACTCCACAGATGATTTACAGCAGCTGGAACCTGTAGCTTCAAAGGATCAAGTTGTAGTCTCCTGAGCAATTGAGTCTGCATAGATTTTTACCAGTAAAATTAACGAGGCTGATGTGTGCTGGGGGGTAGAAGTAATCCTTAATTTAACAGAAATTGATGAGACTTAAATAGTAATTTCTTTAGTTATAGGCTCACCAGGCTTTTCTCTTAGCTTATCAGACCTTTTTCCTGAACTTCACAACGAAATCAATAGAGAAATAACACATTGGAATGGCCTTGGATGGTGGCAAGCCATAAAAGCTTCTGAAGGCTGTTAAAATTAAAATCTTCCTTTCTAGGTGGAAGGAGTTTTTAAGGACAACACAGCAGCTGCTTTAAAATGTCTGTGCATCCTTTTTCCTTGCAATTAGTAGCAAACAATAAAGGCCTCTTTTTAGAGCACTGATGGCACTTCCTTGGCTTTGGCAGCTTTTGTCTCTTCTAAATGATAACAATTGTGCATTCTTTTTTTCTGTTTAGTAGGGAACGTGTATCCCTGCAAAGCACGCTCGTTCCGCATGCTAGCTTTAGGCACGTTGTTCTGAGAAACAGTTCCAAGTCCGGGCCTCTGTAATTAGTATTTTTACTGATACATAACATAAACCTAATAGTGCTGTTGTATCGAGCTTACATGAAATTGGTAAGTAGTGAAATCTCTTACTTGCCCAGCTGTTCAGCAGTTGTCTCTCAGTCCTCCATGCCCTGCAGAGCTTTGTGCTTCTACCAGGAATAAGAATTTCCTTTGTGTAAGTGAAGGACAGAGGAAAGGTTCGTTTGGCTGCTTTCAATTATTTGTTGCTGTGTAAATGGTTTCAGGCAGTGTTGAACCGAAAATCTCCAGTGAATTGACTTGTATTCCCTTTGCTGGGGATAACAGGGCATTAGTTGGCAACTTAGAAAGCTGAAGCATGTTCCAAGCTCTGCCGTGGACCCAGTGTAAGAGCTATCTGTTTACATGATAACGTTTTCAGCCAAAATCTTTTTCTTACTAAGCCCAGTGCCCTGATGGCTTCAACAGGCTCAACTCTGAGCTGCAGCTGATAGATGTTAGTAACCTAAACAGTCCCGAGCCAGGAAACATGTGCTCAGAAACACCTGGTTAATTTCAACTGTGCCTACTTTATTTGTGGGCTAGGAGTCCCTTTCAGAGGAACTTGCTAGTTGCTTTGTTTTTTGTGAATAGCTTCCATCATCTACAGATAGGGGAGGAGTCTCAGGAGATAAAACTAGATGTTTCATTTCAAGTTCACGTTGTCTGTTGAGTTTTCTTTGTTGGGTTTTGCTTTTTGAAAGTGAGATTCTTGGAACTGGAGAGGACTTGCACTGGCCTCTCGAAATGCATTTCACATAAAAACAGAGAGGGTGTTTAGCCTTTCCCTTAGCATTTTTGTTCCTTTAGATTGTGAGGTCAAGAAGAATTTCTGCTTCAGAACTTGGCTGCTGAAGGCTGAGTTTGTAGGCTTTGCTTAGAAGTTCTTCCCACTGTGCTCCAGGAGATGATGGTAAGTCTCCAGCTGGAGGAGATTCCTGCTCTTCCGGTCAGTAATGGTGTACTTCTGGTCCTATGCATTCAAGTAGGTGATTCAGCTGTCTAAAATCATGAAACAATTTTACATCTGCGGCTGTATTTTTGTGGTGTTCAAGTTTTATTGCTTACCAAGAGGGCTAGAGCTCTTGTAGAGGCTGAGGTTTTTTGTTGTTCTTTGATTCTAGGAGATGGGACTTTAATTAAAGGCATCAAGCAGTTAGAGACTCACACTAAAAGCATGAGGTTACAACCTCGGACTTAAGGGAGAAGTAGAATTTTCCAGAGTGCTAAATGCTACAAAGGTCACTTGTTCAATTTGAGCAGGGTAGGGTTGGTTTTGTGGTGTTCTTTTTTTTTTTTTCCTCAACTAGAATCTCATCTAGGAAACCTAAGGGAAACAAAGAAGTTGAAATTATTTGGAGATGGTCTGAAAACAAAATCTGTGAAGATACTCATCCATTTTAAGCACTTAGATGAAGATAGGAAATGTATTCATCTGATGAATCTGAGCAAAATACTTATTAAAAGAAAGAACAAGGCATAAAGTACTGCAGTTTGCAAAGAAAGGAGCACAGCAATGAAGGAAATGATGTGTTTCTCCACAAATTAGATTCCCATTTGTAAGGACATGTCACGAAACAATTGCAGAGCTGGAAACATGGTAGACATTTTATCATTTGAAATATTTGTACCAAAGGCAACCATCTTTTAAAAGGGTATATGTTCTAGCTCAAGAAGAGGTTGAGGCAAAGATACAGGTGAAATTCTCCACGCTGTGTTATTCGGGAGGGCAAACTTCATGCTTACTGTAGTCTTTTAGCCTTAACCTCTATTATCTGTTTCTGTGCACTTGCAATGTTATATGCACAAGAGCTTCCTATCTCCTTGGGCAAACTAATCCAAGGGAGGGGGCTTAAGTTTCCTCTGGTTATAGCCTGTGAACTGCTTTAGGTTTTAGTGAAAACTTCCATCAAAATGTGTCTCATTTGCACAAGACACAGATGCTGCAAAGAGGTGGATAGCACACATGAGAGGACAAAATAAAGGTTCTTGAGTGACTTTAAATACACATTTCTATGCAAATAGCTGTGTTGTGGCGTTACAGGTTTTCTTCTTTTTTGCTGTAATCTGAATTTTCAATTCCCAGGATTTTTTAATGTTTTTCGAGAAAACTCCAGTATTGTCTTAAGGTTTTTCCCTTCAGCAATAAACAGCTGTTTAGAAGCTTAACTCTAGTTTAATGAAATTGGTTTTGCCTGGGAAGTTTCTTTAGGCCTTGTTGACCAGCGTGTTGACAGCACAATTCAGCACAGAGAGGGGCAAAGGGAGGGACGGCTCCATCTTCCAGGTTTTCAGTGACCGCCAAAACATGATTGCCCCACCGTGGGGCAAGTTCATCTGTCAGCTGCCGTGGTGACATCTCTGCTACCCACAGATCTGGTTTGGAGCTTGCTCTGCAGTTCAGACAGAACCATGCCTCAGTGCAGATAAACCACTTCTAGTGGAGGCAAAACAGAGCTGTTGACTGAGGGTAAAAGCAGCTTTAAAAATCCATTCCAGATACCACACCTTAACGCATGTGTTGTTTTCCAGGGACACTGGCAGTGTTAGCAGGTTCCATAGCCTTTCCAAAAGCAATCACAATGGAGACTGCAGGGTCCAGAGGGAACAGAAGCGCTCTTCTTGACTCCTCACCTTGGGTAACAGATGCAGTTGCTAACTCTTGTAGCCATGAAGATAAATCATAAAACAAAGAGGAAAGGTTTCTATTTTTTTTTCCCCCCAGGATAGCTGAGTGCCTTGTTCATCAGTATGCTGTATGAGGTGTACTTTCTCTTATAAAAATGTGCTTGCTTCACTGTTCATTTATCATAAGAAATAACAGCACTCACATGCCAGTTTTCTTCCATTTGAACCTAATTTCATGAATCTCTACAGAAAACTAAATATACCCATTCAATTTGCACTTAGGAAGTATATTGCTGCATTTATAAATAATCTAGTCTTTTCTCCATAATGGTACAGATATTCCGCTTCTGGAATTTAAAATTCATCCTAATATTTTCATTTTCACAAAGCTTTGAGCGTTCTTCTTTGCTCCCACTAACGTCTTTCTCTATCTTAGTTGTAGGCCACTATCTGGACTGACTCAAGGATATTTCATGAGCCTGGTAAGCAACTATGCACACACCTATATAATTTTTTTCTATTTTTTTCTTAGTTGCCATATAATATTTGAGCATGCTTCATAAATCCACCAAATGGCTGTTGTTCTTCCATATGATGACTCATCAGCTTATCACTTCAGAGATACAAAACAGAAAGGTGAGTTACTTCAGCAGGTTTAGAAGTGTGCAAGGAACAGAGTGGGCAAAATGCTTCCTTGGGGAACGTCAGGAGGAGGTGTAAAAAGGGATTTTTAAGCCCTCATAAGGCAGCTGCTTGTTCTAGGTTCTTTTTTTTTTCCTTGCCTAGTAGGAATCAATTTATCATACAGTTTTTAATACTTCAGGTAGTTCAGTAAAATCTTTCCATGAAAAACAGGAAGGCAAAAGTCTTGTAATGTCATATGAGCCTAATGTGCCACATTCTATGTAGGAATTTTACTCCCATTTTTTAAATATTTTTCCCATCTTTTCTGCATGCCAGCATTTGCTTCTGTTCTCATGGTATAATATAAGGATTGATACCACGGTGGCAAGTAAATGTAATAAACTAAAGCCAGATCTGCTTAAGGCACCAATGCCAATTTTTGCTTTGTACTGTACTAAACACCAGACGTGTGATCATTGAAGAAATATTGCAAAACTCGTCTTCTTATCTAAGACAAGAATATTCAGCAAAGCCCACTTGGAACAAATGAACTGCTGGGATGGAAACTTGTGCTTTTTATTGTAAGTCCAGCAACACTTGTGTTTTCCTTCTATTTTTAGCTCTTGGAGTCAGGTTATTTAAAAATTATTTTTCTGAACATATGAATATATATACACTTTTGTGTGTTGGCTTGCTCTTCCATACTGGTGGGGAAAGCTATGAAAATATTATTTACTTAATAAAGTCTCAGACATGAGAAGTTAAATAAGAATTCAAACGTTTCTGTTTTCATTTTTGTTTTAAACAGGATGATTTCTCTTAGGTCTAGCCTGATTTTTTTTTTTACTATTATTTATTTTTAATTTTTATTTTTAGATCAGTTTTTTTTCCTGTTAACATTCAGGGTTAGAAATACTTAGGCTGCTTGTTGTTTCCAATTACATCTGTCCTCTACGCAGCAATCTGTTACACTGGCTTTTGATCTACAGCAATACAACTGAGAGGAAAATTCTCCCTTTAAATGGACTTCATTTTCTCAAACCCTGGCAGCACTTAAAAGTGATCTTCACCATCTCACTTTGCTTTATATTCAGTTCAATTTGAGGTGTTTATTTTCATCCACCCCTTTATTTTATTTACTGCTCTCTTGAACAAAGCAATACATATTTCTTTCTCAGCAGAGGAACAGACTGGGCTGGTTTCCAAGGCATTTTTGGAGAGAATGTTTGCAGCAATACCGAAGAGACTCTCAGCTACACCCTTATCTGGAAAGGTTTGTGGTTATTAACTTGAGGTGCATCAGTGACCTGCCTAATTGAGAAATTCGAAAGGGAGAAAAAAACAGGCCCCTGCTTCATTCATTCTGTAGTTTCATCCCATGAGCAGCTTAGAAATAAACCTAATGTTGTCCAACATCGTTGGCTTAAAGTTACTATGAATGCAGACAGGCATTGCTATGAGTAATGTGTTCAGTGGACAGATACTGTTATGGGGAAGAAAAAGAACAGCATTATAGGAAGGAAAAAAAAGGTAGTGAACCTGCAGGTAATTACTTTCTATCTACAATTTAGAGCAAGTATGGAAAAATGTCTATTTTTGGCCCACATGGAATGCTTTGTTTAGTAATTTAACCATCAGCCTTTTGATGTACATTGTATGCCTCCAGCAAGACGTGCTAGCATCCTATTTGCCTCCTTTGTTAATATAGCAGCATATCAGGTTGAATGCTTCAGGAGTGTTTCTGAAATAACTACTAAATCTTCTTCTTGGACATGCTGCTGTAACACCTCTCTATTTAGTGTATAATACCCACTTGGAGCCGTTGCTGCAAGTCTCATTATTTTATGAGCTTTCACTGGCTATGTATGGCGTTGCTTTAAGTAGGTAATGTTTCAGTAGTCCTTCCCTCTGAGCTTTTTTCCCTCTGCTGCATATAGCTTCTTTGTATAGTATATAAATGCAGATTATCACTGTGGGTTTTTTTTTTTTTTTCTTATCTGAAGCATACAGCAGGAACAGAGGGGTCTGGAGAGCTAAAAACGATTAGAGGTATGGAAAAGACTTCCATAAGATGACAGAGAAAAGATTAATACTGCTTAATGTAGAGACACAAGGCCATGCCATACCTATACTAAATAATCAGTGCTACAGGGAAGGCAAATCATGTGCATTTTGCCTCTTTGTAAGTAAGAGCAAAAGGATTTAATGCAACTGACAAATTACAATGTAATATATGTAAAAATGCAAGGCCATACCTTTACAAAGAGTGTGAATCAGGGAAACTCGTCGCTGCGAGGCAGCAATGACTCTCTGTCCTGCCCTCTTGTACACCATGCTGAGGTCCTGGTTTATTAAAAGGGATCTTGCCACATGTTTGCAAGGCCACTGGGAATGCAGTAAGTGCAGCAGCATGGGTGCTGCTGGGTGAGCTGTGGGAAGGGCTTCGTCACCCTGGAAGATGGCCTGTAGTAAACATTTGGATGGCTGGCTTCTTGGAGTACACCTGCAGGGGGGTCCCCAAGGGCTGCCCACCCACACAGACTAGTCGTGCACATCCATATCTTCAGCAGTTGTTACTGCTTTGGAGCATGGGAAAGCATCCCTGCCACAGCATGGTACACCCCTCCATGTCGCCTCCTGTCCTGCAGCCACGTGTCAAGTGATCGGGAGTTGCTGTTCCCGAAATGAAACAAGTCCATCCTCAGCACATAACCAGTTGTTTAGTACCACAGCCCTGGCAGTGTATATATGCCACAGTTTGCACCAATGTGAGGAGGTCGTTTCCAAGTAACTTGAGCAAGACACCTGCACCCCAGCTCCTCCTTCAGAAGGCCCCAGCTGTGTCCACAGAGCATGTTTGCATCAGCCACCACGGCAGTGACCTAAAGGGCAGGCAGGATTTGAAGCACTGGCTGCTTCCAGAGACAGGGACTTTCGTATAGGTGGATATAATCAGCAGTGACACAGTGGATACAATGTTTTGATAGTTCTTCAGAAAACACTAGAGCTATAAGCACCAAGAAACCACGGATACCACTTCAGCATCAGGCTCATAGTGCTGTGACAGCCTGGCCCCACTGGAATTTCCTTGATGCATGTCTTCTGTCAGGAAAGAGGCAAGTTTCAAATTCCCTGGAGACAGTCCTATTCCTGTTGCTGAAAATCCTTTGCTCCTAGAGTTATCCAGCTTGCCACATTGCCTCCCTGGTTCTGGGTGGGCGAGTTGAATTTCTTTATGGAGATCTGGTGGCAAATGGGCTTACTCCAGGCTTTGTTTTATGTTGCTGCATTGTAGTCTGCAATTATAACACATAAGTCACTAGTGTTGAGAGCTCCAAGTTGTCCAGTTAGGTTTTTACATGGTGAAGAAGCAAAATAAACTTGTCCTCACATTCTATTTTCCATCACTTTCCGGGAGTTATATGCTATAGTAGGGGGCCCATGTTATGTAGTGTTTGCATTGCATTGAGGACTCTTGAATGTAGAAACCTACAGAGAGTTAGCTTTGGACGTGTGGGGGAGGAATTAAAATGGCATGCAATCTGCAGGGTTTTCTTTCTAACTGTTATCTAAATTAACAGTTTACTGTTTTCTTTGTGTCTTTTTTATTATAGGCTTAAGTGCTTAATCTAAAGCTTAAGGGCCTTGCTATGAATAAATTGAGAAAAGTCTGGGAGGAAATACAGCCCTGGTTTCTAGAAATGGGCAGTATTTAAGGGACCAAAAACCCAGACCTCCCAGCCTGCAATTTTCTGTCACGAGAAGGGCAAGTGGCCTGCACACCTGTGGCTCTGTGCTGTCGGCCTACCTGCCAAATTTGAAGCTGGGACGCTTGCTGGGGAGAGGTAGCTCTGGTTAGAAAGCCTGGTGACCTTGAGAACTGTGGGGAAAACAGGCCTCCCACGGATGACGGGGAGCTAACAAAACTGGCTGCACTGGGCTTAGTTTAGGTGGCTTTGCCAGTCGTACATGTACAGCTTTTCCAGCTTTGTTAAATTCCTTGTTAAATCCAGGGGGATAACCTCACCCCACTCTGAGCTGTAAAATGCTATGCACTGTAAGTACTCACCTGCAGAGACCCAACAAATGCTGCTTTGCTGCTAAAGGAGGTATATCACTTCTCTTCAGTAGGGACTGTGGGCAGCCAGAGGACATGGAGGAGCTCCAACTCAGGGATAGTAGCTTATTAGAAACCTTGCATGATTTTATTCCTAGCAGAACTCAAGATACCTCATATCAATAGCTTCTAAGAATGGGGGGGTGGGTGGGTTTAATTTTATTTGATTCTTTTATGTTGCTGGCTCCTGGTCTTGATGAATAAGCAAATTGCTTTGTTTATTTCAACATTATCAGCTATTTTCTCTTTTCGTTAAGGTGCACAAAGAGTTCTGGGCTTGGTCAGTCATTAATTATAATTTATTTTAATTACTGCTTGAATCCCTGAGGAAATTAAATACCAACCACGTGCATCTTAGCTACAGAGCTGGCCTGCAAATACACAGAAACTCAGGATGATAAAACTTTTGAGTCTGTGCTTCCTTCCTCTTGTTAGGCTTCTCCTAATTGACTTCAATATATTCATGCACCGAGCACAGACTTGGGGAATGTATTAATGGTGAGGTGGACAGAACACGCTTCTGGATCATCGTTGCATGTGTTGGTGGCATTAATTTTCCCAACAATACCATGTAGTTACATAAATAACATAACATTAGGCCCTGGAGCTGTTGTGACTAAGGAGGCTGCCCCAGGTCCAGCAAGCTATGGAGGAAAACCAAGGATGTGCTTCTGAGTCACCTCTGAGAGTCCCGTGAGCCAGCCCAGTTGGCAGAGTACAGCTTTAGACCTGTGCTCCATGTGGTACACCACCTGTTTTGTATGCTTTGAGATGAGAAATATTTGTGATGGCAGCATAGGTTAATTGTCTTTGGGGTCACGGAAGACATTTCAAAAAATTCTTTTTTTGAAATTTTTTCAAATGTCAAACTGTCATTAGAGGAAACTGGTAGAGGTGAACTACAATGATAATGCTAACATCTATCGAAGGCAGGGCCTTGAGAGGTCAGTGGCATGAGGAAAGTCTCCCAAATGAGGAGTCATTTCCGTTTCTCTGGAAATGGTACTCTAGGACTGTAAACAAGGGAAGAGCTTTTCGTGGCTTTAGTGGTTTATCCCTGACGTGATAAGACTATGATATCAGCACTAGTGTCTGCTCAACCATGTTTTTTTAGACAGGTTTAGTTGAAAGAAAGCTTTATCTTGTAAAATGTGACATTATGTCTTAGCTTTTTTTTTTTTTTCATGTGCTTGGGTGTGTTTTTTGTTTGTTTTCAGTTCAAGCTTCGGAATAGCCATGCTTTTCTAAAATGTCACACAATCCTCAGTCAGAGTGTATTCTCTTCAGATCATATTTTTCAAACATATATTGGCCTGAAATTTAATGTCATTGAACATTTTAAATTGACTTCATTTAGTAAAGAGATTTTAGTTCTGAAATAAAATGTCCATAAAGTAGTGAAATTACTTGGTATAAAATTCTGTAGTCAACCCGAGCTTTTCTAAAGCAAACAAACTTCTAAAATTTGAAGTGATGATGCCCCACATACTGTGACTGACAACTGAAAGGTTAGTAAGGAATGGTTAAACACTTTTTTGGTCAAAATTCTATTTGAAAATGCCCTTAGACCTGTCATTGAAAAAAGACTGAAAAAGGAACAGAGTTGGAACAAGGAACAAAAGACGCTCTCATCAAAAGAATATGAACACCTGTTGCCTAAGCCATTCTCATCTTCTTTCATTGTAGTATTATCATAAAGGGGAAGCATCTCAGATAGCAGGTCACTGTGGCCAACATCTAAACTGTGACACCACAATTGTATGTGGGTCAACCTAGGAGGGGGAAAAAAAAATTGCAAAAGAATTTTTTTTTTTTTTTTTATGCTGCTGCTGTGGGACTTTTAGTCCAGTGCTGGAGGTGTGAGAAGGTGACTGTCTAATCTACTTTATCAAGTTTTATCAGCAGTATGAAGCGGAAAGTGCAGAAAGAGAAGTGTTGCTTTAAGCAAAACAGTCAGGAACTGTACCACTTATTAGAGAGAGGCAGTGTCATAGACACTGTGCATATGGACTGGCCATTTGAGATACTTGGGAAGAACCTGAGCTTGAGGAAGAACTTCTTTACTGGGAGAGTGACTGAGCACTGGAACAGGTTGCCCAGAGAGGCTGTGGAGTCTCCTTCTCTGGAGATGTTCAAAATCCATCTGGACATTACCCTGAGTTACCTGCTCTAGGGGACACTGCTTGAGCAGGGAGGTTGGGCTGGATGACTTCCAGTGGTCCCTTCAAACCTTAGCTGTTCTGTGACTCTGTGAACTGCTTGTTCTTTTGTGAAAGCCCCCATCTTTGGAGTGACAAGAATACATGAGGCCTGACCTCCAGAAATCACACACTCTCTTGGAGCTGCTGGGGTCCACAGCTTTGCTGAGGACACTTTGCTCACTGTGTTATGTTCTAAGGTGGCACTTCTAGCTGTGCGTGTTCCAGGGGTGGGCCTGGTTTCTACTGGATACCAGGAACCCCATCTGAGCCCAGCCCCCAGGGGAGCCCAGCCACGGCTCTACAGCTCATTGCTGGGACAATGTGGGGACCAGTTGCCAGGCTGGGGGCTATGGGATGGTACCCAGGCTGATACGGGCACTGTTCTGTGCTGGGGTCTCTTTGGTTCCCCAGTCGTCCCCTCTCGTGAAGCAGCAACCTGTCTGTTTTCATGACATCTTATGAAGCTGTACTTATAAAATGAGTTAATTAGCAGACGCTCTTGATCTCTACTTCAGAAGAACCATAGGCAGTTGAAAGTCTCCAAAACCTGTGTTTCTCTTTCCTTTTCGTTCTACTGCACACAAGATGTGTAAAGAAACGTATCTGGATATTGCAACCACAGGTAAGTTTAGAATAGATGTTAGAAGTTTGTAATATTTTGAGAAGTGAGATTTTTCTACCAGTCTGTTATTTCCCCGAACTTACCTAGTTTTGAGGGGCAATATATGGAAATTTATGAAAAGGATTATACAGCATGCTGATGTGCCAAGGGGCTGATTCTCAAGAACTGTCCTCTGTTTCTGTAAATCTCCAGATCTTTGTGTTAGAGATTCTAGAGAAACACTTTTTCAGAGGGTGCTTATCTTTACTGGGCACTTCTGATTTCTGAGCCTTCTTCCGTTGCATCAAACCCATTATTCCAGCACTCTCCTCTTCTGACAGTTTTCCTGTCCTATTGTTGCTTTTGTCCAGCATAAGGGGAGCTGCTCACCATGAATATTACCCACCTATGCCACAGTTGCACAGGAATTAGTTCTGCCCCAGTGGCTTTTACTGCTTCTGCAGCTCAAGATAAACTCTCAGCTGGGTAGTGATGGGATTCCTCACAACCAAAAGCATGTGCTTTCCAGGCTGAGATCTAGCTTCTCAGTGAGACAGAATTTCCTTCAAGCACTGGAAGGACTTAAAGCTTCACATTTCTGACATCTTTATGTATAAAAGAGTTTATTTTTTTGTCAGTTTTAATGGTTTTCTGTGATTCCGTCTGAGCTCTCCATAGCTGGTAATTACACACCTGCTTTTGCAGGGAGTAAGAAATATGAAAGAGCTTCAATACAGTTTTTAAATTCTCTTAAAATTCCACCAACAAATTATGTGGATTTTTTTTTTTTTTTTGATGTCAGTATGTCTCCTCCACAAAATATGTGATGGTAGAGATGTTGAAGTAAAAATATTTTTGGTGTTTTCTTTAGGTACGCTACAAAATGCACCTCTAGACATGACAGGTTTTTCTCTATCAAAACCTTACCACAGGACTGTCTTGGCTTCCTTCATAGTCACGTGCGTTAATGAGGGTTGATATGGTGATTATATTCCAGGGAAGCGAGCAAAGCCTTTCCAGATAGTACATCAGTGAGGGGAAACTAAGAAAGCAAGAAGGGAGTGGCTTTGAATAAGGTTTTAGTTACACAGCTGTATTCACATTTAATATAAGAGGAAGTGGAGCCTTTTCTGCCTTTGTCACTATCCAGTACTGCAGGCACTTCTGAGTGGTGTTTTTTCAGGACTGGGCCTTCTCTTAAAACAGACCCTGGTCTTGTGCTTAGCTCATCCAAATGTGGTACAGGCCTATGAATCAAAAGCCAGAGGAAAGAAGCAACTGTTGCTCTTATTCTTTTCTCTTTTTTTTTTTTTTGAAGTATGTAGACCCTTCTCTCTGTACTGCTCTATTTTCCAAAGTAATTATGGGAGAATGTAAGGTGCACACAGGAGGGAAAACCTTGTTGGGAATAGGAGTTGGACTCAGTGATCTTTGTGGGTCCCTTACAACTCAGCATATTCTGTGATTCTGTGCATATCTGAGGCTACTTTGAGTAGAGCCTATACTGCTGTTGTGGCGTTATGTACCATACCATGCATGGGCAGGATGCGGTGGAGGGATCCCTTAATACTTGGAGTCTGGCAGGGTTAGGCCTCTCTGAAGTAGTAGCAATGTTAAAATGCAACAGAGAGGAGAGCCAGTATATGCCTCAGGGTACGTTGTGTTTGTGCTCTGTGATATTTACTTTTTTAGGCTGTAATAAAAGCTAATTTTTTTTCAGCTGCTGAAGTATTTGTGACCATTTCCCATGATGTTTTTAAAGAAAAGAATATAGCCTCTACAAAGATATTTTCACGTTCATTGCTAACTTTCTTTGACTGAAGTAGTATGTGCCGGATGAATTACCACTGGTTTTCTTGCCCAATTTTTTTTCCTACTATCATGGCTTTTTGTGCCTATCCTTAGGAGACGCAGCTCCAAGGCTGACGGGGATAATGCAAAAGAACTGGAAGTCAAATAAAAAGCAGAAGTGACTGGCAGGAACAGACGCCGGTAAGTACTGCCATAAAAGTGCTATTTAACCTGCTGGCTAATACAAAAGGGTTATTTCTACAGCAACTAGTGGAACAATATATTTAGCAATTAAATTAATCCAAACAAATAGGAAATTTAACCCCATTGTCCTGGCTAAATTCCAGCTTAAGTAATTACACTCTGGCTACTTGCATTCCCTCTGGAGTTTCTGCTGGGTAAGTTACAGCTTACACCGTGTGTGCGCGTGTCGTGCTTGTTATGAACAGTTGTGTGGCATGTCAGCATCTGGTAAATCCTATCTAGTAAAAATACCAGAGGTGAACCAATTTCGGTGGAAGTGAGGAGCAACTGTTCTGTCATATTTAACTTGTTAGTAGGATTTGTAGATGCAACAAACACTGTTGCTGGCATGTTATAGTGAAGCCCGTAATGTAAACAGGCAGTGGTTAGAAATACACAGACAGACTGACAAACAAGATGGAATATCATTTTCTCTCCTCCCCAGTCTTCCTTTGTAAGGCTTTCCTGTGCTTGCTTCTGGAGCTGAACCTTTATGTCAAAGCCAACCTGAACTGGCTGCTTGTATTTTGAATGTCAGTTCATCTTCCTGGTTCACAGAGTACTCAGACGAACAGATGCACAGCTGGAACTGAGAGGTGACACTGGGGAGAGGAAAGGGACTGAGTAATCCAGCTTTGAGACGAAGCGTCTCTTCCCAGTGGCACATATGCTGCTGCAGCCCTTTGGGAGATTCAGCTGAGGCTGGCACATTTCTAAAGCTATTCCGGAGAAATGCAATGAAACACTGGACTCAGATCTCGCTTACATGTCCTGCTGTATCTGATACCCACCAGTCTCCACCTGTGGCTTTGATGCCATTTTGAAGGGTCAGGAATATCCCAGTAGTTTAATTCATTTTATTGATTGCAAGCTTATTTGGAAAGGATCTTCCCTGTGAAGCTGAAATGTCATGATTCAAGGGTAATGTACTGTGTTATCCATGATTTTCCATTTTGTTTTCCCATTCCATTTCAGAAAATATGGCACACTGGGAGCTGACAAGATGATTGAGCTGTAGCTAACATACAGTGGGCAGGTCAGGGAGTCCATTTCCCCCTCTGCTTTTTGATGGAGTTGTAAAGAAGGCTCATCTTTCCAAATACAAGGCACTAAGAATCTGTTCAGTCTCATACGAGATACAAGTGGTTAAATGCACTGGTATTTGGATGTGGAGCCACCAGGGAAACTCAGAACCATGAGCATTTTAATTGTGGTTTTCGGAAAACTTTGTCAAAACACAGGCAGCCTGTTACCGTAATCTGAACTTGGGAACTGTCTCTTCATGGCACTAGCAGAAAATTAGGACACGTTCATCTTCTGCTAAGAGCTGAAGTTACCTGAGGGTTTGGCAAGTGCACACCACCTCACAAGGAAGGTCTGAGGGCAGTCAGCTCATTGCTACCTGCAGTAGAGTGAGTTGACAGTAATAACGTCTGAGGCAAAGAAGTACTTCCTTTTACCTAAACAAATGTTTTAGCAGCTGTGCAAAACACATTCCTTGGGAAAATGAATTAATGGAAATGAACATTGGAAAGCAGATTGTAATGAGAATTGCTTTTGATCACAAAAACATTTTTTGGTGATTAAATCCAAAACCTGCAAATTTTTAAAATTGTTTTTATTTATTTATCAAAAGAAAATATTTTGAGCAGGATAAACAAAAAACAATTGTAGCACCTGTAAGTTCCTCCTAACAAGTTTAATTTACTTCTCTTAAATGATTCAGCTGTTACCATTTCTCTACAATAAATGTTTTGTTGGGGAAACTAATTTGAATGTGCATGATAGATGAACTGTATTGGAAATGCCAATTTTTATCAGCTCTAACCCTTGATCTTAATTAACTTCGCATCTGTTTCCACAGAAACCAACAATAAAATCAATGAAATACTACGGCAAGTTGCTTGTATTGAAGAAGCATGCAGAAACAAAATATTTTCAGTTATTTGCTTCTGGCCAATTTGTGGATACAGCAACAAGTGTGCTGTATTAGCCTTAAAGGCATTTCTGGGCTTGATTGAGGGCCTGATTCCTGCTAGAGAAGAGCACATCACATAGTGGAATTCCCTCTGCTGCACGTATGGTTGAGAAAGATACAAAGTAAGTGTGGTACCTTCCTTCTCATTGATAGTAGTTCCGATGGGGACAATGGAAGGACCCACTTCCAACTTCTTTTCATATAGAGAGGAGTCAGATCAATGCCGTGGGAGAAACTCCTCTGGCTTATTCTTTGTCCACACAAAAAGGTCAAGGCAAAGTGAAGGAGTATGGCTGCAGTGTCCTCAGGAACACATTTGGGTGATGTCCTCCAGCTGCCGGAGTACCTGCACCAGCACCGCAACACTCTCTCCCTTGTGCAAAACCATACTTAGGAGTGCTGAGACCCCATGCTAAACTGTTTGAGGGGTCAAAAGCAGTAAATCTTTGGCATCCAACTCCTACAGAAATCCCTTGTAAGCCAAGTGCGTTGCTATGCTGTGTAATTTTCAGCCTTCAGAGTAGTGCACTTAGAAGTCTATTAGTGGGCACTGTGATGTACCTTGGTATTGTTCAAGTCTAAGGTTGCAGGGATGTAGTTTAGCTTAAGTTAATCTGTGGTCAGGCAATATATCCTTGGCTTTTGAAAAACAGTTTTTTAGAAAAGTCGTGTAAAAAGGAGCCACGCTCTGTTCGGATGTGAAAGGTTGATGGCGCTTGGCACATTGTCAGGGTGGAATTCGGGCTAAAGCAGACACAGAGAAATAATTGCCTCGTTTAGTGGCATAGTCTGAAACACATTTCCCAAGTGGGTTGGGCCTGGAAAGGGGATAACAACTTTTATAGTAATATTCCTGTTCAAAGACTCTTGTGCATAACACACTCTTGCCAGTCAGGGGCCCAGCCCCTTTAGCCCGGTTTGGACCAGCACCCAGGGACAGAAATGCTCACCCTGACTGACTTACTCAGATACTGTCTTGCAGCTCCTGCATACAGTACTTCCACCTCCTGCTCAGCCTTCTTCTGCATGGCATCACGCACATGGGCACTCATGTCTCCAAATTCATTAGGAACCACCTACTCCACTGAGGCTGTTTTTTTTTGTTTTGGTTTGGTTTGGGGTTTTTTTTGGGGGGGAGGTTGTTTTGTTGTTGTTGTTGTTTTTGTTGTTGTTGTTTTTGTTTGTTTGTTTTGGGGGGTTTTTTGTGTGTTTTGTGGGTTTTTTTTTTTGTAATCCGATTTCAGTCACATGACCAGTACTGTGCCATGTGTATTTTATCCATCTGTATTTTAACACATTTTTCTATAATAATCTGTTGATACGTTTTATGCATTTATAATGCATTGAAATACTTCATGTTAAGAGATACAGAGTGTCTCCTTGGTCAGAAAGGATGTTTTTACTGCTCAGGGAGTTAACAGCTGGCTTAGTAAAGCACAAAAGAGGGCTCTGTCCCACCTGTCAGACATATGGATGTTTCCAAAGAGGTAAGAGTAGTTAATAGTCTGATAAGAAATAATTCTATGAAGAAGGATAGGGAAATGAAACTGAAACTCAATGAATCCTCAAGGCAGCTCCCTTTTAGAAGGGCAAAACCCAGTCTATTTCCCTAGACCGAGTATCTCTTCTATGGATTTAACTCAGAGGTAAAGCATTAATAGCAAGCTGCAGCCTCTGCTAGAAGTCTGAGAATGTCAAGTAACCTGAAAAGTTGAAAGCATAAGAGATTTATTTTTTTTTTCCAGACAAAGTACACAAGTCTTTGTATGCTTTGTACTTTTGTAAATTAATACTTGCATTTGAAGTAATTCTAATCTGACTAATGGGGTTTCAAGGGGTTTCAAGCTTATTAGCATCAAAGTATCCCATTTCTGTTAGACAGAGATCTTTACAGTCATCAGGATACTAGATTGTTTTGAGTTGGTTTTTTTTGTTTTGGTTTTGGTTGTTTTGCTTGTGGGGGGGGGGTTGTTTTGTTTGGGGTTGTTGGGTTTGGTTGGTTTTTTTTAGTTTTGTGGTGGCATTTGGCTGGTTGGTTTTTTGGGGGTTGTTTGTGGTTTTTTTGTTTGTTTTGTTTGTTTGTTTTTTTGTTGGCTGGGGTTTTTGTTTGTTTTACTTTGCTTTGTTCCTACAGTAATTCTCTTAAATTTCTCCAAGGTGACCAAGCAGAGACAGCTCCGGGCCATAGGATCACTTGGGATGCAGGGGCTGGATGGAAGAAATGTCCAATGGGTATAGCTGTTATCCAACTAAGTATCCTGCTGTATAGAAAGATAATAATGTCAGAAGCCTGAGGGCCCGGCAGGAGTCTGACACTGATAGATATTGGGTTTGGTCTCATCTGTGTAAAAAAGACCAAAACAACAAAAAAACCAAAACCCAACCCTCCAAACTAATAAACAAACAAACTAACTAACCACTTGGCTACAGGCTCTGTGCTGTGTTGCCCTGGATGTTAGTGACAGTGTCCTGCAGCTCCCTAGGTATGATCGTCACCAGCTGGGTCTTTCACAATACTGATACAAAGTTAAATCTTATATTATTGTTAAATATTGTGACCCTATCACTGTTAATAGCTGGGGTGCGCGGTTTGGGGACACAATTACAGTGGCCACAGAGGGTACAGGCAGATTTTAAGATGCATATTGTAATTACCATGAGAATACCAGCAGCTAGTCTACTCTCTTACACGGCTCTGAATCATGGGTCATCTACCGCCACCACCTGCATCTCCTAGAACGCTTCCATCAATGCTGCCTCCGTACGATCCTTAACATCCACTGGACAGATTATGTGACCAATACATCCATTCTGGAACAAGCAGCAGTCACAAGTATTGAGGCCGTGTTACTGAGAACACAGCTGCGTTGGGCAGGGCACGTCTCCAGGATGAAGGACCACCCCCTCCCTAAGATCCTGCTCTATGGTGAACTCGCCACCGGCTGCCGCAAGAGAGGAGCCCCGAAGAAAAGATACAAGGACTCCCTGAAACAACATCTCAGCCTTGGCCATATTGACCACCATAACTGGTCTGCTCTGGCCTCCAATCGGGAGCTGTGTCCTGGAGACACACCATCTACAACACTGCTGATGCTTTTGAGAAAGCACGCAGGATCACCCTTGAGGAGAAAAGACAACGCAGAAAGAATCGTGCCTTGCAGAATATACCATCTAAGGAGTCTTTCTGCTGTGCCTTCTGCAACCGGACTTGCCTATCTCGTATTGGCCTTTTTAGCCACCAACACGCTTGCAACAAACGTGGGTAGAGCCCTTCCCAAATCTTTGTTCGCGAAGCCTAGCCATGATGATGACCAGCAGCTAATGCTCTTAGTAATGCTTGCATTCTGAAATTCAGCTCTACTGCAGTGCTGAGTTTGTCCACCACTAACAAGAGCTAGCTCATTTTTTTTAAGAGCTGTGAGAGGACTCAGTGTTTGGATTATCCATTTGAGAAAGGATGCAATAAATTGACTGGAAAATTAGGGGGGTTTCTGCTTTATATATTTTCCCTTACAGAATTCCCCTGGGTGCTTTTATTTAACCAAATGAAAGCTTAAAGGCATTTGTATATGTTCATGTTTCTGAGAGTGCACAAGTCTATTTATTAGATTCTTTTCTTTTTTTTCCCTTGTTATGGGAATGGACACATAGACACAAGAAGTTTATATGTGTACATTCATGTATTAGAGCTAGGGCTGATAACAGTTTCTATAATCAAAGTTTTCAAGCACTTCCTATTACAAAAAAAAAAAAAAAAAAACAACAAAAAAAACCATGAAAATATGGTGTTATATCTCTTCAAAGCATTAATTTGGGGCCAGGGTCTTCTATAACCGGACCATCCAAATTTTATTCATATATATAAATTTTAACAAGAATGTTTGGTTGTTTTACAGCTGAAATATGACAAAACAGGTTTCCTTTTGTTAAAAGAAAATGAGTGAGTCATCAAAAGATTCTACTACTTACACTTTCAGAGCGAGACTTTGAGATTTTAATCTTAAACTGTCCATGAAAAAACACTAAGCCTCTGAAAATATCTGGTTTACTGGAGTTCAACAAAGTTCATCATTCTGACCACTAAGTTTTCCATAGCTTCTGCTTCGATAGGGCATGGTTTAATACAGGACTGAAACAGCCTATCTGGTAATTACATGTAATGTCAACTAGCAACAAAAATGAAGAACTGTATTTCCCCTTTCTAAGAAAAGTTCCTGCTGGGCACCAACACCAGAAATATGACCCCATTACAGGAATGAGAGCTGGAATTTGCTGAAGAAGCAGGCATATGCTGGTGACAACATGAAAAGAGGGAAAAGGACGGAAGTGTAGAGGTGGTGGAGGAAAAAGAGGAGAATGAAGTCTGAAAGCTGTGAACAGAAAGTTGTAGACCAGAGATGGTTCTGTCTCCTCACCTCTGAAAAATATGGGCAAGATAAATAGCATAATGTTTGTGAAGCACTCACATACACTAATGATGAGCACCACAGAAACACCCAGGAGGAAATTAATAATTCTGTCTTCAGAACCACATTTGTAAATGTGAAGTAAATAAGGCCTTGGGCAATACATTGAACAACAAGCAGAAACCAAAATATTGAATTGCTGCTTGTCTAGTGAGCACAGTCCATTCTATGCACAAAAAGAGGCAGGAAAAATACTGTGGAAAAATACACTTGTAACATCAAAGGGTATATCATAATTCACATAGAAAAGGGAATCTGAACTGGGGCAGCTCTAGCAACCTTAATTCTTTCCTTTCCTCCCCTAAGAGAGTTTGTCTTTATGACCTTAATACAGTTCTTTTGTTATTTTTGTGTTTGTGAAGCTGTAGATATGTAGCACAAAATGTTATCTCGTGAAGCTTGAAAAGCACAGGAAAGTAACAGGGTTTAAAGAAGAGACTTCTGTTCAAGTAGCACAAGAACAATTTCACTATTAGAATGAGATTTGAGATATGTAATTGCACGTTATCTGGCAGAGGTATACTTATAACTGTACTATAAATGTCCTAATCTCCCTTTTCATGCCCATGCAGCATTCTCTAGCATACTATTCTACTGTGAATTTAAAAGCAGCTCTAACATGCTGGAAGGAATGAGGCAGGAGTATTCACGACAATTGGGATGTTGTCTTCCTACTAAGCTGTGTCTTGTTTTTAAGTAAACATGGAGTCGAAACAACCCCTTCTCTAGAAGCAGTGTTTGAAGTTCCACAGGTATTGACTTAGCACTATGTTGCCTTGCTGACTGGGCTGGATTCCTCTGAATAAGCATATGAAAAGTGTACCTAGCGTTCTAATTAGAGCCGAAGGCCATTCATCTCTCTAATTGCAACAATGCCCTCCAGGATAATTTCATCCCAAATATGCCATTCTTCTTTTGCCTGAACAAGTGACTTAAAAACCATCTGGAGGCTTGCCAAGCACAAAGAGAAAAATTTACTGGCTGTGATATCACACCAGGATGTTACAGGATGAAAAACGGAAGAGGTCAAGCAAGGTGGTGAGATTTTTCTATCAGGCTTCTGGAAGTATTGACATCTAAAGCCTGAACATTAGTGGTCATATTATCTAATATTTCCCACAAACTAGTAGGAGTCATCTGTTAATAACAAAAGATTTTCTAAAATGCTGTGTTAACCTTTGGGGCTGCCAAGCTTTTTCTTCTTGAGGAAAAAAGGCAAGTGAATTAGGCCTGGGAGCAGGATGTGCAATTAGAGGAAAGCTGCAGTGTGCAGTCAGTGGAGCTCTCTGAGCATGTAGGACGAGCCTTAGGAAATGGGTTCCTTTTTAAACGGGCCAACTCAGTGAGTGGGAGTTAGGATTGTTTGGGGTGGGTTTGCAGACCCAGCATACTCTCCAGACTTGGAAATTATTTGCACTGTGTAGGCCATAACGTGAAAATCTTAAAAGGAAAAGACTCTGTTTCTTGATTCTTTGCAGGTTGAGTTTGTCACTGTCAACAATATTTTACATGTCTGATTGATTCATTTTAGCCCTGGGGTGCATACAATAGATTTTCACTACTGAAGATTAAGAACTAACACTAAATATCATTTACTTGGCCTAAGGACATATACTAAGATGTTTCTTCTTTTTTTTTTTTTTTTTCCAATGGGCAAGAATCACCCCATTAGCTTCAACATTTATTTCAAGTGTGCTCTGAAATGAGAATTTTCCTTCTGTGGGTTCCTGAGCTATTAGAAACAGTGGATAAAACATTAGAAAGGAGATAATAGAACTAAAGAGTTTTAAGGACTCAGTGAGGGAACCTGATGTTTCTCTGTCCTGTGCTTTTTGCCTCAACTGTACATGTGAAAAAGTTGATCTGAGTCACAAATTCTAAGAGAGTGGTAGCATCTCCCACCTACTGATTTGACCAAGAATTGGGAAATTATCACTCTTTGGGCAATGAGTTTTTTATTGATCACACCTACCTTTAAAATGCTGAAAATGCCAGAATGCAAACACAGTATTTTTCATGCAATTTAGTGAATTTTACTAAAATAATAGAAAAAGAACCCCTTGGTCCTCTGAATTCTGACATTTCAAGGTTTTTTTGTTTTTTTTTTTCCCGTGAAAAGCTCCCAAATGGATCATATGCTACCAGCAGACAGATCCTCTTTCTTAGAAATCAGTTTGTGCTTCATGTCACCATATGACATGACAGATGGGACCAGGCATAAATGAATGCAAACCCAGGTACATCTTCCTCAGATCTCCTCTTCGTCTTCCTGTCCTTTTCCCTCTTTTCTTCTTGTTTTCATTCTTAAGAGCTGAAGCTTGAAAAGCGGTTTTTAAACCAGACTTCCTTTTGCCTGAATACATTGAAATTCAGTTGTATCCATTGACCAACCTTCTGTAGGCCAGGAATATGATTTGATTTTGTTGTTGCTGAGACATGGAGATATGATGACTCTAAAAAACCACTGATACGTGAGGGGGCTAAATTTCATGCTGCTTCTGGGTTATTGTGTGTTCCCAGTACCCTTGCAGATACAGCTGGTGTCATTTCAAGTGTCCTTAGGCAACTACATGCAGGGTGGCATCCTGCTGTCTATTAGCAGTGGCAAAGGTCTTGCAGTAATGAGTATCACTAGGAATTTTATAATGTAAAGAAGAAAATGGTGGAATGATGGGAGTGGGAGGTCAAATCTGCACAAACCTGTAGTCACAGATGATCCCTGCCTTTGGAGAAGAAGAAAAGGAAGATGCTTCCAAAGGCAAGCTAAAATAGGGAGAAGAAAATCAACTTTCTCAGCCTCCTAGTGAAGATTTTGCTGTCTGTTGCAGAGAGTCTGTCTCTTATATTTTACCTTGGACACAGGAGCCAGATGTTGGTTCTGGTGGGATGAGTTGTCCTTCCACTCTAGTATAACCTGAGAGCATGTGCCCTGGTTCTGCCAGGACAGGCTTGCTTTTTGTAGTAGCCAGGAGGGGACATGGCCAAGACCTGGGGGTTTTTTTATACCCCGTCACAATCATTTTCTGAGAACAGGGAAGGGGTCCCTTCCAGCAGATGGAGTGGTCAGGAACTGCTGGTTCCCTCTGTTATTGATATTGTTGCTGTTACTGTTCCTTATCTCATTGCTGTTTTCAATAAATTTTTCTTATCTCAACCAATGATCTTTACCCTTTGTGCCTCCAATTCTCCACTCCATCCCTCTGCAGGGGGAGAGGGAGGCGGATGTGAGTGAGAGGCACATGGTTTGGAGTGTTTCATGGGGAACACTAACTTTGGGAATATCATTCTTAAATCACAACAGCCTGCCACTAAAATTGATAGTATTTATACTCCTGTCAATTTGAGAGATATTTATACCCTGATTCTACAAATATTTATGTGTCTAGTTTATATACCTGAGTAGCCCTATTAAGATCAGTCAATCTATTCAGACACATAAAATTAGACTCAAAATTTGCTGAACCATGTCTTAAGTGAAACGAATGAAAACAACATTTGGCTTTACAGTTGCTGATTTTTCAAAGCTTCAGTCAGGAAGAAAATAGATCAGTAACATTTGTCTTGTTTCATTCTGCAGTGAACTATACAGCCAAAGTCTTAACGGTTACTGTAAAATTCTGAACCAGATACAAGTCCCAGGTTGCAGTCACTGATACTCTCTGTACTGTGAATGTTTGATAGCAAAATAATAAAACTTTTTTACCTTTCAGCAAATTTCAAGAGCAAGCTTCAGGTAAACTGAAGTGTCTTTTTCTCTTAATGGAATCTATGACCTGCCTAGGAAGGTATATATGAGCCTGTAAACATCCAAGATGGAAAAACATGCCATTATAACTAGAAGAGGTTTCCTTAAGACACTATTTCAGAACTCTCATCTTCTGCTCAGACAGATGGAGAAAAAGCTTAAAGCCAAAGCAGTGGCAGCAGCACTTCGTGAGTCAAACATGAGGGCAGGTGGGACCAGAGAATGTTTTACAGCTGGCAGAAAGCACTGACATTCTCTGCTGGTGCCAATTCTGTCCCATTTCCTCAGTGAATGTGTTGCTACCGCTATTTCCACCGTAATGTCTGGGGAGGGATTTTTGTTCATATCTTGTTGAAGAAACAGTAATCTTTTTACTAGTGGTTTTCCCTTGACTTGCTTTGTCATCACCTTCCCTTTCAGGTGAGGGGAAAAGAAAGACGTTTGTTCTTGCTGCAGCCTTAGCACAAATGTTGCTAGATTCCACTTAGAGTAATTGGGGGCCATTCCCAGAGCATGCACTTGCAGTTCCCTTGAGTTCAAGAATAACTATTGATTACCGTGTATCACTTTTTCTGGAGAGTTTATGTGTTTGGAAATTCCTTTTCCTCTAGTAAAATACAAGAAGATAACCGTGTTCTTTCCATTATGGTCTTGCATGCTCTCCTGCTCTGCAAGGACAGAGATCACTTGTGTGTGAGAAAGAGAGCAATTGCTTACTGATGTGATGGAAGCAAATGAAGACGATGTAAAGGGCAGGTAAATGACAGCATCCTTCTGAAAATATGCAGAATCTCTCCTGCTTCTTTTGAGATACTTGCAAGTCTTGTCAGTTACTTGCCCTAAGGTGAGTCTGAAATGCACCACTGAAGTTTAGAATATGAGTAATCAAGAAGTCCTTATCACTGTTCTCATTTTATCCCTTTTCTGTTTCTGTGGTGTTTGTTTCCTTTTGACAAAGACAACAGCTCTGAATGCTGATAAAATGAAACTTGGCAGAGTCCCAGGTAAGGGTTCTTGTTTTGGGGCTGTGTTCAGTCCGAGCTTCATACTTATCTGGCAGTTATGTGATGATTTTTCATAGTCTGGGCTGGCAACCTCTGCTAATAAAGAATTGGGATTGCTAATTGTGATTGTGCTTGTGTTTGGGTACCAATATTAAATATTCTTAAAAGGGCTTTTGTGGGCAGACATGAGCTCATTCTGCCTGTGCTCCAAGTCAACATATTAATCTGTTACTGTAGGAAAAGAGCTTATTGGCTCAGTCTCATGCTGTATGAACTGTGGCTAAAAGGTCTTAGCTTGGTGTGAAGTACAGATCAAATAAAGCCACCTGCTGCACAGGCATAACCTTAAGTGCTCAGAGTCAGATCCTTCAGTATGACAGAGTTACCCATGTGGGGAAGGAGTGACTTTGGATCGTCTCCCTACTTGTCTTCTCTCATTTCCAACCTGAGATACTGGTGTATGTTACCAGTTCCCAAGTGGTAGTGCCCTCTGAAAAGAGATCTTTGTCCTCAGTCAGAGGACAGCCTTAGCCCGAGGTGCTCTTAAGCTGAGCCCAGCACTCTCAAATAGCAAAGTTGCTCTATACACTTTGAGAGCAATTTCTGACTTTCTCAAATTGGCTCATTGCTGTTAATGATTTATCATATTAGTTTTGGTGAGATATTTTTAATGGTTTATAGCACAGCTGAAAAAATATTTCTTTGTTCGTATCCAGGGCAATGCAGTGCTAATTTTACAGCTTATTTTAGATAGAAATTTTTAAGAGAATATCAATAAGTAGCTAATAGGTAGTGGCTTCTCATGCACTAATATAATAAAATTCACCTGAGATCTGACCATTGTCATCTGTTATTGCATAGCACCTTATTGTTCCACACTTAATTGAAAAAAAGAATAAGAGGCCCATACCTAGTTCATGAGTCTGGATTTAAATAAATCAGACACTTGTGGGGTCCAGAAAAACTAGGCCCATGTCTAGTCTAGTATATATTTGATAAAATGAATACTGATCCATTTTCTGTTGGTATGGCCTATATTGCACTGTTTGCAATACGTTTCTGCATGTGGCCTTATGTATGTTTTCCTCCACAACTTGTATATAAATCAGAATGTTCATACCCTACATCCCTTCCCCCCTTTCAGATCCATGTTTAGGTATTCAGCAGGAATGCTTGGTAACTGTATTTTGACTTTTCTGCAGGTGTCCTCCAAGAAAGCACATCATTCTGAGGTGTCCTGACAATGGCTGAATCATGCTCTGTCTCACTGAATCGTTTGTAAACCACCTCTCAAGTCACTGTGTATTTTAAAGAATTATTTAAAAAACCCAAACCAACAACAAATCAACCCAAAACAGTTCTGGCAAGCAGAGTGTGTATCTAGTAATGCGAAACTGAAGCACTGACCAAACTGCTTGTATGTAATAATTGCAAGCTAAACCCACACAGTTTTTTAATTCTCATACATTTATTACCTGCAGTCTTTATATGATAGGTTTCTTTACAATCAATATTTACAACAAAAACTCATTCATGTGTTGTTTTCTAGTCCTTGTCAAGATGACAAAAACATTAAAATAAAGCATTAAGGAATTTCAAAGTGTTAGTGACTTTTTCAGTCAATAAGATTTCCTGGTAAAATGCATTAATGCTTTGGGACATGCTATTTTTACAAATATCTGACGTCCAGATAGTGTAACTCCAGTTTTGTTTACCAGAAAACTTATGGAACATTCCCCTTCCCCAAAAATATATTAAAAAATGAGAATTTAAGCCAGGTTGGGACAACTGCAATTTGGGGCACTCAGTGCATTATATAGAGCCTGCAAAGTCAAAGCAGTTTATTACAGTATTTATGATGCTTAAGCAATGCCTTAAATTGTCCTTTCTGATGGCTCTGGTAACACATCAGGATATCACAGAAAGCATGTGGTGTAAAAACTGGAGCAGACCAGAGCATAAGACAGAGTTCCAGTGATACTCACGATTTGTCTCCAGAACGCACAAATGACTTCAGAGAATCAATTAACATCTCAGTGCATCCTACATGCAAAGTACAATGATTATAAACCTAAAAAAACCCCCATAAAGGCTGAAGCATTCTTTCCTGTTGGATATTAAACTGGACTCACGCTACTTGGAAAATCTCTGTGTTCTAAATAGCGCACTGTCTCCATGGCAATGTGCAGTTCAGTTTTTAACTTTTCAACGCATAAAAATGGTAATTTATTTGTTTTAAGAACTCCCGTGGTTGTCGTAGCCATGAAAGCCTCAGGATCAGGCGCTGTCCAAGAGCGGTGGAGCCACCCGGTTAAAGACCGGGTTAACTGTCAGGAAGTGCCCAAGGTGAAGGTCATTGTTCCCTAATTATATTATTATTTCCTGTCAGCTCAGCTTCTGAAGTGGCACTCAAAGCATTAGGCAGTCAGCACACTCAGAGCATTCACTGAAATTTTGTTTCTTTTGTTCTTGATGTTAAGGACTTCTTTGTAAATGAATGCAGCCTGTGATGAAGTAGAGGCATAATAAATCCTGTACCCAGAGTGTCTGACTTTCACAGCTGCTATGGTTACAACCTTTTTTTTTTATTTTTAATTTGTGATAAGGGTACACATTGTCATCTCCTTGAGGAAGCAAGGCACTAAGTTTGTATTTTCAGCATTCTTTCTGTATTGTTTAATCCTTTGATAGCTTGGCTGTCTGCTATAAAAATCATTGGCCTTGAGACTGTCAGAGCCCAGCCTGGTGAAGTGCTAAGCATTTTGGTTTCAATCCAACAGAGCACTCAGGCAGATGTTCAGCTTCAAGTATGCAGGTAATTTTTACTGGAGGCTAGAAAAAAAAAAAATCTCTTGTCCTAACCTCATAGCCTTCTGTGATTTTCTTGACTAGAACTGGAGCGTTCAGTACCTATGGGATTAAACCCATGGATCAGCAATTCCTAAATTTTGAACTCTGAAAAGACCTTGAAAGAAATTCAGCTTTTCTTGATATTTTGTCTAGTAATGGGGTTGTCAACCTTTACAAATAAATATTTTAACACAACAGAAATTAGGATACTGCCATGATGCATACTGCCACAAAGAAAAGGAAGCGGGAATGCTTATTGCAAATTCAAATAACCTTAGAACTAGTCTTTAAGATGCACATGAAGCAAAGCAAGGCTTTGAAAGGGTTAACCAAAGTATCTTGCTCTAAGAAAGCTAACCCCCCTTCATATCTACTAGGCTACTCAAGGAAATGTTGTTCTGTTCCGTTCAACAGACCTAGACCCACAGAAAAACACTAGGAGCATTACACAAAGGGCTTAGGGGTAATAAATTAAGGCAAAGTAAGCTAGGGTGGACATTTGAATAGGTAAAGTAAGCCTGAAGCCAAGGCTTTCTCCAAACTTCAGTGACTGGGACAAAGACAAGGGGGAATTCAAAAGTACACCTGAGGAAGAGGAGAAATTCCAAGACCCCCGAGATGAAGTAACAGGATGTACCACCAAATTATTCCTCAAAATGGAGACCACGCCCCAAACTCCGCCTTAGCTCCACCTGCTATGAATATTGTAATCTAATAATGTAATAGAATGAATATGTATGTAGAGATGTTGTAATCACTCTCAAGAGCTGTATAAATTACCTGCCCTTTACACTGACCACTTTGAAGCTCTTTGTCCAGCATGAGCTGGGGCTTCCTGCGATCGCAAATAAATACCTTGCTGTTTAAGAACATAAAATTCTGTCTCTAAGCAGTCTGTATCGGCCTTTTTGGGCTTCACACAAATGATGGGTAAGAGGGTTAGTTCATTCACAGTAAAATGACCTGCATCAACACAACACTTCTTTCCATGTCCCCAACTGGAGTGGGCTGATGCCCACTAATATATTTAGGCCATAACAGTGAATATGTTCAAAACAAGTGCAAAGAGTGCAAAGAGCTTGAATCGTGCTTATTTGTTTCCCTGAATTCCCCATAAATCCTTGGACAGTGTAGGGCCATGGCTTACTTTCAAAATGTAATCAAAAAGTTTGTAGCTTATGTTACATTATAAAGTATAATTGAGGGAGGTTTTAAACTGAGATGGGAAAGTAATTATTTTGTCCCCGGTTGCTACAATGTGCTTGGCTTCTCTGTGTATGGGGTTCTCCAACTGTGATTCACAGAACAGCACAGGAACTCTTCTCTGGTAGGCATAACTTGTTTAAGAAAATTAAGACGTGGGACACTGAGGAGGCTAGAGGATTGGTGGTGGTGTTGACTATCGGTACCAAAAGCACCAACCGTCATGAAAGGGATTGCAGAGTGAAGCACCGTGGAACAAGTCACATCCGTGGTGTTCAGTGATTCCTCATGCTCTGCCATCACCGCTATCACATCAGTATGCACCGTTTTTTTCTTCTCCCTTAGGCACTCAGTCTTCAAGAACTAGGAACACACATTTTTGGGAGGTAAAGTCTCAACAGAATCTTGAGTAAACTGAACCTGGAAGTGCTTCTGGCTCAGCTAACAGAATGACATGGTGGCCTTGGAAAATGACACCGGGAGAAATGCAAATGCAGAATCAGAAGGTGTTTGAATATGTGGGAAAAATGATAGAGAAACAGCTTCAAAGTCCTTACTCCTTCAAATCTTCATGCTGGACTACAAAGATATATATGCCCTATAAAAAAAAGTACCTCCTGGGGAGTAAGTTTACTTTTTTTTTTTTTAATATAATTATAGACTTATATAACATATATAATCATAACTGAACAAAATAACTGAGCAAAACAAGGATTCAGGTTTACTCCAATACTTACTCATAATGCAGGTCCCAGTACGGGTAAAGACAGAACCTACAGTAGGACTCATAGCTCAATATTGAGTCTTATTATTTGCATATGGGAAAAGAAATCCATTCCTCCTAAGCACGTGCTGTAAAACCTTCTCATAAGGCTGGAAGGGGCATTTGCAGTCCATTATCTTTCTCCATAAAGGAACAACTGTTCAAAGCCACTACATTTTCCTTTTTTACAGTATTTATAGAGAAAGGCCATAAAAATTCTACAATAAAATAGCTGATCATGGATTCTCTGGGAATGCTGGTATTTTTTTCTCTACTAGTTTGTTTGTTTTTTAAACAGTGATATTGTCACTGAGTTCTCTGACACCAGCCATCATGACTGATGTTTTCCTTATTTTGTCAGCTTGTTCTATTAGAGAAAGGACTTAGGGAAACTGGGGGCATTCCTTTCTGTTCTCAAAGGTCATGTTTTTCACTTAGTTATTACTACATTTGTTATAATATTATGAAGCAAGTCTGAAGAGCTTTGCAAAGATATTAAAACTGGTAGAAGTCATTCTTTTGCCTATAATGAGATCAGAATCTGCCATTTAATCCATTGGAATACCATATACCATCAAAGAGTTCTCTGCAAACTCTCTAATCTCTGTCATTTACAAATAAATAAAGAAGAAGTCTGATCTTTTTTCTTGGATACATGCAGTGAAAGGACATATATGCAAACATATTAAAACAATATCAGAAAATACAGAAACAGGCTACATCTTTTAGGGCTGTTCTCTGGATTTAAATAGTTGTGAATAGGTAATATTAAAATATGGGCATGAACAGAATAGATATGTTCTAAACACAAAAATGTACTTCCACACCTCAGGCGTTCTGAACACAATTGTATTTTCATACACATGGCCCTCGCTTACAATTTTAGAAATATTGTGAGGAAAGATGCATCTCTGGGGTGTTCACCATGTTCTCCACAGCCACATTGGTAGCTTTGTGTCTTGTGTTCATGCACTAATTCATAACTAAATCTCATATATAGAATGGTAGAGATAGGAAACCTAGTTTTTGGTTGTCTGTCACTATTCCTCACGGAACTTGGGGGAACATCTCTGTCTTCTGCTTCCCTTGCCCAGGTTGCAATATGCATGCATAGTCACAAACCAGAGAAGCACTTGTGATGAGCTCATGCCAAGATGTCAGTCAAGGGCCTGGGAAACATGCCAAAACCCCTGTCCCTGTGTTAGGCTAATTAACTCCTGGCATATTTGTAATTGTTCCTATTAGTTAGGAGCACTTGTTAGGAGCAGCATCAACAAGATGGTGGCAAGGAACCAGATGAAAGGGAACTTCAGGGACTTCCTGTATTTAATAAATGTAATCAAAAAGTATTAACCAGAACTACAATAAGCTTGGCAGAGCACTCAGCACAGTCGAACCTGTGGTGGTTAGCATCACTTCAAGTTACTGCTATATGTAAGATTGACCAGCTGGCAAGATTGTGAATGTGACCGTCCCTCTTCTCACCCAGTTCTCTGTGTGGTGCCAGGTAGCATATGCTGTAACATCATGGGATTGCCCATGAAGATGTACCCTCAAGTTCTAGACAACTGTTAGTGACAGTTGTAAAAAAGGCATCATGATCAGTTTAGTGTCCTGACCTGGCACAAATGCTGATGGCAGATGCTGCTGGCCTCAGGTAAGGAAATAGCTGTTTGCTCTGGACAAATTTACCAGGGGAAAAAAGGAGCATTAAATTCATTTTCTACTAATGTGTGTGTGAATCAATTCCAATCTACACAAAGCAAAAGGAAATGGGCTATGAACATGGTAGATGAACATTTTAGTTTATAAGACACCAATATGATCACAAATCATTATGATCACTCCTTGCCCTTCATAATTACAGTTGTGAGTTTGATTCCAACCTCAGTGAAGTCAAAGCAGGGCATACATTGATTTCAGTGTGCTTTGGATAGAATGAAAGATAAAATAATCTTGTGTACATCCATAAAGCAAAATGTATAATATGCCCCAAGAGCTTTCTTCTGAAATGTTAATGCACATGAGTAACTCTCCTCACATGGACAGTTCCACTGTAAGAAGACATGCAGGTACATACTCTACTCACCCCTTACAGCTGCAACCCAGAACCTGTTTCTTGACTCTCACCTTTGTTTATTTGTTTGTAGCTTGAAAAGTAATGTAAGTATTAATACAAAACACGAACAGAAATGAGTCAGTTTATAAATGATTCCCTTCTCTGAATGCTGCCTAGAAATTTATAACTTAAGGCACAACAGCCATAGATATGAAATTAACTGCCCACTTGTGTGATTCACTAAACATATTTCCACAAAAGTAAAACATATTCATCTTTCACTCATTACAAACATGTTTTTTCTGACCATATAAGAGTGTCCTTGCTTAGGCCTTGCTCAGTGCTTAGCCCACCTTTACAAGCATATTGTGCTCTCAGTAGCTTGCTGCTGACTCCCTGAAGGCACGTTTTCAAGGATTTTTTTTTCAAAGCCTGAACAAAATGTTGCATGACTGTCTTTTATTACTTGTTCAGCTGGGTCAGAATTCCAGCACGTGCAACAGTGACATCAGAAACGCCAATAAAATTGAAATGTAAGGATAAATATGCTTGTAGTAGAGGGAGTCAGCCCTAGCATTAGGGTGTGTTACCTATTCATTCAAAAATGATAACTAGCCACACACAGAGATCATAACATGACTTTCATGAACCATAGAAACAGGAGTAACCACAGCCTGTTATTGCCCTGCATGCAGATTAGGACCTAGTAGAAAATTTGCAGTAAATTTTCTGGTGTTTTTAGTGGGTGGCATTTCTTTAAGAATCTCTGCTTTCTTTCTCCTCCATTTCCTACAAGACATGGCTCATATTTTATATCTCAGGAATAGCAGACAATGATTAAATTTGTATATGGTGATTTTTTAATCTTAGATATGCAAAAAGAAGTACAGAAAACATAATATTTCAATTTTTTTTTTCCTACTCCTGTTTCATGACTGATATTTGTTATACTCAATCACTTCCATCAGTGTAAGACTGACTGCTATGGCATGGTGTGTTATAGGTAGATAAGAGAAGCACTGTTGTCATTATGTTTAAGAAGTCAGGATTATCAGGAGTCACAGAGATTAAATTTAACCCTTTTTAAAGTGGCTTGACAGCTACACAATTTAATGCTTAGATTATTTGCATATGCAGTAGATGAGTACCAACCTTTCGCAACAGAATCAAGCTGTGACAACTTTAATTCTGAGAGATCTGCCTCACCCATTCAAAGCCTGGATTAATTGGGCTTAAGCCAGCTCTCATGATTTGAGAAGGCAATATGTTCATTGAAATCACTTTCCACAAGTCAGTACTTCACATCTTGGTGTCTCCAACTGGTAAAAAAAAAAAAAAAAAGTGAAGAATACAGTGAAAAAGTAAGTTTCACTGAAGGTGTATTTTCCACAGAAGTTTGTATGTTTATGACAGAAAATTCCTCATCTTTCAGATAGAACTGAGTTTCACTGTAAAGCTTTTTGTATATAGATCTATAGAACAGAGTTTGGAGCTCCTTGTGCAAACTGCAGATGGTACAAATACAACATTATCACCTTATTTGCTTACTAAAAATTGTTCCTTGATTCCACTTTTTTATTTTTTTTTTGCCTCCATTTCATCTGTGAAGTTCCAGTGGTCAGTCCCACATTGTGAAGATGCTAAAAGGAATGGGGAAAAGTAATGACAGAGCTGGTGACATCTCTGAGGCCTCTAAAGGGGATCCATAACTCAGGTGGAGCATCCTACCCTACCAAAACTTTTAGAAGCACTGCTGTCCCACATCTGTGTATTTGGGCTCAGCCCAGAAATCTTCAGTGGAATCTGGGAGATGAATACTGAGTTTCTACTGATTTCAAAGGAGCCCATCTTTCAGGCAGATGAAAGACCTGTAGGTCTCCTGGTTCATGACAAAATGATGCTGCCCAAAACCCTCTTCTGGAGGGTAATAGGGAAGCATGGGACTGCTGTTGGGGAAGGATGGTGTTACTGTGCTATGTTTCATGTAACTCAGTAAGATTCCTGCCACATGAGTCCTATAAATGTCATTGCAAAGTTGTGTGACTAAATCCTCCTGCAAAGGCTTCAAAACGTACTGATTTTATGTCACCTTCATGAAGTCTGTTGTGTTAACTGGGTGTTTACAGATAATGGGAGAAAGACTGCTTTATTAAGTCACCCAACCTTTATGAAGTGTTACAGCACAAGCAGAGCTGTCACAACCTTGCTGTGACAAATCAAAGCCTAATGAGTGAACTAAAGTATTACAGGTGTGTCCCAAACCAGGGTAACTCATTATTATAGCTGTCCAGCTTACACAGTTAGGAGTGCTCTGTCCCTGTTTCCCAGGTTAAAATGACATTTTTTTTTTTCATTTACTTAGAGGCAACACTGCACTTGAACAGTAACATCCATATCTCCTCTGCTGTCAGAGTGGGCTGCATTACACTAGACTGTCTGTACCTGCTCTGCTCAGGTGGCACTGAAAGCAAGCTGGAATTGCTCTCCACTGGCTTTCCCTCCCCAAACTGCTGTGGAGATCAGGTTAAGCTGCCCCACAGCTGAATGGACTGCAGTGGGAGGGGTGAGTGAACGTCGTGCAAGCTGTTCTGGCTTGGATGCACATACGCTTGCTGTGACATTGCAACCTCACTTTTTTTCACTTCTTCCATTCCTCTTAAGTCCAGCTGGCCTGAAGACAGATTATTAAAAAGGACTGATCTTCCAACAGACCATACCTTTGTACAAGAAATGCTACAATTCTCTAGATGGGAGTTCAGATCCGGTTTTGTCCGAGTAATCAATATAAAGGTAGTCCAGCCTTGCCTCAGGTACACATCCAGTAATGGACTGAGAGGGAAGGACTCGTTGGCAAGAGAGGTGGGATGGGCACGAGGTGGGGTTGGTAAGGGGTGTACATGTTTGAGGTACCGCACATGCAGAATGTGGATGATGATGTGAGGAAAACTTTAGCCCCTACAGATCTGAGGTGTTTGTAAAGCCACGCAAAGGGATTGTTGGATAAACTCCTTCCTGTTACCCATAACTGTGTGTAATCATCTGGCTACTAAGTAAAAATAAAATTTTTAACATTTTTAACAGCTATTTCTCACATTATTCTTTCTTTCCCCGGACCATCATTTTCTGTTGCTTAGTGTCTTGTGTAAAAAGTAGAAAGAAAATTCTAGCAAACCTTGATGTATTCCCTTTTGCAACGAGAGAAGAGGAACAAAGAGAAGAGGAAGTGCAAAGCCTCCCAACTGCAAATGATGCTTCCTCTAATCCAAGCCTGAATTTGGAAGCATTGGAGGTTCAACCACTCACCTGTAATTGAGAAACTCAAGATTTCTGAATTTCTTTAATGAAGAAGACCTAATTGTGGCCTTCCAGTACATGAAGGGAGCCTTCAAGAAACATGGAGAGGGACTTTTGGCAAGGGCTTGGAGTGACAGGACGAGGGAGAATGGATTCAAACTGAAAGAGGGCAGGTTTAGATTACATACTAGGAAGAAATCCTTTACTGTGACGGTGGTGAGGCACTGGCACAAGTTGCCCACAGAAGTTGTGGACGTCCCATCCCTGGAAATGTTCAAGGCCAAGCTGGATGGATCTCCGAGCAATCTGTTCCAGTGAAAGGTGTCCCTGTCCATGGCTGGGATGAAAGGTCAGACCGTGCCACCAGTTTGTAAGTGGATTTGGCTGTGACGACTTTAACCTTCATTAGCAATAGGAAAGGCAGATTTAGTCTTATTTTGATAATTCTTAAAATTCATAAACAGAGGGGAAAGGAGTTTTGGCTATAGGTCAGTGCAAATTAGTAAGGTACATGATCCAAGGCACAGCTTAAGACTGCCCCAAAAGCTGTTTCTTTGACCAGAAAAAGGAAGCAAGCTAACAAAAACATGCTTTATGTTTCTGAAGTTCAAAACCTCACTGCTGTGGAAGATTTTCACTCACTCCTTTGTTTCCAAATGCCAGCAGGCAGCCATAGCTATCAATTTCTTTGCATCCTATACAGTTGTATTACGTGTAATTAGAGGAGAGTGGCAGTTAAGGGGTTGGTTCCCCCCTGGGACACTTCAATGGGAGTACAGGCTCCCCTGATTCGTGTTTCATCCTTAATTGCTTTTGAAATTACTTTGATGTGTGTAAAATTATCTGTTTCATGTGTCATGGAATCATATTCTTGCTCAATATATTGCTGCTTATTTTTGGACATAGAGCAGTGAAATTTTGCATACGGAGTTATTTTGCCAAAAGGAAAAAATAAAAAGAAATCTGTAAAACTACCTAGGGAATACATTTTTGCAGTTAACAGCATACAACTGAACTGCCAGAGCGAAATAACAAAATAACTGTGCTATCATGGTTCTACTGATGGGTAAAAGAAGAAAATAATCTAGGAGTTTTGTCTTGCTGTTCCTCAACAAACTTCTTTTAAACTAAAATTTGGAATGATCTCAGTTATTGAGGTATGAAGCAGAGACACCTATTTTGGGAAATAAAACAGTTAAAATTCCTTGTAGATTGTCAATACAGTACACCTAAGCTTGCAGGTAATGAATCCCTGGGCACGGTCCCAGGCTTTTAGTATTTTTGGTACAGCAGGGTTTTTCTTGGGGTTAGGCTGTAGTCAGAGGGAATACAGGATTGATTCCAGATGTTCTCCTTTTTGGACACCTGCAGTCCTGTGCTGTTAATTCTTGATATTGGAAGAGGGAGGCTGGCATGGATGAGGTAAGGTTGCAGCACACTGTTGTGCTCCTCCACCTTCAATGACGTGTTTCTGAACAGCCTCTTTCCTGGTGAATTGCCATACCATAGGAACACTTATATCAGTGCCAAATGTAGAATCCCCACAGGGACAAGAACAGCATGGGAGTAATACCTAATTAAAACTGCAGTGAAGTAGGTCAGCTAATATTTCACAAACAACAGCAAGTGTTCTGATTGTTAATGGCTTGGAGTCCCTGTATTTACTCTGAGCGACAAAAAAAAATGTATGTTGCCTAGGAATGCAATGAAAGCTCAAGCTGAAAACACTTGCCACAGTGGATTACGATTCTAAATATTCACGGTCTTCAATGGGTGCTGCACCTTAACTCTTGCCAGTGTATTCAGCAGTGGATTAAGGTTCTTAGTCCCCCTCTTTCCAAAGATTGCAGGAAGATTGCCAGAAGAGGGTGAAGTAGTGCCAGGTGAAAGACCAGATGAGAAAGCCCTCCTTTCAATCGCAAAAAATAAGACCATTGTGAAGGAAATATAATCCCACTCTCAGATACCACAGTTGCTCATAATGTTGTAGGACTATTTGCAGAAGTCCCAAATTCAGGGTCTTACTGGTCTGCAAATGGAAGTGAGATATGATCCTTTTCTCTGAGATTCATCACCTTTTCGACCTTACCTTAGACTGGAAGTAGCAAGAAAAGTAGCAGCATTTTTGATTTTAGTGTGATCAAAGAAGTTCAGAGACAGATGAAAATTTGTAATAATAGTATTCAAAATGTTAAAGTTTGTAAAGTCTCAGAACAAACGTTCACTATTTGATTAATTGTGTACTATGGTTAACTAAACAAAGAATTGTCTAGAGAGGCTCCATGCAGGCAGAGGACCCCATTAAGCTGGAATATAGAAAGCACTTTGCATCTGACCATCTGTGCCCCAAACTCTTGCAACTTATCCAAAAGAGTTTCATATGAGAAGCAGGTTCCTTCACTTACAGCTCCTACTGTGAGCACTTGTTTCAGAGATGAGCCCTTTTTGAGCAGAATACAAGTCTGTGATGTAAAAAAATGCCCTAAACTTTTATTTTCATTTATAAACTGACAAATAAATCTAGGACAAGGCACAAAAAGTTCTATATATCAATTTTTATACATCTGTATGCATATTCACAGGAAGTAGACAAGAGGGTTACGCAGTCTGGGCTTACCTCTGCCTTTTTAGCTGGGTAAATAGATAATTTTGCTGAATTGTTATGTGTAAGAGCAGCTCGTTCAGGAAGGACCTCCTTGTGCTTTTCTTCGCAGGAGGTTTTTAAGCCTCTCTGCAAACCTGGTGCTTGGGTTGAAATGTGAACTTTTGGAGCCTGATGATCCTATCAGCCAACTGATTTTGTGGTTGGCTTGAAAAGTTTTTCTGAAACAAACAAAAAAAAACCAAACAGACAAAATAAAAATAAAAAAATCTTTGATAACATGAAGGCCTGAGTTTGACCTCTCTACTGCTTAGCACTTGATTACTCTCTTTAAATGATGCAGATCCCCTTTGGAAGTAAAGAGCTATTGAATCTCAAAGAAGCCATGGCATATTGGAGTTTGTTGCATTCTTGAAGTGAAAGAGATCCTATATTTTACCAAATCCATGCCTTAGCCTGTAGTGACTCTGTGGATGTGGCAGCTCTTGGATGGGGACTGAAACTCCTACGAGTTAAAAGCGATCAAAACAGCCTGTGCTGGGGGTGTACTCTTTCCCCTCCTCCCTATATGAACTGTAGATTTTCTTAGTATTCATCTGATGGGCTGTTCCCTACGTCTGGTAGAATGAGTGGCACTTATTACATTAGGTGATATAATTGAAGTAAATGTGGCATGAGTCATCCAAGTGGTTATATATGCAGAGGAGGAAGGCTTTAAAATTAAATCTGTGAAGGAAAGACCTACAAGGAACACAGATGATTTCTTACTTTGCTTTTCTTTATGTTGAGAAGCCCTTACCAGGGAAAAGGGAATTTTGCTAGAAGTCAGCCAAGGGATTTGCCATCTCCTTCACGACTTGAAGTTACAGGTTTAGTAACTCTCCATTCCTGCAATATGTGGTCTACCAAAATAAGGAAGTTCCTAATGAAGCAAGGAAAAGCAGTGTCTTTAGAGCTGGGTTAGATTACCTATCCAAGCAGCAGACCGAAACCCGCTCACACATGTAGAGACTGAGTTGTATTTGCTGTCAGAAAGCACAGGCTATTTCTTCAGGACTGACCAAAGTCCTTCTCATGGACTGGCCCTGACCCTGCAAAACTTGTACAAGATTGCATATGTGGCAAGAGGCTGGATCCAATGCCACAGAGAACTTCTGCAGAAAAATGACTATTCTCTGAAATATGGCCAGGTGAGGAAGGAGGCATAAGCTAAATAACCCAGAACAAACAGTTTCAGGTAGGTATAAACACTGCTAACTCTTGAGTAGGTGGACATCTTGGGAGCATAGGTAGTTTGAATTTTGACAACAGTTCAACAAGGATTTTTTTTAATCACTCCTTGAATTTAGAAGCCTTGATGTACTTGTGTCCTCTTTTAGAAGATGAAGCCTTACACTGGACTTAGTCCTGAATCCCTCTGAGCTTTGACTCTGTATCTTTAAAGTGACGCCCGCAGCCGTGGCTGTAGTGTAGTGCAGGCAGGTGTTGACGCACAGCATCACCAGCATGTTGGAACTTCAGATTGCTCATATAAATACAGTAACAGTTCTTGCAGGGTCTCAGGGCTGAAGTATTTATATTTAGTTAAAATGACCCACATTTTAACTGAACACGACTGAACTATTTACACACTAATGAGAAGAAATCGCCTCGGCCAATCGAGGTATGCTAGCCATCGTGCCTGTTTTATAAATGAGATTAATGACTCAATTTGCAGTAAATGCTTCAGCAAGGAGAAACTTATTTTGTTATACTAATTGTGTCACATATGTGCCTCAAAACACCAACTGTGCAGAACTGGATTTCCCTGTGGTGCGCAAGATGGCTGGCCTCGGTGGTTTTATTAATGCCGCTGCTCAGATTTCTTTGCTGCAACTGATCATTTTGATCTTTGTGTTTAGTGCTGCAGCATAAATGCTGGTGATGGTAAAAATTATTGGGTAGTATAATCCTCCCCATTAGTGAAAGGACATGAGTGTCTCTCTAACATCAGCTGTTCGGCCCTTTTTTTTCCCAGCTATCACGAATAAAACCCTTGATGTTATTTACTTAGGCTTTCAATTAGTTTTTAATTGTAATGAAATGATGAATAATTGCCAGAGCCTTTAATTTGCTCAATAGTTACTGTGATTTTAATGGCTTTTTAAAAAACTTAAATGTTGTCCATTTATAGGGTATACTATACTGTTTTAAATGAGTAAATGAATTCAGAGTTTCGTCAAATTAATCATTACACCTACTTTTGCATTTTTTTCCAATGTTCCTAACAGGTTTGTTAACATAAGTGTGAGAAAACGGGATTTGCTGACAATGGACCAACATCCACAGTGGGTGTAAATTAACCTTGCCACACTGAAATCTGTAACTTGCTTTACACCAGCTAAAGTTCTGCCCCAATTTGTTCATTATTCCTCCTGTTATTCTGGTTTTGATGTTGTATACAATTGTCCTGACATGTTTCATGATTTTTACACCACTGTCGTTTTGATGTCAGTGGAATTACTCAGAACTCGCAGTGGGGCTAATAAGAGAATTCCATCTAAGGATAGCATGAAGGGATTTTCTTTCCAATGAAAAATTTAAATTTCTCCTCCCAACTTTCGTATGCAAATATATTTGCTGAGAAATGTAGAGTAAGTTTGAATAGTTTGTTTGCTTTAGAATTATATTTATAAACCTGTTTCTATGCTTCATGCTTTGTTAAATGTGCTTTAGATTCAGCTGATACTACTAGCAGTTGCTAGATACAGAAAGGACATACCAGCTGCTAGATACATGGGGAAAGGACAGTGTTTGTTTGATTTTGTATTTTCACAAAATACTGAAATGAGGAGTACTGCCCCATTGTATGGGGAGTATGTGCATTTCCAAAGTAGTCTATGAAAAAATCCAAAGTAGACACTTGTGCCTTTGAGGCCTACAAAGCAACCCATAGTTCAAGAGCAGCCTCTTTGTTGCCCATTCTGAAAAACACTCTGAAATATTGTCTCAGGTTCTTTATTGAAAGTTAGCATGCCCCTCAGTTTCATCCTACTCTCCCATGCTCAGCCTCGTGACAGCAGTAAAAATGATTAGTTTTTGCTCTGTTATATTTAGGTGACAGTCTTGGACAATAAACTGTGTGTTACTGAGTTCAGGGGCTTTCACCAAGTGTGATGTATAGCCTACAGATGGCCCTGGAGATGGTGCATGGACAATTCCCTTCTGTACAGTAGTTTGTGACTGAAACACAATTGTAAGGGTGTACCGGGCTGTGCTCATCACACACCTGTGTGACATACAGCTGGGGAGCAGTGCTGTTGGTCATCACAGGAAACATGATGTTCATGAGATGCAGCATGGACCACTGTCAGGGTGGTGCAGTGTGCGTCCTCTGCAGCCTCGTTGTGATGATCTCTGAAGCAACGAGGTTATGGAATTTTAGGATCTGATGAGCCTCTTCATGAGTAAAACTTCGGTTGTGGTAGTACGTTGCCTTGCTTTATATCTTTACAGTCTTGAATACTGCACTCTCAAATTTGTTATATACTACTGTGCATGGTTAGTAGGCTTCCCCTGCTTAGGAAGCCTCCGTGAAGAAAGGGAGAACTATATTAACATGAACCCCCAACCTCTGACACTGTCAGCATGGCATCAGGTGAAAATATTTCACAGAAATACCATGTACTACCAGTGTAATATTCTGACTGTCTTCTTACAGGAACAGCTTCCTACCAAAAGGTTTTCCTTGTCGGGGTGTGTGTGGCTGTGTTCTGATCTAACTGCTCCCTGGTGGTGGAGGGAGCTCTCCGAATACAAAGGTAACTTCAAAAATCATATGATACGCTGATTATTTTGCACCACCTTTTTGAACTCTTAGTTCAAAATGCTTGGTGTGGAGAGAGCCGATCGCCAGTGGTGTAAAAGAGAGATTAAAGAATGTGGAAGTAAGAATTTACTAAAGTGATTCGGATAAGTTCCTCTTAGTATTTTACCTCACTATCTCCCATCTTCTGCTTCTGTGCTATGGAGTGAGAAGATCTGCATCCCAGATCAGCATATGGATTTTTGTTCCAACACTTCTATCTCGTATGTTAACAGCAAGGAGATGGAGGTAAAATACAGTGTTGTGCTGACCTGAGGAGTGTGTACTTTGTGCCCTATCTGCTGCCTTATAAAATAGAGTTTTCTCTATCATGTAACCCTACCCTGGAAGAGGTGATTTGATTGCAGCAAGGTTTCATCTACCTTCAGAAAGCATCCTGGCCAAGGCAAATCTTGGATTACTACTGGAAGGTACTAGTTAATATAATGCTAAAAGCAATGTTAGAACTGAGATAATTGATTAAAAGAGTTTGTCTATTATTATTGCATGGTAAATCTCAAATTGTACCTCTTTTTAAAAAGTGCAGGCTTGGCAACTAGGGCTCTTTTTATTTGCATAGACATATAGATAAATAACATAAACAAATATACCAGATTTCTAATACTGAAAAGTCCTCTGGTCCTTGTGTTCTTGTTGTAGACTATCAGGGGAGAAAAAAAAACAAAATCCAGGTGAATTTTCTCTTTTTGAATACTTTTAGTTAAGCATTATGTTATTTTTCCTACAAGGCTTGCAGCCATAGCTGGCAGTCTTCTTTCTGATAGTCTCTGTGGTTTGCTCTCCTATTTCCTATACATTTTTTAGCTGCTGGGTGGATGCTATTATGGCACATCCAACCTTTGGTATAAATAATTTATTCTGAAGGTTCAGTATGTTATAACGTGCATGAAGCATCTTGCATTTATTTTTAATGCTTCTGCTTTCCTGAGAGCTTTCTACATCCAAAGCTACCATCAGAGAGAGCTGTCAATCTTCAGGCAGAAGAGAGAAACTTTTAGACCATATCATTCTATTTTTCTAGCTATAAATCATATGCTTCTGGTGAAGAGTGGAGCAAACGGTTATTATTTACCATTTTGAGGAACTTGGCTTGGATGATGTGAAAATGTCTGTTTGCATTTGGCGTGAAGTCTCTGAAAGTGACTCCCTGTGCCCTGATTCCTTGTGGGAGGCCAGTGAAATCAGGGAAATACTGAGGGGCAATTGGGTGACTGGTAGATGTAAGTGCTAAAAACATAAAAAGAGATCCAGCTGGGGCAGCAGTAGCCAGGTGTGGCTTGCTACCAGAGCACACCCAGGGGATGAACCTACCCCATATGACTGAGGGGGAGAGGGTTCAGCCCAATGGGGAAAGGGGAGCTGATCCCTGCAGTAGTGGTGAGGATGGTCATAGCTATCCATGCAGACAAATGGCTGTTTGCTCCCTTCTTTCCTTCATGATTTGTTCATAAACTTCAGCCAGCACCATAAGCTAGGATTTACAATTGTTCAGGAATTATATTTTAGACAGGCATTATTTAATGGAAACATTAACGGTGATGGGAAGCTGTCCTTTTCTGGGGGGAGGAGGGGTGGAGGGACCGGGGGTTGGCAGGTTTTTTGTAGATCTTAGAAGCTTATTTGGCATATGATCCTTGAATTTATTCTGATTTTACACTAAAACTATGTTCTGATTCAAAACTAAGCAAATTTGCCTTATGAGAGATGTGTCAAATATGTTAAATTAATATCTACCTTGTCTGCAGATAACACAGCAAAAGGCACAGGAGTGCAAGAGACATGGTCACTGGTAGCTTCCCCTGAAAACTGGAGCCTGATGCTCTGTAGTGTTTCTATTGACATGCTAGGCAGTGATATAATCTTGTGATTTGCAGACTTTCTCAGAAAAGAGGACTGGTAATAGAGCGAATAATGTCCAAGAGAGATTGAAAGAGGATGTGAAACTTCTGGAGTGAAATCAATGGACAGATTCAGCAATGATAAAAGGAAATGTTCTGTACAGGCTCATTTAGCATGCACAGAGACTTAACTATTTGTTAGCCTTTTAAGAGGCTTGTGTCATATGATGCAGTGAAACTGGAATTGAATGTTTGGCAGTTTATCACAGACTTTTGAACCATTTGCATGCACAAGTCTCTTCAATGACAACATTAGTAGGGGACTTCATGGCTGAAAATCAGTCCTAAAACATGGAAAGTGCTATGACAGCAACTGTTACAAGGTATATCACAGTTCAGTAGCTGGAAGGTGAAGTTGAACTAATTCAATTTCAGCATAAGAGGGAGCTTTCCAGGCACAAGGAAGGAGAAGGAACAAAGAAGGCACTTCACAGGAACGGAATAATTAAATGCTGAGACAGTTTACCTGATGAGTGGACACAAAGAGTCTTTCAAATTCATTCCACAGAGAATTTTAGTCTGTGCTGACTGTGTAGATTACTGAGGAAAACAAAATTTTCTGCTTCAGTCTCAGTGTATTTTCATTTTGTGTTCTGTTAGTTACTGCATCTTGTACTTCAGTCAATTGTCTACAGGCCTTGAAGAGTGTGGTTTTAATTTTTTTCATTTTTTAATTGTTTTCCCCCTTCTTAAATGCACAGCTAGAGAGAGGTAATCGGAGCTGGAAAGACACCAGAACTCCAAACGTGGATGGCTACGGATGGGGTGCTGCTCAGTCCATTCTTGTTTCGTAATTCTTACTTTACTTATAATGATGGTATTTCTGGTGCATGCCCAGGACCAAATTCTGATCTATTTTAATGAGAGTTTTTGGGATGGTGAATGGGTTCTGCTTTTCAGCAGATCAGACTGTATAATGTAATGGTCTTTTCAGGTCTTAGCATTAACAAATAGATCTAGTTCAGTCCACACCAAGCGCTGCTGTGCTTGTGTTGTTAAATTGCATTAGCTTGTACTAATACATTTCATGGAAATGTCAGTGCTGAGCAGTACTATGAACTAATGGAGTTGCCCTGGAGTTAAAGGTGTTACATCTGCTTAAATTAGTTGAGAATTTGATCTGCAGCATATGATATCTAACATGGTATTGAAAAAACTAAAATCCCCAAACAGTGAGTGTTATTGGATCACAACTGTGTTCCCCCTAAAACAACAAATTCAAGCACTCTGTCAGGACTCCTTAAGAAAAATAAAATTATACACAGAACTTAAAGTTTAATGACTTCTGTATACTGTTTCTGCCAATACTGTTCTTGCCTTGACTTGATTGAACCAGCAAATTAAAGCTGCCTTTTTTTTTTTTTCTTTAACCCTTTTGTAGACTAGTTGTATTCCTTTGCTTCTAAATTAACTTCAGTTAATTTACTCTGGACTCATACTGGACTGAATGGAAACAGAACCAAGTCCATGGAGTTGAGCTTGATTTTTAGGTATTTGTAGCTGGCCACAAACAAATCATGCAAAATTAAGTAGAGAATGATGTTTGAAAATGTGGAATTACTTTTAAGTTTTTTTCTTTTCATTAAGCAGTGTTTCCAGGAGATAAATCTTTTAATTACACTGTGCTTTATTCCCGGTGATGGGAATGGAGAACAGTAAGCCTGACAGCATTGGCTACTTGTCCTCTCTGCAGTATGTGAATGCTATGAAATGTGCTGGTTCCAATATATAACACTTTTATTCACTGACTGCATACTTCTCTAAGTGTATCAGTAATTTCTAAATATACCATATGACTTACCACTTGGATCCCATTTCCCTATGCTTGCCCCATTTGTAGAAGTTGACACAAGCAGCAAATGCCACTAGCAGTCTAAGTCGAAAATGAACTATTCTTCTAGGCCTTTGCTTTCTGTGTGTTTGCTGTGCTTTACTTGCCTCTGGCAAGTTACAAATGAGAGTAAGAAACAGGACTTTTTGGGAGAAGACAAGCCACTGCCTTATAAAAAAAGAAACAATAAATAATCTGGGTAAATAGTCATTCCCATGCTGAATTAAATACACCTGCAGTCCTGCACAAGCCATTTGTAGCACAATATGGGCCTGATTTTTTCCTTTGCTGTGCTGCAATGACTTTGTTGAAGTCCACGGGCCTGGTTTTTTGTAGAACACAAATCTCCAAGTCTACTTGCTAGCACAGCCTGCTCTCTGAGCCTGTGAGCTGCCTGCCAGCTTTGATTTGGGAGCAGTTTGGAGACCAGAGAATGCCCAGTAGCTGTCAGTGAACAGTCATGCCTAAAAACTCTAAAAACATTTTGGCAGTACAGAACTTCCTTATGTTCTGCCACTGGATAGTGTACAGTGGTGTGAGCTTCACTGGTGCCATGACCAATGAGTTGCACAAATGTAACTATGGAGTACACACTGATAAATCTGAGCTGCTCCTTTATAGGCTGCCTGCCTGTATGGGTACCACAGCTGTTATGGATACCAAAGTTGTTATGAATGACCATACACAGTGGTACAGTACAAACCTACTGGTTAGGTACTAGCTTAGGTGGTGGGGTTGAGCTGCTGGAAAGAATAACCTTTTTAGGAGATAATGAATATTCACCAGACTTGCCTGCATAGCAAGTGTTTGAAGTGCAAAAGCTGTGCACACATTGAAGGAACAACGAGGAAGCAAAGAGTTTTTTAAGTAATCTATATATCAAAAGTAGGTAAGTCCTTCTGACATAAGAAAAATCTGGATACTGTAGAAATCCCTGGAGAAAACTGTGGTTAAATCAGCAGAATTTACATGCAGATAAAAATTGCTTAGCCAGCTGCACCATTCTCCTAGCAGCACCAGCCTGGTCCTTGAAGTTTATTGCCTACTGCTGTGTGTCGAGTTCCAATTGTCAGATTAATGTAGTTTTAAAAAAGTGAAGCTCCTGCATCCCTGCTCTGAAGACAGGTGGTAATTTTTCTTTTCACAGATTTTTTGGAAGAGGCAATACATATATATGCTGATTGAACTATTATTGGTCCTCTGTATTGTTCACATATCACCTTGTGATACTTTATAGGTCTGCATAAGCTGAGACTTGTACTAGTCTAACTGTTGGCCTAAATATACTGCTGAGGTTCATCCCAAATGGATTACCATATACCCCATGGATGAAGATATTTTGCCTGTTAAGTCCTGGTGTCACATACAGCCCATATCCCTAGCTCTGTGCAGGGAAGGCAACTCACGGCAAGTGTCCTACAACACACAAACCACATCGCAAAACAGACCTTGCTCAGAAGAAGACTGTGCTTTAGTTGTCTGTTCAGCTCTAGCATTTTGTGGAGGAGGTGCAGAACAGCCCCAAGTCTTGTGGTGTTCAGTTCTGCTAGGCTAGACAGGACAGACACTTCAGGACATTTTTCATACCCACTTCTCATTTAACAGGACGTGAGCCAGCTGGCATCTATCCTCTGCGGCCTTGTCAGCAAGCCTCGTGTTCCATCCTAAATCTGTTATGGCCCATTTTCCCTTGACGGGGTGTTCAGTTTGTTGCTGCAGTTGCTATGCCTCAGTAACAGCCCTCCTCTGATGTTGGGGATAACCTTTTCCTCTCTCAGCACCCCCGTGAAGGTGATGTCTGCATCATTCCAATGGCCTTTGATGGCAGCAAATATTTATTGTATTATCCCTCACATGATACAAATTTTAAGTCTTGGACTCCCCTATTTCTCTGGGTACTGTAGAGCTTTTCTTCCCTGTACTATATTATTATTACTTGAACCACTGCCTCTTTTTCCCTCTTTGAGACCCCATTCAAGATCACCTTTGCCCTCTTAAACTGCTGTCCTTTAAGTTTCTGATGTCCCTTCTAACCTAGCAAGACATAAGTAGGAAGAGAGGGGTTTGTCCCAGTTTCTGTTTCAAAGAATCCAGTCTAGCAGGAACAGAAACTGAGGTCTGTTTACAGGAGTCTCGGAGCCAAACACCTCTGACTGGTAGTAAAACAAGGATCTCACTTGGGGTTTATCCCTTTTCTAATGAGTTTGTTATTGATGTGGGTGTTGATACAGTGAGCATCTAATGTTTTTTTGTCATCTATCACCCCGCATAGCTTGCTTTAATTTAGCACTGGAACAGAAATTCTCCAAACGCCAGATGATTCATGGACACCTGTAGACAGCCAGAAGTGTCAAATGATTTAGCACTGCCATCGCTTGCTATTAGGTCCATGATCATCTGTGTGTGTAACACACTACAGCTCAAAAGAGCAGAGTGACCTAAAGGGCGGATTTCAGGAATGTGAGAGCAATAAGGACATAATTTATGCCTGGGACCTCTACCCTTTGGCTGTACCAGTGCATCCCCAGCACCTTATTTAAAGCAGGTGGTACATGCTCCAGGCAGTAGGTGGGAATGGGGACCCTGAGCAGAGAGCATTTGAATTGTCAGTGTCCTCCTGCAGCATGAGGATCCATGTAATGAGGACTGAGCACCTGACCTAGCCAGTGAAGCCTCTCAGTGCCAGAAGCTAGGAGGCAATGAGGCAGCAGCAAGAGCTGTCTGCCCTTTGTCTCTGTTACAGCTAACAGGTTTTATGCCTAAGGAAGGAATAAGAAAGCACTTTATTTAAATAGTGTATTATATAGCCTTGTGTCTGTATGTGCTTGCCCAGATGTGGGGAGGCCAGCCTTAGGGGGAAATTATTTTCACCTCTGATGAAAAAAACTGCTTGTCTGCCAATAAGCTTTGGTAATTCTTAACTAAAACAGAAGCCAGTCTGTATAGAAGACTAACTGCTAGTATTCTAAAAAATTGTAGCCCTTCGGCAGCCCATCTCGTGTACACATGTCTTTGAAGCATAAGAGAGGTAAAGCAATTCCCATCTTGCCCTGGTTCACTGCATTAAGGGACCTTGAGAACAGGAAATGGCTTCTAGAAATGTGGAGCTCTCCAAAAGACAGACTTTCCCATTAATGTCAATGAAATGATTTCTAGTTTCATAATAAAGCCCTCTGCATAATTCTTCGACTATTTATACGTCTCATAAAGATTCCGCCTGCATGGAATGGAAAGCAAAAGGGGAGACGGCAAAAAAAAAGATGTGAGGGAGAGAAAACCCCCCAAAATTAATCAGATTACTTTTATACTGGGGAACTTAGAATGAGTGTACCCTGTCCTAGAAAAGAAATGGTTGAAACCGCATCATATTTATTTCAGTAGTGCGGATGAGGGATGGTGCGTTGTATTATGTTCTGTGCTTCATACTGTGTTTTCTCCCTCTGCTGGCAGTTGGATACAGCAGAGTTGTAACTAATAGAAAGCAACAAAACTCTCAAAAGGCTGAAGCATTGAGGAGTCTCAAAACTCTGCGGTATATGCTGAAAAATTAGGTCGTACCGTACTTGAGTCCAATTAGCGCTGGAAATGGCTGACAGTCACGCCATGTACGGAGCCGAGTAATTCCTGCAGAAGATTAGCGCAGCTAAGTGCAACCCCCTTTCCTTTAGGGAGACAGCAGAGAGTCTCACTTGGTGATGAGACAGTAAATATGGACTGCACAATCAAACTTGGAAGTTAGTTGTAGGTTTGTTTTTTTTTTAAGGAACAACTTCAAGTCTTTAATTTTAGAAGTAGGATTTCTTGGCTTTACGTTACAATAGCATTCTGTGTACTTCTGCAGGTTACTGATTCTTTGTTTTGTTTTGGTTTGTTTTACTTTCCTTTGAAAATATTTCTATAATATACAGACCTAAGGGAAAAACATTGCTAAAGCAGTTGTAAGAAAAGGGTTCTGTACTATGTATTATATAAAAAAAGGGATTAATTTTGTTCCAGGGAAGTTCTTTAAAACAATGGGCTTCTAAATAAATTAAAGCTTACTGGTAGTATATATTTATTAAAAATAATACTGCCCTATAGGAGAAAATAAATGTTACAGACTTACTTAAAAGGAATAGCTAGAAAATAAGAATATAATCTTGACTCTAATGGAGATACTACTTTCTGCTCCATAGGACTGGGGTATTAACCTTGCAGATAATGTTATACTAATGACTACAAACCATAAACTATAAATCTCAGAAATATATATCGACCTGGCATGCAGATGTTTGTATATTCCCTGTAGCAAGCCAGAATCACTAGCATTGAATTAATAGCACTAAGCTTTTTAACTATTCTTTGAGATATGGTAGTAAATATTATAGCCATTTTATGCCTGAGTAAGTGGAGGCAGAAAGGAGTTTGTTTAACAGAGTCTAGGAGCACAGATTTCTAATCCTAGTTTTATTGATACACATATTAAAGGCAGGTGGAGATTTTTTTTTTTTCTCTTGAAGAGATGCATTTAGAGCAATAGCTGATGAGGCTTAGAGAAGTAAGGTGCATTTAGCTGGAATTTAGAGGAAAATGCTGACAGATGCTAAGGAATATTCAAGTTAAACAAAGACATCTGTGAGGAGTGGCAGTATTGGGAGAATAATTCTGTAGTCAGCAGTAGAGGAGAACTGAGTTAGAGCTGCCATGGCAGGCACAGGATGGGGCTGGGATGTGAGGAGGACTTTTCTGCAGTGTTGTAGCTCAGCTGAAGGAGCCTGTCAAAAGCACAAAAAGTGTACAAATAGGGAAAGCTTTAAAACATAACATTAATAGTCGTAGTAACACTAGAAATAGTTGAATTTTTTTCATGCTTTCTCACCACTGTTCAGTTGTGTGCCCAAACCTGAAATGGCTCAGTCAATGGGTGGTGCTTTTTCAGCATAGGCTGCTTTCCTACCAGTTGCAATTGCTCCGAAGATTAGCAGAGATTCTTCTCAGTTGCCCTAGAGCAGCAGAACACCTTTTATTCATTTGTTAACTAGGCACCAATGCAGAGGTCCAGCTCCTTAATTTTATTAACTGTCCTCCACTCAGAAAAGTGAACCTCCTGTTATTTTGTTGAAGAGGCATCTTTATTAAAACACTTGGAGATTAGAGAGGTTCTGTGCATACAAACAGGCTCCAAACAATGTATGGAAAAGGTTCACACAGAGTTTTAATACCTTTGCATTATTACAGCTGTGTGCAACAATAATTAATCCCCCTTCATGCTTCCAAAGACTCTTGCTGTGGCCACAGCTTGCCCTCAACAGCACAGGTTGGGGAGTTTGTAGAGATACTCCTTCTCTGTTCTTAGGGGTGCAGTAGCTGCATTTTCCTCCAGCCTAGATGGAAAGACCATTTAAAAAATTAATTGCCAACTCCTTTTCTCCCACTGTGAATTCCCTGTGATTGCATACAGTGACACAATGTGTAACATGCAAGGCTCTTTCTCCCCCTCTAAAGATACTGGTATCTAAAGTATCTGAAGACACTAAACTAGTATAGTATTTCTGTTGCCCAAATGGAGTAGCATCTTCCTGACTTTAGTCTTCAGACTTCTTCTTTTTTTTTTTTTTTGGTAGTTTTTTGAGAATGAACTGCTAAAACATGAAACATTGTCATACAATGAGAAATATTTCTTTGTCCAGACTTCTTCTTTTTTGATTACTGTTTTCCTTTGGGAACCTCACATAAAGCTTGCTGATGATTTGACAAATGTGGAATTTCCAGAAGTGGTTTTCAGAGTGGACAGACAAGACAACAGGATATTGTTATGACTGGATATGTAAATCCTACACATTGAAGACTATGGCAGTGCCTAAAAATAGCCTCTTAAATTGTGAATGGAGAATCCTGGGCACATTTCCACAAAGCTTAGAGGGAAGGTTCCTGATCGTGCGTTTTGGAATTAGGTGGTTGGATATGACCTGCATTGTGACTGCTGCACAAAACCATAAAATAAGCCTGTGCTAATAGATCACCCATGTCTTCCGAAAGAGGGATTTCTTTAAGTGCTTCCATAGGTTGACATAACACAGAGATGTTATTTTCTTTTATATAAATACTGCAATTAAGTATTACTAAGTTATTTGTGAACCACTACTATTTTTGTAGTATGTATTGTTAGTGTTTGCTGTCAAGGGAGCAGGTGTTCTGTCCCTATTAAAATTCACTGTAAATGAGCCCCAGCCTACTTTAAAACACACAAAGCATTTTGGACTGGGCCTTGATTTGGAATTTTAACACTGACTTTTTCTTTGCGGATGATTTGACTTGGCTTCAGTGATGTTCCCCTTTCACAGCAGAAGGCAAAGCTTGGTTGATCAGCAGAGCCAGAGTGTGAGCTAAGAAATTTGAACTCTTGCCTCAGTATCATATGTGTAAATTCTTCTTTTTGCTGAATCATCTATTTACTTCTTACTGTCTCCAATTCACTTCTGTAGTTCTTGTGAAGTGTGTTGCAACAGACTGAGTAATCTTCTGCCTTAATCAAGCTGCATGTGGAAATGGTGTGTTAAACAGACTCTGAAGTTTGTCTCTAATTGTGTTCAGCAGTTAGTAGTGGTTACTACTGCCATCATCAAAATAGCACTGTTGCAATTAGCACTAATTTCTTGTGGATTCTAGAAAATAGATGCTGACAATAGTAAGAGAGAAATGCTAATTTGAATAGTGTATTGAAGCAATAGGACCAGTCCAAATGGATACCAAATGCTTTCAGGTTCCATTGGCCTCTGGGATTTTGGAACTCAGTGCTTTTTAACCTCAGACCTTTAAAAAGGATTTATTTTTCTTTTCATTATGCTCTTAGAGATGTAGGGTTTGGTGCTTCTTTACCTCTCCCCTGCTTTCTTCACAGAACTGTGTGAAGGAACTGTGTTGATTTCCTTTGTTAAGGAAAGAGCATAGAGCAGTTCTATGCAGTTCTCTCATTCTAAGAGCATAAGAGCAGTTCTCTCATTCTAAGCCCTGTGGTCAAATGTAGCTTCATATGTTGGGCAGCTGATCGTAAGGATTTCCTTCACAAGAAGTATGTCAGCAAGCACAGTATGTCCTGCAGCACCCTGCAGCGTGGAAGGTGTGTGACAACAGTAGATGTGCAGTTGAACGTGAAGTAATAGGAATTCAGCAAAACAAGTATGAAAGAGGTTCAAGAACATACAGAGCCAGTTTTTGTATGGCTTTTAGACAAACAGGCAAAATAACTTGCAAAGGATCTTCTCATCCGATCTAAAAGACCTTTCACTTCTCTGTGTATGTTTTTGAGGGACATATAAATGTGGCAAAGAAACACTTCGATAGCAAAGTCAAGAGGAAAATATAGCCATAACTACTGAGATAAGTGTGTATGACTAGTAGATCCGATATGTATATGCCCTTGAAAGGAAATTTATCTGTACTTATAGCTACCAAGCTCCTAACAGTGCTTTTTATTTTCCTCCTTCTACATGAACGACGTCATTCTCCTTTCCTGAACATTATTCTTGCTGAAATAAAGGCCAAAATACATGGAAAATTTGTTTGAGTGGAGCAGGTAGGTACAGAATTTTTAAAACATTTTCATTCTTGCTTCTGAATATTAAAGACATTGAAATGATTCTCTATTTCCTTCAATGTCTATACCAGTCATGCACCATAACATTCTACATAAGTGCTCAAGTAGATGAGCAGCTAACTTTGGCAACTACCTAGTTTTTCAGGCAAAACCAGGTTTTGCCTCTGCATTGAATATGCCTGCTCCTGTAGATGGTTCCGTATCCCTTTCAGGCACTTGAAAAAAATGGGCCACTAATTCACAGGTGGATTTTTGTTTTTAGCCTAGCTTGCTGTGGCTAGCTCCAAAGAATGTGGAATATGGGAAGGGCTGAAAACTGCAGTTAAATGTTGATCTCCTTTTTTTCATGTCTACTTGTGTTGCTATATGTTAATGATATTTTTTATGGATTATGGTGCACTGTACGTTCATGCTGACCCAGCAATTCATCTATTGTGTGTGCCTGACAGCCCGGTCCTAATAGCTTTTCTGCTCTATAAGCATGCCACAGTATGGAAAAACATGTTAATGGGTTTTTGATGTGTTTTAACTGTATGGTCCTCTTCGGCTTGTAGGATGTTGTATCAGATGGATTTAATATAAATCACAAGTATATTTTACCTGAAGAAACAGAAAAATATGTCACCTTGCCAGGAACCCTTACTTAAAAAGTAGAAGAGCTCTCCCTCGCTTTCCTGGTGCTAGCTGGTTGAGATATTTGTAGGAAAGACATTATTCACATTTTAGTGCACAATATTCAGTGTGGTCTTATTCATGCATGTAGGAAGATGTCTCACAACTGACCTTAACGAACGAAAGGTATGATGTGAGAAAACGAGAAAATGGAGGAAGGAAGTGATGAGAAGGATGGGAGGGAAACAGCATGAAATTATTTAAATGTTCCCTGTATGAACAGATTGAAAAATTATACTAGTTATCATTGGTTGCTTTTCCCTCAGCCATGAAGCATTTAATTTTTATTTTAACTGGGTTCCGTATCTTTTCAGTTTTCTCTTCTGTCAGCTGTAGCATGACATGGTTTTGCTCATGTCCTGCTATACAGATGTGCCCCATTATCAGTCCAAATTTGCTGTCTTCCTGCTATGTCAGGTGCATTTTTTCATGTGTGTCATGGAATAGCTTAACTCAGGATTGCACTTCAGCATGTGTGCAATGAAGGCCAGGCAATACCACGTTTCTTCAGTGTTGGGTGTACTTGCTATATTATGAATCAGGGAGATTTGATAAATTGATGTAATACAGTACAAAGCATGCATTATTCAATGAATATTTCTGCTTCTCTTTTTTGTTTTTCCCCAGAAATTCCTAAGCCTTGCCAAATATTATCAGCAAGTCAATACGTCATTAATTCAAATTCTTCAATTTATTTTTGCAGAAATGTGTAAGTCATTGAAGTTTTATTGAGAAATTTTTAACAAAAATAAACTGTGATTTGCCCACTGCTTGCAGTCACATCCAGAAATTGTGTATTGCAGCAAGTGGTAAAACACAGCATGTGATGTGGTTCCTGTCTTCTGTCAGAAAGGATTATGAGTAATCAGTGAATTTGAAAGTTAGGATCTGAAAATCATAGATGTATGTTAAGTAAAGGATTGCTTATACACTTCTGCAAATATGTGCATAAAAATACTGATTTTTCTTTTTAGTTCTTTCTAAGTAGTTGCCCAATGAAAAGTTATTAGGTAATGGGTTTAGAATAAGTAAATGCAATGAGTTGGTCTCGTAACTCTCCAAACTGCAGCTCTGTCAGAGGCCTACAAGGAAAAGTGAAAAAAATAAAGGAAGAAGTTGGTGTTCTCAGATACAGTGTAGGAAGAAAGGAAAACTGAAGAATTTACATATGTACATTCTTTTACAATGAACTTTCTTTCTAAAAGAAATACTGGGCAATTTAGGTGCTCCGACTCTTCAAAGTTGTGGAAAAGAAACTCAGGCTTTGCATTGACCTCATCCTGTTAGATTCAGCATACAGTAATTACAGCATGGTGTTTCTATACTAAGGAAGCTATAAGATCAACATCTTGTATTACTTTTTCTGTCAATCCACTCAGCCAGTTGTCCAATTCACTTGAAAATGTAGATAGTCTTGCCTATTTGGCATCTATGAAAAGTGGTAAATGCTATGCTGCTCATATTAGAAGTAATTACATTCTCTACTTCTGTCCTTACCCTTGATTACAGTCATTGCAAATCTGGGTATTTCAAATGTTTTGTTAGGCTGCCTCCACACCTGTTTTTCCACTGTATTTCTAATACTTTTTTTTTTTTTAACAAGTTCCACGGGAACAAAATTTCTGGCCTTCGAACTAGAGATGCTGCACAAGGGACACTGTGTTGCAAGTGTTATTTTTCTGGATAAAAGACTGCTTCCTATGGCTAGGACCTATCCACCAGTAAAAAACCTCGATGGGAAAGGAAATCTGGATTAAGAAAGGGATGCTCTGCACTTCTGCAGGCTTGCAGCCTGGAAGCTTCCTTTGCCTGTGACTGCCCTTGGCACTGAAGTGAAGAGAAAGATTAGAGAGCTGAAGGGAAGAAAAAAACCCAACAAAACAGAGAGAACAAGTGGGAAGGCAGGGGTTTAATGCCCAAAAGCTTCACTTAATGGATGGAAAAAGGGAAGAAGGGTCAAACAAGGGTTCTGTGTCTTCACACACATTTCATTAGCTTCTCCTGAATTCAGCAGTGTTTGTTCCATCTGTAATTCAGCTCAGGCCTCCAAACAGTCAAAGCTTGTAGAAAAGGATCCATGCTTTGTGATTTGTTATAGTCTTTATCCTTACTGTAAATAAAGAGTCCATGCCACCTGAATTTAGGGGTATTGAATTGTCCTGTAGAGGCTAGTGTCTCTTTCCCTTGACTGTGTAAGGAGTCTAGAAAGATTAGTCTCCCAAGGAGGGTGTGTCTAAAGGTGACTAAAAAGCTTGTCCATGGCTGAAGGTTATCCCCTTCCCCCAGTATACCTTCCTTTTAAACCATTTTCCACTGTGACAGTTTGGAACAGAAGTATTTTGTCTGGTTTCTCCCTTAAAGTTATATTTGGAGACTGCTGTACAAGAAAAAAATCTCTGCAAACTGATGCAGAGTATTATTATTTTTTACCCTCATTATTTTTTACTTGCCTTGTCTTATTTTTATAGTTCTGCCTTTCTTCCTCCTCACCAGATTGTTTATACTTAAAAAGAAATAAGCCTTCTGCTTGTTGCATAGCCAGTTCTCTTTACATTTTTCTTAAGTTAATGTTGGTTTCTGTTGTCCTTTTCCATGTTTAGACATAGCCAGGATAAATTTCAATGACAGCCTTTCCAACTGTTTCTAAATATTTCTCATTTTTCTTGCAGACCAATTTCCATATGTTACAGAATTCAAATCAAAAATTCCATAAGGCATTCTCTCCATCCCTCCAGCCATCATCCCAAAAGTGGAGGGGCTCAGTTTGTTCAGGTGGAGCTCGCTTTCTACGCCCCCAGCCCCAGCAAATCTGTTGGGTGTAGGAGGACAGTGGAACACGCCACCCACAGCCACCTGCTCTGCCAGAGAGCCCAGAGCCTTGCCAGAACAGTGCCAAGGCACCAGCGCAGGGTAGGAGTCTGCAGGAGGCACAGATCAGCCAGGAGATGTGCTACTTCATGTTTCCCTCTCTTGCTCTCTCCTGAGCAACCTTTGCTGACAAAGATAAAGCCTGGTGTTATTTTTTTTTTATTTATTTTTGGTGGGTTTTGGTTTTTGGAGGTTATTTTGAATCTCCTTCCTGGCAAATTACTTGCTCATCTTACCTATGTACATGTAACCAGTTGTAAGAACCTTAGTTTTCTAGCTAATCTGAAAATTGTGTAACACAGGTAGAGTATAATTACTTCCTCAGTAAACTGTTTAGCAGTGTGCACAACCTTGCTATTGGAATAATAGTATCTGTATTGGAGGTGTGACTGTCAGGGGAGGAGGATTCATCACTTCTACTTGGACACTATTTTTATGTAGATGAGACTTTGAGCAAAGTCTTACTGAGTACTTTTCTTTAAAAACAAACACAAAAACAACCCACAAATGGCATCAAACCAAAAAACAACATACCAAAAACAACCCCACCAAAAGGCCCCCTAAAGCAGCCCCTCTCCAGAAGAAAAACACAAGACAAACCCAACTTTCTAGTCTTGTGTATGAAAAATAGAAGCTGCGGGCTTATTTTGCCATATAAGCACCCAACTAGCATCAGCAGGTAAATGTGGCTATTCAGCTGTACTGCCTGCAGACACTGCAGCTTTGCTGTAGTCCTGCCTCTCTGATCTCTTAACAGAGACTCAGTGGGAGAAAGAGAGAGATGTCAAATCAGCTCCAGCTCAGCATTAGGAAATCTTGCGGTGCGTTATTGCAACTGTGGCATTTCAAACTGGAAATCACAAATGGTCCTCAAAGAGTTATCCTGGCATCCCCCCTTACTCACTGGGAATTGTACATTCTCTCATGAAAGACAGTGAGACTCATAAAATAGAAATTAGGTCACTGATTGCTCTTGTTTTAATATTAGCTGAGATTACTTCTCAGTTATCTGTTAAGTTAATTAGAGTTCCATGAATTAAGTCCCCTGTAATGGAATTATTATTGATTCCTCAAACCTACAAGTACTCTATAATGCCAGGATCTAATCCAATATATGTTTGCTAGATACAGATTGCCCTATGTTGCCTCCTGTCCATACTGGGAGAAAGCAGGGCAGTTTCCAGTACATCTTCCACATCATACTGGATTGTGAACACCCAAACTTGCCCAGAGGTTCAGGGTGGCCTTGAACATATTGAGAGTACACTATGGGCTAAGTACTAAGCTCAGTTCTCCTGCAGTTATCTCAAAAAGCCCACCTGATACCCTTTCTCTTTGTCCCTTTATCGTGATTCATTCATTTTTATTTTTTTTCCCCCTCAATTTAAAAAACATACACTTTTACTCCGTGAATCTTCAGACCTGTGAGTATTGTCTGGTGTGGGCCATGACTGCTATCTCTGGGACAGCTCTTCCAGTCTTGAAGCTCCTGGCTGTACTTGTGTTCTTTGGGTAAAATTGAATGCCTGGAAATGGCTTAGCACAGAGTCTAACTTTCATGTAAGTCAGAGAATTTTTCACCATCAAACAGCATTGGGTACAGGGGCAGTGATGCAAGGAGCATAGCAGGCACCTGACTGAACCTGAGCCTGGGGAGGTAACTGCTGATTTTCAGGTGATTCTGCACTATGTACCTGATCTCTTGGGAATTTTGGGCTGTGGGGAAAGAGGGGGATACATATATATGGCAGGACCCATATACATTTTGTGGACATGGATGTCTTTAGGGATAACAGGATGGTGGATGTATTGCAGAACAGCCTGTGCTCACAGTCGCTCTAAAAGTATTTTTGCATGACCAGGTATGGTGGCACAGCCACTGAGCTAAAACAGGTTCTTTCCACAGACTTTGAGAGTAAGGCCATAATTCTCTTATTCTCTTGGTGGAGAGGAGGAGTCAGTAATAATAATACTTAACTTGATTTTCACCGATTTTTATTTCCTGTCTAAATTTCTTTACAAGTTAGCTAAAAGAGGGCTGTGATTAAAAAAATTGCTTCTAAGTATTCCTTAAGAGCTTCTTAATTATTGTATTTAAAAACATCAAAAGAAGTAGTGAACAGACCAGTGTTTTTCTGGTGAGATATGCAGAAACTTAGCATAAGAGATACAGTACCTAAAGAATAACATGAATTTATGTTAGGCTGTAAAGATAATAGTGTTGAGGGGTTTGCAATCACTCAGTTTCCTAGGGATGTCTGGTAATAACGTGATCATTTTACAGTGCCTTCTTTTTTTTTACTTTCGTTGTCACATAAATAAGGAGTCAAAGTTTCAATGCTTTGTGAATTGTGTTCTCTAAGTTATAGTAATGTAATGTACTACTTTGACCTTTTCAATGTTGTGTGATTTGGTTAGTTGGTCTCTCTATTTATAGCTGTGCTGAGTGGTATAGCATGAGTGAGTGGATACCAGCTAATGAATATATAAAATACTAGAGAAGTCAAGTGAATATACAAAATGTATAGCACTGAGTATTGAAATTCTGATAAATCATTCTTGTGACAAAAGGTATAACGAGATTAGAAATTGCAACAAAAAAATTAATCTTTTCTAATGACATAGATTGTGCCTAGGCGGGTAAATGGTATGAATTTAACTTGATCTCATTATACTCCTAAATTTGTAATCTCATTTTCCTCCTCAGATGCTTCATTTAAAGAAGGCAGCAGTGTGTGTGTGTGATTGGGTGTGATACATTCTATATTTAGGAAAAGTTACTTAATCCTTCAACTTCAGTGCACCGGGAAGCGAGTAATACTTGATGCAGAGGGAAACCTCTCTCCTAAGATTCAAATAGTCTTTGGTTCTTATTCAAAATTCTGCAGAATGCAACTAGCATTGACTGACTCCATAAATCTTCCCCATTCCAGTGGTCTCAGCCCTTAGGAAACCTGTTCCAGGCTGTGAGGAAAGACACATGCAGAATAATTAGAGCAGAGAACTCAACAGCCAGGACATAGATTACAAAGATGAGGTTTCAGCTGTCAAAGCTGAGCAAGAGCTATGGTTCGAACCATAGCGTGCCTGCAGTGGACCTGGGAGCCTCTCTTAGCCAGCCGTGGCCCTCTGGATCATGATTTTTTACTCACTTGCTCCATGAAGTGGATGACTGAGGAGGAGGTGTGAGGAAAAGGAAGAATGTTATTTCTTTGGAGCAAGCTATGTCTTTTCTGTTTCCCTATTTACCATATTCTTTTAGATATGCTGTCTAAGTACTAAATGATTGCACTTGAGGCTCTGACAGTTTTTAGCTGTGCTCATTTGTCCTGAGAGGATAAAGAACATAAGAAGAACCTATTTATTCCTGTGCATCCATAACCAGAAATATGAGCACATGTAGAAGCATCTTTCCCAACACGTGTGTGCACAGCTGAAGTCACAGCCTGAGGTCTCCTGCCTCCTCACTGAGAAAGAAAGAAATAATGTAGAATCCAGGTTTTAAGTTGCTGTCAGGGCTGGATATGCAGTGATTTCTTTCCCAACCTTGGACTAGGAATATGCATGAGCAAGTAATGAGACATTTAGAAGCCCAAATTAGTCTTTTCTCTTAGCAACTTCCTTCTTCCCACACCTCAAAACACTTTAACCAGTCCTTACCTCTTTATAATCCACCTCCAGCATCTGAGCAACATAAAAGCTTCCAAAATGCAAGTGATTTCCACAGGAATCCATTTAAGACAAGTATCTGGGCAGAGAGGGAAGATGTAGGAGAACTGGACAGCAGAAGCAAGCTTCTGTCCTCAAGATTAAACACCAGGGCCTACCAGGGCAGCTACCACCAAGAAGCTGTGTGCATTTGACACAGACTCCAGCCTCCTGGCTGTGCCGCCTTATCAGGGTCACTAACAGCTGTGGTATAATTGCAATGCATAATTAAATCCTGGGGCTTTTTCTACTTCTCTCTCTCAGTTCACAACTTGCACACTGCTCACTAGAGGATCTCTGTGCTGTGGAGGCCCATGCAAAATATACTTCAGATGTGCCCATGCCTTTGTTCTCAGTCCTACCAAGCAGAGCCTTCTCTCCTGGGCTCTATCCCCTTCCTCATTTCAATTTATCCACCAGTGGTTTTCTTCCAGCTTTGCTCATGCCTGTTTTCCATTTCATTCTCAATCTGTCTCTTGATGGCCACTGAACAACTTGTCACACCTCTCCTCCGCTCTCCTAGTTCCTCGTTCTTTCCAGTTGACAGTTGTAAGGCTCTACTTCCCAAATTGTTTCCTGTGTCCTCAGTGTCAGCCCATGCCCATCTGTCTTGTTACTGCTGACATTGAATTCTCCCTGTTGTCCTCCTCTCTACTGCCCCAGTCCAGCAGAAATCTAAGCAGAAGAGCACAAGATGAAATCCCTCCTGCCAATTTCACGCCCACAGGCTAAGATGCAGTGTCCCATCTCTGGGACTTGAGATGATAAACTTTTCCTAAGTAGCTTTTCCTAAGAATAAACATGTTGACAGGGAGGGTAAGGAAAAATATACAAAATCTTTTAAGGTGGTTGATGTGGTACAGATTTTTGCAACAATCGCGATGAGTGCATTTTTAACACAAAAACTACCTCCTGCCGTATTTCAGATCACCTCACCAAAGCTTGACTTGGGTAACTGAAATTTTTTCAGTTCATCATTTACAATTTCTTCTAATCTGGGCAAAGCTCTGTAGGTTCATGGTGTGTTGTATTTTTATTATGTGTTCTACAGAACTAATTAACATGAGGCAGACAGTGGCACAGAACATGGGTTTGGCAAAGCGATTGGCAGCTGAAAACATGTCCAAAATGGAAAGAGTTGGGCAACCTTAGTATTATGCAGAATTAACAGTCATGCCTCCAGTAAATAACTTATTAATAGAGTGGCTGGAAAAAGCATTCAAGAATATGTATGACTGTGGGTTATGCAGAGTCAGAAAATTTTTTGCTCAGTGGAAATTGCTACCTTGTACAGTTCTCTGTGTCTGCAAAGTTATCAAATGTGGAAGGATTATGCTCTGTTGTTACAGGTGACGTGAAGGTTGCAGATTTCCCCAGTTTCTGGAAATTTCATGATTTTTAACTGTTAATGAGGAGGAAACCAGTAATACAAAATATTTTTTTTTTGTTACGGATACATTTGGATATAAAAAAAATGTTGCCATAATGTCTCATCATCTCCTGGTTAAATGATAAGTCTATGAAGAAACTCTTCCGTGAAGGTGAAGAGAATCTGCATCATGAGAATCTGTATTGTCTGTATCAGGGAAAAAAGTGTAGTCTGGCTTTTTTTACTAACCACTGGGGAGACAGAAGAAAATGGCTCCTGTGAGTAAATTGTGGAAATAAATTTTTTCCCCTCCTGTTCTTCCATTTTGCAAACCTGTTGCATGTTGTGCTGCCCTCCATGACTGTCTTCCTCTGGGGATGGGTTCATATGTTATGCACACATCCTTGAATTTGTGTATTTCACAGTGAATTCTGCAACACAGGGAAGAGATCAGACTTTCTAACAAGAGGCTGATTTTTTTGATAGAGAACTTCATAGAAGCCAAATGTTCCAGTATAACCATGCTCCAGCATTTACATTGTGGCTACAGAGAAAGGGGATGCTACCTTTTTACAGGGAGTCACGTGGAAAAGAGGAGGGGTAATGGGTAGAAGTTACTCCTGAGGAGATTCTGATTGTGTGAGGAAAACTTTTCACAATAAGAACAATCAGTTGTTGGAATAATCTCCCCAGGAAAGTGGTGGCTTCCCCAATGCTGAACATGTAAGTGGCTGGACAGGGTGCTCAGCTATCTTGTCTAGACCATACCAGGAAAGGTTGGACCAGATGTTCCTTGAGGTCTCTTCCAACCTGGTATTCTATGGGTTTATAAAAGGTATTTTCATTTTACCTCTTAAACCCTGACTTGTTCCCTGTAGCTGTCTGTCCAGTCCCTCATGGCCTGGTTGGGTCTAGGCCTCAGGAGAGTCCCTCACCAGACCCAAGACATATGGCACTGGGAGATCACAGTTTTCCCTTGCCCCCTCCTTTAGGCTTTTTTCAGTTTCCCAAAGCCATTTTCTCCCTGTGCTGCCCAGCTCCTATTGCTGACTGAGCCACAAGGCTTAAGGGACCAGCAGAGTGGGATCCTGAGCCAGGGGCAGTCCTGAAAAGCCAGAGCATTGGGACAAACCTTCTGTTGCCAAAACACCATCCCTTGGAGCAAGCAATACTGCAAGTATTTGCATTTTTCAGGTTTTGCTTTACAACATCTCAGAGGAGAAAAGAGTAGCTTTAAAAGCAAAGATAGTCCTTTTGGGAACAGGTCTCCTTTTATGTTTTGCTTTTTACTTTACCTCTTGTAAGGTGAATCCTTTTTGCCTTTCTTGTAATAAAGCTGGTTGAACAGAGTGCAACTTGGAGTACCACTGTCACGGGGCACTCAAGCCCTTAGCAAAAGGTGCCCCATTTCCATCTTCAAGAGCTTATATTTGCGAGAGTCTCTGCTCCGGCTGCTGTTGCGGTGCTGGAGTTGAAATACCAAGCACTGCTTGCCTATTTCTCTCCCTTCTGTATCTTTGAATCCCAGTAATTCTCCCTCTGCCAAACCTACCCATTTCCATCACAGGTGCCAGAAGGTCACCTTTGGGTAAAGGTTTGTGAAGCGACCACATGGATAGCTTGTGTGCAGTCTTCCTCTTATCTTAAATACATGAGCAAATACCGTATTTACTACTCTTGATTGTCGTGTCTTGCTACAAGACAAGGATGAAAACCTAAAAAGATATCCAGAAACCCTACAATTACCATGTAAGTGTACATCACATACTGTGGTATAGAAAAATAAAACTGAAATGCATTGATGTATCTGGAAAAAAAATCAAGTTTCTGTATTAAGGAAAACTGGTGATGATGGGGGGAACAGGCTGAGTTTTATTTTGAATTGGATGGAAACTGAATGAATACTGTGCTGAAAGTCTGTCTCTAGCTGGAAGTATACCCTCAGTACTCCCAGTGTGCATTCAGTTACCTCTGCATTCAAAGAAGAGAAACCTGCTTTTTGTGGCAAAGCTATCATTTAACACAAACACAAAAATAGAACATTATGAGTCATATGTTAATATTGTGCTTGTTATCTTTCCCTTTTCTGCATTTATGGGATTAGTGATGGTTTCTATGATTTCTTTTCCTTGCTGCCCCATTTCCCGCACCATATTTGAGCCATTATGGCAATATTCATAACCAACTGGATAAATGTACTCACAGCTTTTGTTTCAATGTACGTTCAAAGGCTGACTAAGTAGTTTTCTGACAGCATTTTGTCTGGTTAAATATGTATCTTTCTAAATTTACTACACCAAAATAGAATGCCATTAACAGTGCGAAATGACTTTTTGAACCATTATCATTGTATAAAAATACCGAAGAACAATGTTGAACTGTGTGCAAAATCCTTGGAAGCTGTAAAGGACTTTTGTCAGATCGTTTTACTGTCTTAATGATGTTTGAATGTAGCATATACTTAGTGCATTTAAAAACACTCTTGAACTGAAGTCCTTCCAATTTGTCACATGCTGGAGCAATGAAAATGTATGCAGTGACTGGACTCGTTTTGTGGCAGTGACCTTTGAGCTGTTGGGGGAAGTCTGAAAGCATCACCTGATACTCCTCACCCTAAGACCTGTTGAAACACTGCCCCTCAAACCTATACTGGATCATGAAGTTTTTATGTGAAGTAAATCAGAAATGTTTGCCTCACTTAGCCTGGACAGTGCAGTCCTTCATCCTCTATTTCAGACACAAAGATGACCTGCTCAGTTATCCAAGTTCATATTCAATTAGCGGTTAAGGATTCCTAATTTAAATACCTCTAGGGAAAACATAAGCTCTTTAGAAGAGATACTTGGACAAGTTAAGCGTGATTCATATTAGCAGCAATTTGTAAAGCGTGGTCTCACTGAAGATTACATCTGTTGTTAAGAAGTGTTAACTTGAATAGGCAGAGACTGTGGTGATTACGTGTATTATCCACACCCTGGGGAAACTGCTCTGTGTTGTTGTTATTTGAGGCAAGTTCATGCTGTAGTACTGAATCTGGATGGAAAAAATTCCAAATATGTGGCAGCGCTTACACTGAGTGCCAGGATTTTGACAGTTTCCAAATCATGGTTTAAATGGTTTGTAGAAAATGCCATGGGGCCATTGGTCCTTCCTTTTCTAGGGAGAGGGTTTATGGACAATTTAAATCAAAGCTGTAAAATATGGAACATGCTCTAAATGAAACTTGTTAGCTTGTAAAATATTCTACATTGAGGCATGACAGTGAATTTTTAAAATGTCTTTTTTTGCACCTGTTCTTGAAAGAGCACGTCTTTCAAAACCTGGGAAGTGACATTGATGTAAAACCTTAGGATCCAAGCCAAAGCCAAGTGTCTGAGTAGGTACCAGGAAGGCAATCCTGCTGCCATAATGCTTCACCTACCTCAGTGGTTCATCCTCCCCCTGGAACTGTACTGTGGAAGTTGCTGCTGTGTAGACAGGTAAACACTAGGAAACTGCTGATCCATAACAGACTGAATGGGGGACTGGTCTGTGGCAGGTTTTCAGTTTATGATTTTTTTGTGTCTTTTCCAGGTACAGATCCTCTCTCCCCACTTGTTGGTGCACGTCTCCACTCTACCCAAGAAGTAGAAAAAAAAAAATGACCAGGACTGACTCAGGCTCAGTAGGCCTGCTACGGTTAGAAAATGCTTCTTTTTGTCATTGGTCTCTTTTATTAAAGAAAAAAATAAAGTAGAATTAAGCAAAGCACTGGCCTTAAAAGTTTTGCATAGTACCTTAAAGTGTTATAGTTCTGATGTGTGGTTTGTTATTTTCCCTTGAACCACAGGACTCTGACTGGAGTTCTTGCAGCCCAGGGAGCTGCCACAGACTCCCATGTGTGATGGGGTATAATGGCCAACAGGGAAGCTCAGTGGAGGGGCATAGATGGAAAAGAAACAGGAACTGTCTGAAATACAACTTTTATGAGGTGTTACAATAACTTATGCTTCAAAAATCCTTTCTGGGTTTTTTTGCTTAATCTTTTTTCATCTTCCCACCTTTACATTTTTTCAGTTTAGAATAAAATCCACTCTCTTCCACAGAAAGCAAAAACTTGTAAGGGAAAGAGTTATTCAATCGTTTCTTGTGAAGTTTCAAAAGAAACTTTTCAGCCATCCACAGTGTTAAAATTTCTGAATTTTTCTTTTCCTCCATCTTACAAAAATTTGCTGAAATATTTATTTGTGAATAAATAAAAGGATCAATGTGAGCAACAACATAGTAACAAAATAAAATTATTTTAAGAAAACTACTTTCTTATTTTTCCATTATTTCTCTTGTTATGTGTATATTATCCTGTACTATCTTTTATCAATTTGGGCCTGTGCTGTGAAATTAAATCAATAATCACTGTGCCTAAATTGAACTCTAAGGAGTAAGAGAACCAACAACTTACGCTATTATTATTTTTCCTTTCGTTTCTTATTTATTTCACCTTGTCTTTGGGTAGTAATCTATGCTTGTTCCAAATGAGCACTGCTGGATATCATACACTATCACATAAATTATGTGATGCTGTACACCTGCTTTGCACTTAGAAGGTACTGTTGGAAAAGTTGAAATACTTTCAAGTCATTGAAAATTTACATCTTTTTTCATCGAAAATGGCAAACTTTGACTGTAATGTGATTTACTGTGAGGTTAAAGGGGTGGTTGCGGTGAGTATTTAAGAAAAAAAACACATCAGACTTTCCTTATTTGTGTCCTTACCTTATTTTCCAGGACATGGACAATTGTACAATTTTGAAAAGAAAAAGAAATATTGAGGCCGAGGGCACTTGTGCAGTCAGTGGCATCCCAAATGAGGTCCGAGGTGAGCAAGCTCTGGAGTGAATGCACTGAGTTTGTCCATAGATTGATTAAGTGCAGCTGGAGTTTGCAGACGGGTTTTCTATGCCCGGGGTTTGAATTCCCCATTTCTGTGCCCAATCTCAGAAGGTACGAATGCCCAGCAGCCTGGATGTGTCCTGGCTGTGGTATATCCTGCACATGCCAACTTCTCCGCAGTCACGTTGTCCTCATTTGCTACCAAGAGCATTTTTCATCACAAAAACTTGAGACTTGTTTTGACAAAAATTCAGTTGGACAGAACACATGTAAAACAAAGCAAAAGTATGGAAAGCGTCTTAAATTACTGTGTCTGCTGTATATCATGTTCCAAAACATTAAAGACTCCACAGGAACAGGAGTTCACAGCGCACACTGTGGTGTTCTGGTTTTGGGTTTTTTTTCATGGTCTTTTGTTATTTATTTCTTTTGGAAGTTACACTGAAACTGAGTAAAAGGAATGATTAAGCAACCTTGAGTAACTGCTGTTTATGCATTGAATTTATAGACTGTTGTGATTATTGTGTTTATATTGTTTATGAACACAGTTAATAAGATGATAATAGTAATAAAAATAATTATCACTATGAGTTTACACTCAGAAGCTAACTTTATCTTTTTTTCCCTTCTCCCACTTCTACTTGCATTCCTGACCTGGAATTTATCCCCATGATGGTTTTGTTTGCAAAGACTGAAGAATGAGCTAGACTGAAGGGATAGTGCTGCCCTACTCTAGGATCTTTTTGGAGGTGGATCACTGCAGCGGGCAGTCAGCTCTCACTGAACACACTCTGGTGTGCTTAATGCATGTTGCATGAGCCTCCTGTCCTGCTCTTGCACTGACACTCATGCCTGGATCCGTTCCTTGTTCCAGAGATGGGCATCTGCATATCAGGGCATTTTCATATTGATGCTGTGCTGCCTCTGTACAGCTGGTGCACGGGGGACCATGTCAGTGGGTAGGGTTCCAGTCTTGCTTTCAGTGAAGTGAGCTCCTGCTGTGTCTATCCAAAATGATACCTTTTGGGGTCAACCCCCCCCCCCAAAACTGCAGCACTCTGTCTACCTGAGTCTAGTTGGTCCTAGAACTGTGTTTATGCCCCAGAGGTCAGGTACCCTATACCCTCTCAACCAGGGCACTAGAAAAGTACTTTGCCCAGCTTTGTGTTACCCTTTCAGCACACACTGAAACCCAAATATAGGCTAAAACATGCAAAACCTTTAATTCAGGTAACTGGATTGAGAAACTGAGTTTCCGGTTGAATTGATGCACCCATGGCACCATCAAGTATGTTAAAAAACAGCAGGGAAAGATAGGGGACAAATAAGTTGGTGGCAGCAGAAACAGGACATGTCTACAGCCTTCTCCACGTATTGTTTCCACTTCAATTTGAGTTTTTATTCTGACTTATGAGACTCACATTGTAATAAAAGTTAAGCTTTTTGGAAATCACCAAGGGCAGAAATCTTCCAACCTCTCTGGGCATTTGCTTCAGTGGTGGACCAGCTTCACAGTGAAGAATGTTTTTCTTTGCATCCACTTATAGCAGGCCTTGCTCCAGTGCAGTCATTTACTTCTCATTCTTTCAGTGTGAGATACTGAGAAGTCTGGCTCTCTTACCTACAACCCCCTAAAGGTAGCTGAAGACAAGAATTGGCTCTCCTCAGCCTTTGCTTATCCAGGCTGGAAAACCCAGCTCCTTCCATCTCACGTTCACATTTAATATACATGCTCTCAGATCTGGAATAATTATTTTTACATAATGTCTAATTTAAAATAATTGGTGAGCATTTAAAATGTTGTTTTGTTTTGTTTTTTTTTTTTTTTTTTTTTGAATTGGATTAGATCACTTCCTTGAGTCCTTTTGCTCCTGAGGCCAAAGAATGGCCTCACTCAGTTAAATCTATCCTCATGGCTCCCTGTCTAAGCAAACCTGGAATGCAACGAGGAGAAGAATTGTAAAGGCCATTTTCTGTGGTTAACTCATCCTCCTGCTGAGTCTAAGCTTAAAGAGGCTGAGCTTAATGGACAGAAGTCAAAGGTTCCAAGAGCTTTCTTTTTCTCCCCTTCTTTTTCACCTTTCTGCAGGCTCCCTGCAGCTCTGCCTGGGAGTACTGATGCCTGGCTGTGAAGATCTAGGAGCTTTGCTAATTCATCTGCTGCTTCTTGAGGAGCGAGACCTCAGGCCTTGGAGGATGCTCTCCTGGTGAGTCAGTGGACTGGTTTTAGCCATTCTGCACTCCTGCCCTGGGTGCATGCCGGCTACAGACATAACAAGCACTGCTCCCAGCTTCCTTTTCTCCTTACCATAACTACAAGATTGGATTTCACCTTCTCCTTTATATAATAAAGGTACTTGGAGAACTATTAAAAGTTTGTATCTTTATGCATTATTTTTCATAACTGGCAGGCCTCAGTTGAAGTCACTTTCTCAGTCTTACAGTGTGAGTAAAGATGAGTATTTTATTTTCCATGTTGTTGCTGTTCTGTGCAATACTGGAGGACACCATGAAGTGTAAATATGGCTGAACTTCATCATGTGCTTTCTGTCATTTCTTTAGGCTAAATGAAAACAGGATGCAAGGCAGTGCAAGCAGTGGGAGCTGAAACAGAAGCTGCTGCCCAAGACAGTAATTAGTAGTTAGCCTGGCAACATTTAGCAAAAATTGAATCTTACGGCCCAGTGGTCTTTTTAGTGACTTGGTACAAACACAAAAGTTAGGTCACAGACTTGATACTGCTGTGTGGGCTTTGGGGCAGAAAGCAGTCAGGAATTGGAGAGAGACAGCAGACTGAGACAAAGTTTAGCTGTAAGAGGAAGCAGAAGGAGTATACCCCCAGGTGCTGGACTCAGTAAAGGTAATCTGAAAATTGTAGTCAGACAACTTGCTTCTGGAGTTGTTATCTCAGACACCACCATTTTGTGTACACTGTCTACAAATACACACGGTTGTACCAAAGGAATGCTGAACTTTCTGAATTTCTTCATAGTGCATTCTGGCAATGCATGTATGCATAGTTGCTAAATTTTCCAGACTGAGTCCAACACATCTGTCTTTCTGCAGTAATCTTGTAGTGCAACTTGCCTGTGAACTGAGCCAAAGCTTGACCCTAAGTTTTGTTATGCTCTTACAAGAGCCGAGAGAACAGGCTTTGTGTGGAAAGGCTGTTGACAATGGGGCCAAGTGGGTCTCCAGCTGGTCTCCAGGGTGGATAAGCACGCTGTTGTGGTTTAGTGTTCCCAGTGAAACACCCCAGACCATGTGCTGCTCGCTCACATCCTCCCTTCCCCCCGCCTGTGGGGTGGTGGGATGGAGAGGAGAATCAGAAGCACAAAAATGTGACGATCATGGGTTGAGATAAGAATAATTTACTGGACAGCAATGAGGTAAGAAAACGACGAGTGACAACAACAATACTAATATCAGAGTGTATGACAGGTAATGAATGATTCACATGCGATTGCTCCCCACACGGAACACGGCGCTACCAGACCTCACACCCTGGAAAACCGGACAAATGCCACCACTCTCCATCCCCCCTGCACATGGCATGAGGTGGGAATGACCCCAGGGTCCTGTCCCTGCCTCTCCCGGCTGCTGCAAAAGTTAACCCTGTCCCGGCTGGAACCAGGTCACACACCTAAAGAGAAAAACTATGCCCTGGTCCTTCATGGCCATGCAGCCAAGCTGATCATAGGGAGGAAACTTCCAGGTTTGATTTTTGTGCTCATAAAGGAGTTGTCAGGTGGATCTGGGCTTGAAGTCTAGCCACAGTGTATGTTCCAAATGAACTTAGGCTTTGTGCTTTATAAATTAGAAACTTCCCAACTTTAGGCATTAAATTTGGCATTTTCCTCTTGATATTTCCCATATAAATGTATTTATTTCCACTTTTGTCTACTTGTTAAAGCTGTCTCTCCATTTGGCTATTGTCTTTGATCTGGAGTGTGTACAGTGCCTCTTCTGTGTTTTTCCTGTTCTCTTTCTTTCAAGAAACTTTCTGGCTTTTATTGTGTTCACATCAAAGTCTTAGAAGTATTTCCCCAGTGAGAATTGCAGGTCATCAGGACAGCAGTAACTGGTCTAAGTATATTATTATTTATGATGTGTACCTTGTATAGGAATATAGCAGGTACACTGAGTCTGGACTGTAGTACAGTGAAATCAATAGGAAATGATCCTTAATTAATCAGGCTTCTGTTCCTAAAGTAATTCAGCACTTCCACTGAGAATTAACTCATCATCTTCTCTTGCTAAGTAAACATCACAATAAATAATATAAACTGTTGCTTTCGGAATGTTTTGACTTCCTGCAGCTCAAAAGGAGCTTTTGTTTAAAGTTTAAAATTTTTATGGAGCTATACCTCTGGGCATTTTAGACATAAGATGAATAAGAAATGATCTAGGGTTTTATTTAGAAAACTATTCCTGTGCATATATAGGCTTGTCATTTTGAAATGAAATTTTCATACAAACTTTCAGCCCAAGGGACCAAGTGGGATCTTCAGATTTAACAATTTATAAGAATTCTGCCACTCAATGGTTCTCTGAGCAGTATGTCCACCATCCCTGTACACTTTGAGCAGTATGTCCACCATCCCTGTACACTTTGAGTTTTTCATATTTACTGGGAGTTAGGACAGTGTGTCTTTACACAGTACTATCTGCAATGCAATTAATCCAACAAAACTGGGCGAGTTCACAGGCTGCTAAAAGCTACTAATTAATTCTAACTTCAAACATCCGTAAAGACACGCTACATCTGACCACGATGAATCTTACAGCTAGGATTGCTATTTGTCAGAGGAAAAACAACTTCCAAATTGTCGTGTCCCTCCAACAACATGGTTTCCTCCTAAATTGTCAGAACTGTGCTCTTTTCAGGCTGCCAGGTAAGAGCAAATGAGCTGGCTCATATGCACAAAACCAGCTCGTTTTGTACTCGCATCCAAGCCCTCGAAAGCCAGCGCGGTTGTGTAAGTATCTGTGCTTATACAGTATCTCAGATGCAGTTTACTTTCACCTCCCTCCTTCATCCCTTTCCTCTGGGTCCTGGTTTTTCATTTGTGACAACGTGCTTAGATTGTGTGGGATGCCGGAGGCAGGGAAGAGGCCCGGAGTGAAATCCCAGTGCTAACTTTGCACATCGGCTGCCACCCCATGAGCACCATCTAGCTGACTCCTAATACAACAGCACGGGAGGCTGAGCAGGGGCAGACACTGAAATCCAATGAAGCAAGTTTGCCATGCTACAGCTTGGTGATGATGTAAGCTATAAAAATACTATGAAGCACCCGGGAGCCTGATATCCATATAAACCGTTTGCCAAAAACACGTCAGGTTGTTTCACGGTGCAGTGACGTGGCAAAAGTATCTTCTGCTCTGAGGTATCTGCACGAAGCGAGTTTCACAGTCTGAGGATCAGAGGTTTTCACCTTTTGTATTTTGTAAATATCAAGGGTATTGCATTGCATTTGTTTTCAGCTGATCAATTCTCTGTAAAGACAGTACTGTACTGAGGGAGAAGCATTGAACTGAAGCCTGAAAACCTTCCTTTGCCTGAATACACTGTATGATTCTTCACCTGAGAAACAGGATTGAGAAACTATTTATATCATTTTTCTTCAAAAGCATTCTGTAAAGATGACTTAATTACTTCTTGCATAATAATTTGAAAACGAAAAATTCTATCATGTTCAGAATTAGAAAGGGTTTTACTCCCTTCTGAAGCAAAACAGTAGTTCCCTTAGACATGTTTTTTTCTTTGGCGGGGGGGAAGGGGATTGGGGGGATTTTGTCTTGTCATTCTTAGAGATTTTCCCTTTCCAGTCCTGACATAAAAAGTCTTGCTGAAGAATTTCCCTGGAATGATGACAGCCTACCATTATAGAAGCACTGCTTGTTGTATCATTGCACGAATACATAGTGGGGATGATTTCCATTGTTGAAATGGAGAGATCAGGGATCCACTGCTCTGAGTGTGACTGTTTTCCATATGACTTCCAGTTTAAATAGGCATCTGCTCATTCTTTCCTTTATATCCATAGCTCATGGGTTTATCTTTTGTCAGGCAAAGACAAAATACTGGCTTTCCTTACATGTGTTCCACTTAACAGTATTCAGTGCAGAATGGTGTTGTGAGGAAAGATGTTGAGTGGGAATTGGGGAAACATTGCGAGGAGGTATGGAAGGATGTGTTTGTTATTCAGCATATGAAGAGCAGCTTCCAGTCTGACTGCTGTTCATTGTGTTAGAAAAATTCTGATCACATTATGCATTTCCCTATGAAAGTTGATTTTTAAATGAACAAAAAATATTGTGCAGTGTAGCAGACACCCAGTCATATGGATGTTTGGTACATAAAATTAAAGAATCGCTTATGTGATCTACATTGATGGGCTCTGTGGACAGTGCAGCTTGAAAACGTTTTTGTTATTAAACCCAGAAGGAGATGGAACCATCTGAAAAAGTACACAGTGTCAGCTCACACATCCCTCAGGTGCACAAATATCAATCTCTAAAGCTAGTTGGAAGCTGAGTGTGAGGAAATAGCGACAGACTACACCACGGGCAGCAGCATTCAAATCTGTGGGGTTTTTTAGGTTCTCTCAGTGTTTTTGAAGGAAGGTTGACAAATGTCTCAGAAAAATGGATATCTTTTCAAATGATGGGTCCAGCTTTCATCTGATAGGGGAGCATGGTTGTGCCTTTGATGGTGCAGTGAAAAGTTGTCTGTCCCGACAAGCCACGCTCTGGGCACTGCTGTTTCACTTACTGATCTCTGCATGGTGCTGCTGGTGAATTTATGGCTTGCTCACTGCCTGCAGTCAGCCTAAACTGTTACTGTATTCTCTGCCCTATCAAAATCAATTTGGCTAGTAGTGCTTCTTCTGAGGCTTGCTCTGGTTCATGTAGCAGGGGCTCTCTGCTGGCTGGTTTGAAACGATCTTGGCAATCGTCTCCTTGCACTGGCCAGTATCGTTGAAGCTGTAAGAGCTGGGTGTGAATCAGTAGACCCATCCACTATGCCAGACTCCAGCAGACTCTTTAATTTAAACCAAGCAGAGATTCTGCTGAGCTCAGTAGCGTGAGTGTTGACACCACCAGCAAATACACGTAGTTTGTGTTACCCCTTCATTATCCAAACGTGTTAGCAAAGCAGGCTTCTTGGTAACTGGCTAGCTCCTTCCATTAGTAAGAACATGATTATGCAGTCAGCAGGAGAATTACTACAGGGCTGCCAAAGCAGGTTAGAAAAACTTTTCTTTAAAAGTAATAAATGATAATTTATAGATATATTCATTGTGGAATTGATGTCTTGTTTCTTTGAGAAAAATGAATGGTGTTTCTTCCTTCACCACTTTTTCCAAACACCTAGTTTAAAAACGAATTCCTTCATTGCCAGGCATCTCTGAAGTTTTCTTTGAAACAGAGTTGTTGTAAGCATAAAAAATTGTGTGAAAGCCTACAGGTGATGCTCATATTGAAAGACTGATGTGATTTTTATATTCTGGAATGCACTCCCCAAATACCTCACCTGCAGTGCTGAGTTTTTCCATGCAGGGAAAAACGAGCAGCAGTCCTTTATAAATTGTTCTGCCTTCAGTGATTTGAAACAAACTACAAGAAGCCACATACATTCGAGTATGGTGTACCTAAAAATGTAAACAAATGCCTACATGCTTAAGACAACAGTTCCTCTGAATTAATTTTTGTGTGTGTTTATCTGGGAGTTAGCACAGACATCTTTTCCCAATCCCCCTAGGAAGGGATCGAGTGCTACTAAAGGACTAGTGCAGCAGACCTGCTTTTCTCTCCCTGTCTATGCGTCGCACTCCCAGTCTGGTCTTTGGCCAGTCTCACGATTTCTCCTGACTCTGTGCTTGATTAGAGTTAGAGCAGTAATGCTGCCTCTTTTCTTCTCTCAGCTACTGTGAGAAGAAATTTATTGATATTTGTAAGGTAGACAGGTAGACAAATACAATGACTGGGGAACATATATATTCTTTTCTCCTAGGGGAGTAGTCAGTTATATGCAAGCAAGGCACAAAGACTTGGTAAAATATGAAACCTCTGTGAATTTATTCCTTTAATTGTATTCCATATTGTATTTCTGAGTACCGTCTTGTAAAATGGTGCATAATCTTTAATGAATACAAGACTAAAGGTTTCCTTTGGATTTAAATTCTAAGGATTTGCATAAATTTAGCTCCATAAAATTATTTCATTGGCAAATCAAAATGCACGCACAGATGTACCTTTCAGAGCTTAATTTTGTAAACAAGGCATCATATTCTGCTCTCAGTGAAGCTGGCATAACTCTACGGTAAGATCAGTAGATTTACTTGAGATTTGTATTTGGGTAACTGCGAGCTGCATTTGGCCCAAAGACTCCAGAGTGAGAAGTATGTAATTAGTCATCTGCCCAGAGAGTGCAATCTACTCAGGATGTCTACAGCTAGAGTAACAATTTTGTGCCAATAAATTTTCAGTCTGCTTCAGCGTTCGCATTTTTCATCTCTATCTCGTTCTTTCATTACTTAAATATGATTTTTTAATTATTATTTTTTCTTTTGCGCACATCAGGGAGCTCCGAGACCTGCTTTTTCCAGATACAAAGTCTTAGTGCTATTTTTATGTGGACAAAGCACCATACATTTAGTTCAGTAAGAGATTATCTACAGACAGAGCAATAGTCTAATCAAGGTCTCCAGGGCTTTGAAATCCTAGACTAGATTTCTGTTGCAAGTTATTCTGTCTGCAAGTTTTCTGATGGGAGCATACTGAGTAAAAGGAACACCTTACAAAGTACTTCAGTGTTTTAAAATTACTACAAAAATTCCCAGCTGATAAATTGCATCATGTGACTGTCAGTCAACTGCAAGTGAGTACATACACATACCCTACATTACCCTAACCTTAATATATGATGAGTGGTTACTTTCCTTTGTGCATTGCAGAGGGATTTCTGTTGTTCAAGCTCCAGCATACAGTCACATGCCACAGACTGGAGCTATGTTACCTACCACTCTATAAACATCTGGTAGCTCTGGCTGCCCAATGTTATCTAACCTTCGATTTTTCTTACAACAGCATATGCTGGGACTTACATTTTTAATTTCTTTCAGTCACTGAAACAAATAGACTGGCGGGACTCAAAATTCTTAATTTCAAATAATATATATATATATAGGCTGAAGGTAAAATCATAAACCCCCCTGTTTTGAAAACTCCAAGATGAAATACTTTGAGCATTTTGTTAAAATATATAGAGGTTACTACAGGCTAATGAAAACATTCTTTAAATGCCTCCTAAGAATCCTAACTGGAATAAGTGTAATGGCCCCATCTTCTGAAATATAATGTTGATATAGAACTATTATAAGTACAGTGCATTAGCACATCCAGAACTAATGGTGACCTTTGCTTTAAACAGTACTTGCTGAATTTGAAAGAACATTTCTGCCAGGAAGCAGCTTGCATTTTCCCAGGGAGGAAGGACGTTCAGGCAGAAGAAGGTAGGTGCCAACCTTTGCTGCCAGGACAGGTTGTAGAAAAGGTGACAGATCCTGAGATTTAAGCCAGGATCATACCTGGGGGTATTTGTTTGCTCACGATTTTGTTAGTATTTTTCATCAATAAGGCATTATAAAAGTTTAAGGGAAAAAAGGAGAAAAAAGTAATGACAAATGGAGAAGAATACTAAGCATGGATCAGGCAATCCCTGAATTTAGAGTTGATATCTGTGACACATTTTGGATTCAATGTTGTTCTTCACAGTCTTTGTATGGGGACTGAGTCTGTGTTCAGTTAGCCCCAAGCATTTCCCATCCTGAACACTGGGGGTTCACTCTTTAGAATGCTGGTACTAAAAACAGCTTCTCAATGGATATTTTTTTTAACTTTTTTTTAAAATTACTTTTACTATGACACCACAGGTTGGGCACTTCCTGGAAAATGCATCACAGTGAGAGTTCTGGTGTCAGCTGGAATCTCGTAGTAAGTCAGAGATCAACTGAAAATAAGATCTCAAGGATCCCTCTTCCCTGCGATATACAGTCTGTCCCTGCCTGCTCCTAATTGAACCAAGTAGAAATTGTTGAGGATGAATACTCAGCACATCAACTGTGTTGTCTCAAAATGAGCTTCTCTTTCCAATGCTTCCAGCTGTCTGAGTCTGCAGGCTTTTTGCTTGTCTTAGACCCTCAGCACTTAACCTGCCATCAAAACTGAATGGCAGACACTGTCTTATTTCTTGTTTATGCGGGGTCTGACTCCCTCCCTGTGTTAATTAACCTGTGGCACCAGCAGAAGTCCATGGCAGGGGATGAGCGCTGTTTTGGAGCCTGAAAGGGCAACGCAGGCTGTGATCTGAGAGCAGAGTGTCCAGTTAGGACGATATTAGACTAGGCTTCTTCAGAAATAATAATACTTTGGTTGCCATTAGCATTCTGCACATTTTTGGTTTGAAAAACAAAAAAGGCAGGGGGGAGGGAGAGAAAAAGCGGGAACATTTCACTGCTACATGTGAGCCGTGGTATGATGGCTCAGCTTTCAATCTCTTCTGTGATAATAACCTCAGAAATGGAGAAAAACACTGTAAAAATGAATTGGACAAAGCGTGTGTATCGCTTGTTACACAAAGGGCTTTTATTCCTCACTGCATGTGTACTTACCATTAAAAAAGTTTTAAGGAAAATATAAAAAAAAAGAGATGACAGCTGCCAAAGGCATTTTAAGATTAACTAGCATAATTGCACTTCCAGATGGAGGGAAGTTCAGAAACAACTTGCTATTTACTGACCTTAGGGTGGTGGAGGTGATGTGTTCGGTCTCTGGAAGAAGCATTTACTTCTTCATTCAATAACTGTACCTTTATTCCTTCCCCACTTGCCAATTTATTGCCACAGCAGTGGCATTGGCATGGCATCTGGAGGGAGCTGTTTGTCTGGTTTGTACAGATAAGGTTGCATCGTGGAGGATGCTGAGCAAGGGCAGGGGGATTGAGGCAAGGGAATGGGGCAGCAGGTAGCAGGTACAAATAAAGTGAGATGAGCACAAGCTCCTGCTTCTCAAGTGAATCCTTGTGTTTGCAAACTGATTAAAAGCTGAGCGGTTTTCTTTATTGAGGTGAAGAACAGGGCAAACTGGGACTCTACTAAAGATGATAAGGAGCAATACCTTTTTGGATAACTAGGAGTTTAGATATGATTATTCTGTTGGGAGAAGCTTTTTTTTTTTGTAATTGTGCGAAGGTGAAAGCTTATTCTCAAAAATCCCTCCTGTGTTGCCTGTTTATCCTTTCAGATAAAAAGCTCTTCTTCATTTCCAAAAAAAGCCCATGTGCCCCATTGACATATAATTATACTGCTTGCTTGCAAGTAGCCTGCTTTTAGGGACACCATACACCAGACCCTTCGATCAGTACTGTGTGAGCAACCCAAAGATTAAATTAATTGACGGCCACTTAGCAGCAGATATTAAGTCATTTTTCAGATGAAGCAGTGCCAGTGCCTCAATGTCCTTCATGCATTTATGTCCTCTATACCTTCAAGGAGTGCAGTACCAGCTGCTGTCTTGCAGTTGTTCCCCAGCACCAGGTACCATGGGTGAGCAGGTGCAGGCACAAGGAGCAGTGTGAGCCCAGAGCTGCTCTGCACAGCGGCAAGGGTCGGGCTGTGCTGCCATCCACCCAAGCCTCCCTCAAGGTGCTGCAGCCCTGACCTAAAAGGAAGGGCTGCAGCCGCCCCTGGTTGTTGCGTTTAAAGGTAAACCAGGATTTACCTCCCCGTTATGGCAGACATAACTCCTTCTGAGATAGATTCTGAGAGAAGTATTATTTGTGGATATCCCTTTGCATTTTTAAAAGTTATAATATATCAGTGCCCCAGTTCTCTGCAAATATAATTATTTAGGATTTAAAGGCATCTGAACTCATTGGGTTTTTACCTCTGGCAGTCAGAAAAATATATAGAGAATATACATTCATGCACATGATTCCTAAATGGCATATATTTGTCATCAATGTGCTGTGGAAACTGCTCTGCTGACAAGACTTCCTGCTCTGGTCTCTGTATCTCATGGACAAAAGGGACATTCTCAGATAACTAGGGAACAGAAACATAAAGATTTAATTAGACTACAATAACAATGATCAAAATAAGAAGATTTTTTTTTTAGTAGTATAGCATTGGAAAAAAATACACATTTCAAGAACAAACCCAACTGCTCTGTAATTCCATTTTTTGAGTATTAGTTTTGTTTTGAAAGAATTAAAGCTGATTATATGGTGCTAAGCAATGGTAAAAGCAAACGGCTTGAAAACAATGCAGGAAGTCTTGGAGCTTCCTGTAGTCATTGCAGGGTATTAGTCCATAGAAGCATAATGGCACTCCTTTGAAGGAATGTATATTTATAAATATAAAAAATTTTAAAGTCTATTGATCATTATTTTAGACTTTGTGCCACCACCAATAAACCACAGTCATATTTAGTTCTAATACTTAGGCACCTTGAATATTAAAACAGAGAACAGAAACAAAAATGAAGATATAATTTTGAGTTGATACTCAGATCTTCCACTAAGGCAAATGCATTTGATTCTGAGTTGTATGGTCTTTGTGCAAGCTTGAAAAGTTTTTGATGAAAAGAGCACAGACACCCTTAAACTACAAAATTTTGCTGCAAGATAGGCTCCAGCATCACCTGTGGCTGCTGTGAAGTGTGCCACTCTTAAGGACTCGTAGTCTGAATCTGTAAGAAACTTATTAGGTGGTGAGGTCATCTGAAGGATACTGCACAAAACATTAGCAACAATAGACATTGTCATTTTAAGAAAAAACTTCACACTGATCTTGTGCTATATTCTGATTTTATGATGCAGATGCATCTCTTTATAGTAATGTTGTAGATATATTTAATCACAAAATACAATGTTTTCAAAGATAAAAGAGATTTCTAAATCCATTATAAGGCACCTTTGAAAAAAAGGCATCAATGAGCTTTATGAATAGTATTTGAATCTATAACACATTTCTAAAAATTACAATACCATTATAGTATTGATATTTTTTAACAAAGCATAAGAGAAATCGGAAGACTATTTTAACATAATTTTATTCTTCAATTAAAATATTCATGATCACCTTTCATTATTTAAACTCCCTGACTGCTAGGAAAAATGCAAATTATTTCAATTCACTTATTCAGATTACAAATAGAAAACAAAAAGCCTACTGTGTACTGAGTGACCACAGACAATTTTCACAGGAGTGTAGCCCCAGCCAGGATTCTAAATCTGGCTTCTGAATTTTAATTAAAATGTGCAGACTTTCCTCCAAAACAAAATGACAAGGGCTAGAATCCTACTGTATGGCTTACGATGAAAATGAGAACTGTTGTGAAGGGGTTCCACATTTTGGTGTGCATTTATTCCATTACATTACAACCCTCACAAATCTACATCTCATCCTTATGAAGTTTTCTGTACTGTATCGTATAGATGACACCTAGATTTCCCTAGGTGTTCTCACTGCTTTTAGAGAAATGTTACAAAATTACACTCATAATACACTCATACCCCACCGTTGGGGCTGTTAAAGCTTTTTTTTTGGAGTGCTGATATTCACGGTGCTTGCTCATTGCAAATGGCTTTTGCTTTCTGCTGTTCTGACCATTGCTCACTCATTTTCACCTTTCATCCTTTCCAGCTCTCCTCTGCATCTTCCCACTTGTTTCTATTAATTTTGCTCCTGTGCTTTCTCTTTCTTCTGTTGGAGAGGCAAAATGGCTCCCTGTGTATTCGTAACATATCTCTTAGACACCACCAGGAGCTGAGCCTGTGCTGAGCACACAGGGCTGATGCAGTGAGCACTCATGTCCTCAGCAAGCAGTTGGCTGAGGTCCTCTGAGGAGGAGGAGGAAGCTTTCAGAGGGCTACCTGCAGGTTTTGTCTTCTACCACTGTCTCTCACCTGGAAACATTAACTCACATGGAATATCAAGGAGGCAAAGGGTAACTGTTTTGTGTATTCGACCCTCTTAGGACCCCCCAGAAAACTGCAGTAGGGGACAAGGGTGCAGCGTAGAGCTGGCAGATTTTTAAGGATGCTTTCCACAGGGTGCAAAAGCTCTTGACCCCCAGGTGTAAGAAATCAGGAAAGGAAGGCAAGATACCAGCATGGCTGAGTTGAGACCTGCTGGTCAGACTTAAGGGCAAGAAGAAAATGCACATGCAGTGGAAAGAGGGACAGGTGACCTGATCTGGGAAGAGTATAGAGAACACTGTCCAATTGCGTAGGGATAGGGTCAGGAAAGCCAAGGTGTGGATGGAGCTGAGCTTGGCAAGGCATGCAAAGGATAACAAGAAAGGCTTCTACAGCTTTGTAAACCAGAAAAGCAATGTCAAAAAAAAAAGCAACCCAGCTGCCCCCTGCCCCAATGAGCAACACTGATAACAAGAAATGAGGAGAAGGCTGAGGTACTCAACAACATTTGGCCTCAGGTAATCTCCTTTCACACACCCCTTGAATGGACGGACCATGAGGCAGAGACTATAAGAAAAGATCAGGGGTGCAGTAGATGTGCCAGGTTTGTGACTACAGGAGGAAAGTGAACATATCTCAGGCTGTGGGACTTGATGACAGGCATCCCAGAGTGCTGATAAAGTTGACTGATGTAGTAGCCAAGCCAGTCCCCATGTATTTAAAAAGTCACAGCAATCAGTTGAAATACCTGGTTGGAACCAACGTTCACCAGAAGCAGCAGCGGGGAGCTGTCCTGGCACACATCAATGCTGGGACAAGTCAGAGCAGGACATTGGCTCAGCACAGCACTGCCCCACCTCTGCACCACCCTCTCTTCTAATCCCAACTTTCCTGCTGCAACAGTCACAAGGTTTGAGACAAATCAGGCTTATGTCTGGTCCTCCACCGCACGGATGATTTATCTCCATAACTCCTGAAAGATGCATTGTAGCACTCGAGATAGAATATGCCAACCTGAGGAACCTGAGTGGGCCTAAGCCTATGGAACATGACAAGGTGCATCCCAGAGTCCCAAGGGAATTGGCTGATGAAGTTGCCAAGCCACCAGGGGCAGCCTCCTGCCACTGATGGTAGCACATGAATGCAGAGAATCTGCTATCTCACAAGGTAGGCTATGTGCTCTCTAGCAATGTAGGTGAGAGTAAAACCCCATCTGATGGACACATCCCATCAGCACTCTGAAGAGCTGTGACATCCAGATGAAAAAATGGGACAGTTTGAACACCTTTTAATAGCTTACAGGAAGAACACGGGGAAACACTGTATCTGCAATTCCAAAAATGAGGTGGCTTTTCCCCCGACTTTCTCACCCTTTTGGGAGAGATTCCCAGGTATCAAGGCACATGTCTGTCCCCGCTCTGCTGTCCTCTGCAGGTCCTGTTCCCATTCAGGGATGGGGCTGATGGGGCTGATGTCCCCTGAGACAGCTGGCAGATGGCACACAAGTCAGGGGAGAGGCTCATGCACTGGTGGAGCTGCTGCCCAGCTGAGGGACCTTGAGGGGCTGGAAAAAGGGGCTGACAGGAATGTCCTGCAGGTCAAGCAGGGCAAGAGCCAAGTCCGACAGCCAGGCAGGAGATGCTGGGGACGAGGCATCTGTAAAGCAGTTGCACAGACACGTGGGGTCCCAGGGGATGCCTGGCTGGCCAATTTGGAGCCCACAAAGTGCCCCTGGGGCAAAGGCAGTGGGGTGCAGGCAAGGTGCAGTGGGCCAAGCCTTGGCAGCAGGTGGAGGGAGATAATCCTTGCCCTTGTGGGTGCCCAGCTCTGGGCTCCCCAGCTCAAAGCGGACATTGGCCACCCTGTACACAGGTCCTGCCCCCATTCCATGCCCCAGGGCCCACTCCAACATCTGTTGGGCTCGGACTGTTGGTCAGCTGGAGCCAACATCCAGCAGAAGCAGCAGCAGGGAGCTGTCCTGGTGCACATCAGTGTCAGGACAAGGCAGGTTCTGGCCAAGAGGCACCGAGCCAGCCCTGACAGCCAATGTCCCATCCATGCCCTCGGCTGGGCTCATCCTGCCCCTGAGTCCTTCCCCACAGGGCCGGGCTGTGCAGGCACACGTGTCTGCCCAGAGGCTGGGGGGCAGCAGGGCCTGGTGCTGGTTCTCCTCTCTTTCTGCAGCTCCGTGGCACTGAAGGAACTCTGGGTGGGCACACTAGAGGGGTAAGCTGGGGGGATGCTCCAGGAGCAGCCAGACAAGGAAACAGCCCCTTAGCTGGAAAGCTGGCTGCAGGCAGCTCTAGGGCAGAGTTGCCTGACAAGGCAGCTGAGAGGTGACTTGCCCCTCACACAGCTCTCTCACTGTCCTTTCCGACTGCCCAGGACACAAGGAGCCCGAGTGACCCATTTGCCCAGCACCAGACCCCTGGAGAAGGACCTGAGTCTCTGCCATGCCGTGAGTGTCTCTCTGCTCTGGGCTCTGTCCCTGAGCACTGGTCCCCTAGCCGAGCAGCAGAGACATCAGTGCTCACCTTCTGCCACTCCTCTTTTGCCCACGGGAGGACATTGAGTGCCAGGAGTCTGGAGAGGCTGGTTGAGGACCTGGCAAAGGTAAGAATGGCTGCCTTTCTCCGCCTCTAGCTGTGCTGGGGTACCAGGGATGTGCAGGTAGCAGAGGGAACTTGTGCAGGAGGGAGGGAGGGAGGGAAGGTGTGTGGTGCCACTTGGCAAGCAGAAGGATTAGGGAGCCCCCAGAAATGTTGCCACGTCCTTGCTGGCAGAGGACTCCCCGTGCTTGGGAAGAAGGACGTTGTGCAGGGTAGAGAGCCCAGCAGGGCAGAGGGTCCCGGCTGTGCCACACTCAGGCTGCTGGGGCTGGGGGGCAGCTGCTGGTGGACCTTTGTGCTGCAGGGCTGCCCTGCAAGCACGGCCTGTTTCTTGCAGGCTGATCCCAAGCAAGGGCCTGCCATGGTCCCATCTGGCAATGAAGGAAGACCTGGCCACTCACCAGGTAAGTTTTGGAAGAAAAGGCAACCCTGTGCTCGGGCCAAGCTGTGCTCACTTGTCCCCTGAGTGTCACCATGCAGGTGTGGCACCTGGAGGGAGGATGTCACCTGGATGAGCAAGAACACCCACTGGGCAGCAGCCACTGGACACAGCTCTGCAGGGACAGAGAGCCTGTGCTGCTGCCCACAGCTTGGAGAAGGGCAGGGCAAGGTTTGGGACAGGCTGTCCCAGTGACATACCAGCTCTCAGGAGCCTGTGAGCTGGAGCCACAGGTGCAGCTGCCGGTTCCTTCCCTGTCCTGCTGCATCCCTCAGCACGGCGCTGAAAGCAGGGCAGGGCAGGGTGTAGGAGCACTGGCCCGGGGTCTCCACTTGTGGGCTTTTGCTCTCTTTTCCTTTGCAGCAGGAGGGACCAGCAGAAGCAGCAGCAGGAGGAGGAGGTGGCTGCCCTGGCCCCTTTGCTCTTCAGTGGAGCCCCTCTGCCACTGCCCAGGCACCAGGGCAGGCGGGCTCTCAACTGCTGTTGCAAGGCAGCTCCTCAGACAAGTCCCTGCCCTCCTGCCTCTCCTGCAGGAGTTGCTGGGAGGACCGACCACAGAGGGTATATTCAGATGTCCCAGTGTGAGAGCCCTTCAGGAGCTGCAGGAGGCCCTGGACCGTGGTGCAGAGGTCGCCATGGGAAGCCAGCCTGCGCTGCCGCTGGCCGTCCTCCTGAAGGTGAGCGCTTCTGACCTGCAGCTGCAAGAGCTCCTGGCTAGGCTGGAATCTTCAAAGGCTCACCAGGAGCCCTGCAGGACTTCCTCCAAAGCATCCCCTCCAAGCTCCTCGTCACAGAGCTCTACAAGGACTAGAAGGCAGTGATGCAGATGACCAGAAGGGAGGAAAAGATCTGTCAGCTGAAAGGGTAAGGGTGGGCAGCAGCCTGCCTCCTGAGCAGCTAAAAGGCTATGACTTGCCTGAAAGGGGACAGTCTCCTTAAAATGCTGTTTTTTCTGGCAGCTCACTGTTGCTGGGTTGGGGTCAGACTGAGAGCCTTCCCTGGCATGGCCTTGGGTGAAATCGGAAGCTGGGAAGCAAGAATGTGCTTCCTTCCTCAAGTGCAGAGCCTCGAGCGCTGGCTGAGAGCACCTGCAAAGCTGCACACCAGAGCCACTGCAGGAGAGGCAGGAGGGCATGGACTTGTCTGAGGAGATGCCTTCCAACAGCAGTGGCCAGGACCAGAGCTCTGTCCCACACTGGTTCCCTTCTCCTGCCAAGTGGCTGGGTCCAGATGCCTGAGCCATGAGGGAAGAGCCCAATCCTCAATGTCCAGAGTCCCCGGGGACACTGGCTCTGGAGCAGCTGGAAGAAGGGAGAGATGGGGACCCCTGTGCAGGCTGCCTTACCTGAAGGGGCCTGCGCAAGCGTGCCATCCTCCCCACAAAGGGCTGCCAGGGTCTGCTGCATCCAGAGCCTGCCTGCCCTGACACCTGGGCAGTGGCAGAAAGTAAAGTGAGCTGGCATTGGCTCAAACAAGAACTGACTCCTGGAGATCGTGGCTTTGCCTATCTAATCCAGTTTTGGGGGTACAGGTTTGCAGGCTGCTCCCAGGAAAAGCAAAAGAAAAGACGAAGAGAGGAGGCCTGGCCTGGAGAGATGGACTGCCAAGAGGAAAGGATGAAGAGGAAGACAGGAAGAAGACAACGAGAGAAGTGCAGGAAAGTCTGGCAGCTCGAGAAGCTCAGGTGTGTCCCA
>VXAY01005078.1:0-42462 GCA_013399855.1 Oxyruncus cristatus | reverse complement strand
ACTATCTGAAATCCTCATCCCAGCGTCTGGAAAACTATTTGTTACCTCCACCCGTGAGAAGCCCATCCCAGCGCCGCTCTCGGTCTCCACCCCTACAACGTAGAAGCCCATCCCCATGCTGTNTCCCCATGGTGTGCTTGGTCTCCACCTCCACAACGTAGGAGCCTATCACCACAGCGTACTCGGTCTCCACCTCCATGTGAGAGAGACAGAGAGAGAGTGGAAGCGGTTCCACGTAGAGGTGGCAGAAGGGAAGTGGAAATGGCTCCATGTAGGAGAGACCCCTATCCTGCAGCAGAAGCTGTGAGAATGAGTGAAGTTATCTGGTCAATGACGCCGGCAGAGCTCCGAGGCCTACAAAGAGATTTCAGCCACCAGCCTGGTGAGCAAATTCTCACCTGGCTGGTACAATGCTGGGATACTGGGGCCAGAAGCCACCTCTTAGAAGGTCAAGAAACCCAGCAGCTAGGATCCCTTGCTCGAGACAGTGAAATTGAATAAGAAATTGCAAGAGAGACATATGTTCGCAGTGTATGGCTCCGGATCCTCCATGCTATGAGGGAAAGATACGCATTCAAAGAATATTTAACTCCTCCTCCGAGAAAGTGGACAACTGCAGAAGAAGACGTCCAGTACCTACAAGAATTAGCCATGCTGGAACTCATTTATTGTAACCCAGAATATTATGATTGCTTAGATTGCTTAGAAGCAGCACATCCCATGTGGAGAAAATTAATGAAAGGTGCCCCTGCATCATACTTCCACTGTTTAATAGCAGTATACCATTCAAAGATGGATGAACCAGATGTGGAAACCATGTGTTCTTGGATACGGACCATAGTAGAAGATGTGGAAGATTCCTTCAATGTCCGACACAGACCCACGCCTCCACGGGAGGTAATGGAGAGGCCATATGAATATTATACATACGAAGACGACTATAGAGACAGAGATGATAGAGATTACAGAGATTACAGAGATTATGGAGACTATAGAGACTATAGAGATTATAGAGACAGACCAATAGAATGGTCTCGACCATGAATTCGATCTCGGTCTCGACCACAATTTCAACCTCGATCTCAATCTTGGTCCAGGTCTCGTTCACGATCTCCTTCCTTATCACGCAGAAGGAAAGAAAACCCCAGACATAAATCACATAGTCAACTGTGGTCCTATCTGCGCGGTAAGGGAGAAAACATGAGAAAGTAGGATGGTGAACTCACTTCTAAACTGGAAGCCAGAGTGAGAGAGCTAAAACGGAAGGAAGACAATAAGAAAGCAGTCCACGTGGTTGATGCAGACGGCCAGAAAAATAGGCCGCAATCTCCAAAACACAGGAAGGCGGAGGTCCGCTTCTGTGATGGCAAAAAGGCCTCTGATGAGTCAAAACAAAAATCTGACAGTGAATACTCTGACCAAGACCAACAGAGGGGCCCTGCCTTCTGCCAGGAGAAGGAGAGGGACCAGGAAGACAATAGGGTTGACTGGGCTGTGTGGATTCGATGGCCTGGCACATCGGATCCTCAGAGATACCAAGCTTTGATAGATACTGGTGCCCAGTGTACGGTGATGTCATCAGAGCATAGGAGCACAGAGACTGTCTCCATTTCTGGAGTGACAAGAGGGTTGCAAGAGTTGTCAGTGGTAGAGGCCAAAGTAAGCTTGATGGGAAACCAATGGGAAAAGCATCCCATTGTTATGGGGCCAGAAGCCCCTTGCATTCTTGGTATGGATTACCTCAGAAGAGGATACTTCAGGGACCCGAAGGGGTACCGATGGGCTAAGATCTTAATACGCCTTATTTGAACCTGATAGATAGAGAAAACACACTCTTGTGGGCACAAGAGAAAGATGAAAAGAATGTTGACAGGATCCAAGGCTCTCTTAACCTCAATATTTCTTTTCTGGGCAAGAATGTATAGACAAAAAGAGGTCAATATAAAATGATAACAACTCCAGATTGTGCTAGAAGTCCACCAAGAGAAGTTTACAGCAATGCCTACTGTACACCTGGAATGAAAATCCAACTTTCATCTAGGCCAGGAGAGAAAATTTTCTAATATTTGTTGGTTTGCTCAAAAGAAACTCATCCCCACAAAAAACCCTCCAAACACATCCCCCAAAACAACCTCCAAACTAATGAACAAACCAAAAAACCCAAACAAAACAAACAAACAAAACCTGGGGTATGTGATAAAGCTTACCATGGTCAGTATTTGATAAAGAATGGGTAAACAGACAGAACTACTTCCCTGCTGTACTCAGCAGAGTTCACTGTTAAGGAGGTAAACTGCATGAGATTTTGTGGCATGTGAAGGCTGATCCCAGAGGAGCTAAGGTGAAGAAGACAGAAGAGCTATTCTTATCGGCATTAGGAGCCACCAGGTTCAAAACAGACACCCCTCTCCCATTTTTCTCATACTATTTAAGTCATAGACCTCATGTTCTCATGCAGTGGAGAAGAAAGTTATAAATTGCTTTTAAATGAGTTACATACATCCTTGGATGTATCCACATGAAGATGTAGATATAAATGTCTCCTGAGGACATGTGGCAGCATTCAACTACCAGCAGCTGGAAGGCTCTGTGGCAGTACCAGCAAGTGCAGTACCAGGAAGTGCAATCCCGGTCTGTCTTTTCATCCCCTTTCCCTAAGCATCTGGTCACCATAAGAAACCTTAGTCTGAATAGACCTGATATTAAACCATTTTTGTGCTTAGCTGTGTTGTATAAAACTGATAAATGGCTCAGCTGCTCAGTCATAAATGGCATGTGAACAGGACATGCTGTTAAAGGCCAGGTGCTGTGCAGCAGCTGTGGGATGACACAGCCTCCTGGTCTCACTTTTTTCATCTCTTCCAGTACTGAAGTCCCTTGTAAAAGTCTCCTTTCACAGCTGCCTTTCAGAAGGGATCATAATTTGACTTGTGTTGATAGTTGTTGGTAGCCAGTGGTTAGACCTACCTACGCTTTGCCTTTAGAAATTCTTCAGGCCACGCAGTTGCACAGTTTGGACCTGTTTCTGTTCTAACACCTGGCAACCACATTACTCCAGTGAGGGAACAAGGTAAACATAATCTTTGCCAGCTAACAGATTTCCTTCCAAATCCTAGCAGTCCCTCCTTTCCTGACAAATGTTTGTCTCTCTGTTACTAGAATGTACACTGCCATTTGACAAAATTCTGTTTGGACATGGATAGCAAACTAAGCAAAAACCATGGTCAGTGTATCCTAAAGTACTTTAGAAAACTCTTGTGCTAACATACAAAATCCCACTGTTGTGAGTGTAGTAAACATAGTTCTGAGGTTTAGATTTTGGAAAATAATTAATTTTTTTATCCTGTCCCACATAAAATCACAGAATCATTAAGGTTAGACAAGACCTCTAAGATCATTGAGTCTAACCATTAACCCAGCTCTGCCGTGTTCACCACTAAACCATGCCCCATATGCCACATTCACAAGCTCTTCCAAGGGTGGTGACTCCACCACTTTCATGGGCAAACTATTCCATGTGCAGGATCTTTTTTCAGAATGCTTCATATGAAATACAAAACTTATTTTCTGCCCATTGCAGGGTAACTGTTCCTTTCTGAGAATTTTTTCTTTTAAGATGCTGTTGTTCTCCTTTATTTTTTTTTATACACTATTTTTCTATACACTAACCTATCTTAATCTTCTACAGAATAGCCTATCTGGTAAATAAATGTCTGATGTAGAAAAAATAACCACTGTGACTAGCAGGGTCAATTTCAGCTCATTTTGGGTTTTGTTTCTCACATAAAAGAGTATATTTTGTTTTTATGGTTTCTATTTCATGTAAGCCTTGTTACTTTTAATATAGTAGAATGGGTGCTATCTTTTTTCTTTCATCCTTCTGATTTTGACAGAGTTTTTTTAGGGTATATAATTCTATTCTGATGAAATATTTCGGACCTGGGGTTCAGCATGTTGTCGTGTGACTACTGGGTAAAGTAAATACTTTTTCTTGTCCTGTTTTTCTGCTTGCATTTTTCCATTAATTGGAAGATGATTATTTTCTCACATATAGAGTAAAGTTTGTACTTTACCACTTATTCCTTTCCATAGTCTAGTCATTATCCATCTAGGTGCAGAAATAAGTGTAGCTGGAGCTGGGCTGCAATAGAGGATTACCACACTAGCCTTTCACCTCCAAGACCCAATTCCACATACAGGTGTCAATTAGAAATAATTTTGCTCTCCCTCTTACCCATTTGTCCATCAAATGAAAGCCACTTCACTGCCTGACACAGCTGTTCATCCTCAGGGGCACAGGGGTTGGGATAACAGAGGTGCTGCATTGGTCTGGAATTAAGTGCTGCACCTGAGGTTTGTCAGGACACTTCACTACAAGTGTCCTGTGGTGCACTATCCTTTTTCATGCTTATGAACTCAACATTCACTCTCTGGCTGGAAAGCAATTCCACTGGAAGCAGAAGAGTTCAAGTCCTGTAACAATTTATTGTGTATCTGAAATCTTTAAAGCATTGAGGGTTTTTTTATTATTTATTTTTTTGTTGTTGTTGTTTGGTTGTTTGGTTTGGGTTTTTGTTTGTTCGTTTTGTTTTTGTTTGTTTTTAGGGTTTCTGTTTGTTTGCTTTGGTGTGGGTGTTTGTTTGTTTGTTTGTTTGTTTGTTTTTAAAGTCTCTACATTTTGTTGTGGTGTATCATTACTAATCTGGAAGGGGATAGTCCCCAGGTAACAGGACCATGGCACAAAACACCTGTCGCACATCTGCTGCTTTCTAGCAGCTGAGGGGTGATTACTGCTCCAGGAGGTATATAGGTGCATAAAACCCAATTATTTGCAATTTCATTGTGTTCCTGCTTGTTCTTTTATTGTGAGAAGTAATCAGATAGCAGGCTGAAAATTAGCAAGAAGGAAGTAATTTTTCATACATCTAGCTGTGTGGTGCAACTCATTGCCATAGGGTATCATGGAACCAAAGGTCAGATTTGTTTAAGTTCATGAACGGTAAAAACACTTACGGTTACTAAATATGATGGGAATGTAACCCACTGTCAGGAAGATGGAACTGCTGGAAGATGTAACGGTGTACCAGGATTTCTGCATGTATGTCCTGTTTTATATACACTTTCTCCTCTAGCCGGTCCAGGGACAAGTCTCTGTTATAGAGAGAACTTTGATCTCATCTGTTACAGCAAACCTTTTTTTTTCGTATCTTCTGAGATTTATTTTTTTAAATCCTAGCTGTTTTGAACAACTGTATAAAACAAAGCTTCTGATAGTTCCTAGGAAATGGGGGATCTGTCTAAGGAATTTAGCATGGAAAGAGTTCATTCAGAGATGTTAAAAGTTTATGGCAATAATAAACATAAATGCAATGTTGATAGGATAATTTTCTGTTTTTCTTCTAATTTTTGGTATCATAAGGTTCTAAAGTATTTTCAAAACTTTTTTGTTGACTTATGGGTTTACTGATTATGTCTCTTCTTGGTGTTACAAGCCCTTTATCCCAAAACCTCCAATATAATGCTAGAGAAGGTTGTTGAACTAGTGCCGGTCTTAGTATGTTAGGATATTGTTTAATATTTATTCCAATTTAACACCCTATTTTTTTTCCTTTACATATTTCTGAACAGAAGTATCCCCAGATGAATAATTTTAAAAACAGCTTTGTTAAAGGCATGTTTGATCTGTGTAAGACAGTTTGCCTTTTCACAGGTTTACGTATGATAATGTTACATTTTCTTTTTTTTTCTATAATTATCACTGTCTCATGCCAGTGCATTAAGTTTCTTCAAAACTGTTATTGTCATACAGTCTAAGAAGCTTTATTATTTCAATTTTGAAAATTATGCAAAATAAAGTGATATGATTTCAGAGTTGTTCAACCATCTACACGTTAAACCTCTTATTTTCAGTTACTTACAATGTACAATGTTATCAATTCATTACACATAATTTTATCCTCATTTAATTGTAAGCTTAGGGACATAGCTGTGTGTATTGGCTAGCTTAAGAAACCCAATTTACTTGTTAAAAAATTGTAAATTTTATTCAATACCAATTAGGGTGTTCTTTTTCTTAGTATATTTGATTTAAGATCTTTCCATCACTTGCTGATTTATGCAGTTTATGTAAATGTATCCCACTGCTAAACAAGGCAGAAGAACCGGTAAGAACTGACATGGAGAAGGGCAAGGTACTCAATATTTTTTCTCAGTGTTCAGTGGTAATTTCTTTACCCATACCTTTCAAATTCTTGAACATCAAGGTAGGGATTTGGGGGATTAAGTCCCCTCCACAGTAGGTAGAATGAAGTTCAACACCACCTGAGGAGTATAAACACACATAACTTCAAGGGACCCAATGAGACTCCTGAGAGAACTATCTAATGTAGTTGCTAAGCTCTTCATCGTATCTGAAAACTCATGGCAATGAGATGAAGTCCCCAGTGACTGAAAACAGGGAAAAATCATGGTCATTTTTAAAAAGAGCAAAAAAAAGAGAACCCTTAGAACTACTGGCCAGTCTTTCTCACCTTTGTACCAGTAGGATCATGGAATGGATCCCACTGGAAGACATTGCAAAAGACAAGGAGCTGATTAGGGAGAGTGAACATGTTTTCACCAAGGGCAAGTTGAGCCTGATTAATCTCATGGCCTTCTACAATGAAGTGACTACATCAGTGGACCAGGGGACAGCTGTGGATGTCATCTACCTAGACTTCTGCAGGGCATTTGACATAGTCCCATGGAGTATCCTGATTTATAGGAGGAATATGGATTTGATGGATGGACTCCTAGAAGGATAAGACATTGTCTGGACTGCCATCATAACCAATATGGTGCAGCCACTGGCTCAGTGTTCAAGTAGAAACCAGGAACAAGTAGTGTCCCTCAAGATTCCATACTGGGACCAATACTATTTAATATCTTCATCAATTACATAGACAATGGGATCAAGCACACACTCAGGATGTTTCAGCAGGTGAGATGAGTGGTGCTGCTAATATGGTGGAATGCGGGTAAAGGAGAGTGTGGCATTTAGACAGACCTTGACAGGCTGGAGAAGTGGGCCTGTGTGAACCTCATGAGGTTTAGTAAGGCGAAGTGCAAGGTCCTGTATGTGGGTCAGGGTGATCCCTAGTATCAAGGCTAGGGGATAAACAGATCAAGAGCAGCCCTGAGGCAAAGGACTTTGGGGTGCTGGTGGATGAGAAGCTGGACATGGGCTGGCAATATGCACTCATAGACCAGAAAGCCATACGTGTCCTGGGCTGCATCAAAAGTAGCGTGGAAAGTGGGGCAAGGGAGGTAATTCTCTACTCTGCTCCTCAACTCTGAAACCCATCTGGAACGTTGCATCCACCTCTGGGTTCCCGAGCGTAAGGATATGTACTTATGTTCCCTAACATAAAGAGTGAGGCCACAAAGGTGACCAGAGGGCTGGAACACCTCTCCTATAAAGACAGGCTGAGCAAGCTGGGTCGTTTAACCTGGAGAAGGCTCTGGGGAGACATTAGAGCCCCTTCCAGTACCTAAAGGAGCTACAAGAGAGCTGGAGAGGGACTTGTGACAAGTGCATGGAGTGATAGAACAAGGAAGAATGGATTTAAACTAAAAGATGTCAGGTTTAGCTTAAATGTTAGGGTGAAATTCTTCTCTGTGTGAGTGGTGAGGCACTGAAACTGAAAGTTGCTCAGAGAAACTGTGACTTCCCCATCCCTGGACGTGTCCAAGGCCAGGTTGGATGGGGCTTTGAGCAACCTTGTCTAGTGGAAGGTGTCCCTGCCCATGGTTGAAGGGTTGGATTAAAAGACCTTTAAACATACCTTACAACCCAAAACGTTCTGTGATTCTGTGGTTCTAAAAGAGCTCTTTAAAAACAACAAGAAATGTTAGAATACTGAAATAAGCAGTATTCCCTTTTCAATGAAAGACTTGTCTTTTGTTAGTCTAGGAGAGTCAGGAAAATGCAAGAACAAGAACAGCATAAGGCAATCCTTAGGAAAATCCGTAGGCATTTTTCAGTTGCCTGGCTTACAGTCTTCTGGCCAGTCAAGATCGGAAGACAATGACTTTTCCTTTTGTGAGTAATCAAGTCATTTTTTGGGTCTACCTTAATAAAAGTGAAAAAAAAAAAATAGATTTTTTTTGAGATTTGTGTGTATTCCTAGTGTGTAATGTGTAATTACTTTTACAAATTATTCTTATATTCACCATGATATTAATATTACTTTTATTAGTAATAATATTGTGGATTGTTTGTATTATAAATAGACAAAGATCACATGTAAAAGAAATACATTGTATCTTTCCAGTAGCATTATGACATATATGAGGAGGGCAAGGTTTTATTTAACAATGTGATGGAAGATGATGTCTAAGTAATCAGGACATAAGGTGTTTTAGCTATGAGGATGGATAGATAAGACAGTATATTGGAGACTTTTCCTTAGGCAGGAAGAATCAGCATACTTAGCTAAAGTCTAGGATTAAAGCCTTAGGATGAGGACCTAATGAAAAATTATTCCAAAACTACCAATATGAGTAAGAGGACTGGGATGATTTTCACAGTCACTGAGAATGATAAACCTGAGGTCTGAATTCAGGTACACAGAATGTTTGTGGCTTGTTGTCTTGTTTTGCGTTAAATGAATAAACTGAGAATAAGGCCTGGATCAAGATTAAAAGCTTCAAGTATTTGAGAAGAAAGATAATTCCTTTAGTTTAAGGTTTGCAATAAAACATAAACAATAGCCATGAGAACCTGACAGTTTGATTTTTGAGTAAATTCCAATGATTTAGTATTTGTGTTGGTCATATATTGGTAAAAAATGGGATACCCAAGTAAGCAGAAATATTAGTTTTCTTTCACCATGGTAATATTGTGCTGAGAACTGAACATCCAGAAAGATGAAGACCTGGACCTATGCCTCTTGAATCTTTTTGGAGTCTGTTTGTACTTGACAGTATCCTGAGACAAAGGATTGAGACTTGTTTCTTTGCAGGATGCATTTGCTTCCTTTTGTTTGTACTAAAATTGATTCTCTAAATGTCTGCTAGTTCTCAGGACAAAATGGCTTTACTTATTCTGTAAACATCCCATTGTAATTGCAAAAACTGCAGAGATCTTTGCTGTATCATCCTGCTCCTTGTTACTTTTAGATTCTTTTAGATTTTTTTTTCCTGACAGATTCCTCACCCACTATGCCTCGTAGAGAATTGGTCCCTGGATTGGATCATTTTTTGTGTCCCTTTATGTGCCATAACCCCTTATGACCTTACTCTGTCATAGTCTTCTGAGTCACAGTAACTATATTTGAAGTCATATTTAAGGCTTGAGTTTTTTCAGGACTTCATAAAATAGTTTTCTGATATCTGACACATTTTCTGCTTGATTCTCAAGTCCATTCTTAATAATTTGTAACATTACATTTGACATTTGTAATGCCTTCTAGCATTTTCAGAGAGCTCTTTCCTGAGAAGCACTAATGTAGAGCCAAGGAATAGGGATGTTTATGAGGATTAGCTCCTTCCTTATGTGGTGAGTCACAGAAATGATAGGGCAAAAGAGATTGTGTCATTGATGGCATTAAAGATATTTATTGTGTGAAAAGGAATATGTATGAACAGGAAAAGGTCATTAGAGACTAACAGAGCTCTTACCAAGGTGCAAGTATGATTGGGACTCTCAAGGCTGGATTCAGAGAAGATTAATTCCATTATACAGTGAATGTGAAGACCTCATTAAATTTCCTTAGCACAGAAACAGAAGAGAGAGGGCATTGACTATTAGCAAGAAAGGGAATAGGATTCTATTATTTGTTCAAATGCAGAGACAAAAGCAATTAAATTGTTCCACCCAAATAAAAATTCCATACTGTGTATCCATTCAAGCTTGTGATCTACAAGTCCTGGTGAGGGACTCATCCTCACACCAATAGGAACTTTTCCCGAACATAGCCATGCATTGCAGTGCTCAACTCTAGCAATAAAATTTCCTGACAATAAGGAAATTTAATACAGCCAGAGCCGTCACATCCAAAATGTCTGGAACCCAATAAAGGGGAAGAGGAAAAGAACCTGCCAACCAAAAAAACCAACCACCAAAATTGCGATTTCTGCTATTCAGGGCTGCATGCAAACCTTGCTTGATGCTGAAACATTCTGAAACTGTAAAAACTTCAATAATTTTTGCCTTTACCAATAATCTACTCCTTAAAAATAATTTTGAAAGTTAGTGGGGAAGAAGATCTGGTTGTCATTGTTTCTTCTGCTAGAGCTTCAGTTTTAGCAATGAAAAATAATATATTTATCTAGAAAGATGGCTGCATCATTATGCTTCTACTGTGTTATGTACTGAGATTTCATTCTTTTGCTTCCTTCTTTCCAGAACATAGCTATGTCAGAAATGCCAGAATGCATTTAGTTAATTAACAAATTCATAGACTACTTTTATTCCATTTCAGTAGTGAAAACATGGGTTGCCTAATTAAGTAGAGTTAAGACACTGAATTTTTTCTGATATGACATGGATGCCCTGAAGAAAATCAGTATTTATTGCAGTAATTATCATTTTCTGCTTGACTGTTTTAAAACCAATCTCAAATACTTTAGTTCTAATGTTAAGCAATTTGTGTTAAGCAATGTCATCCGTATGTACAGTTACTGTGGATGCTAGATAAGCAGACTGGCAGGTAAGATATTATACAGTATCACATTTAAACTCGGTGGTTATATTATTAGCATTAGTACTTTCGGAAATTGCATGCCTTTTAAAAGTAAAATGGATTATACTATTACTTATCCTCTTTTAGCAGATGTGTTTAACTTTTTATTTATGAACTATTTGATGGGAAAACTCACTGGGGAGATTCTTGGCACTTGAAATCAAGTTCACTTGTAAGGTGGAGAAGGAATTTTAATAATTGCTGCAAAGGTAATTCGATACGTTCTTAGCAACAGCTAAGACTATGACGGCATACTTACTGCCACAAATCAGACTAAAGGCTCTATTCGTGAATGAATCATGTCCTGTGTACCCTCCATTTTCACGTAGCGTAAATTTAATGGAAATACCTTGCCACATGTCTTTCAAGTAATGTTTCAACATTCCACTCAGTCCTCTCTGACTTAAACTTGTAAAAATACCTTTTTTAAAACTGTGGGGGGAAAAAAAAAGAAAAAAGAAAAGAAGTCTGAAGCATGTATACAATACAGAGAAAACTTAAAGAGTTTGTAAAAGTTTTTTTACTGAAAATCACTAAATTACAAGTCTACTTTATGGTTTTCAATTTCCAGTACTAGTTTAGCCCAGGAAACTAGGAGAAAACTTGTGTGCTGTTGGGCAACTGCAGAATCTGTACAGGCTGAAATACATGGAGGAGGAAAAGGATCTTCTTTCCTTAGACACTTCAATCCTCTTTTATATCTCATTCCTAGTTGTCTTTCTCCTTTAATTCTAATTTTTTTCAATCCTTGTTTTCATGGATCTTTTCATTAAGGATGGATTGGACATAAATATAGCTATAGTATTTAACCTGTTCCTAAGGAAAGGCATGAATTAGGCTAGATTTTGGGATGGATAAACAAGCAATCAAACCTGAGGTTATGTGGTTCTGTTTGTCTGATTCCTGGTCATGATTCAGTTTTGGTTTTTCTTTTTTAATCTTTTGTCTTAATTTTGAGCTTTTTTTTTTTTCCGAGAAGGTTCACTTGCATACTTGTTAAACATGTAATCTGGGACAATACTTTTGTTTTAATCTGGAATATGTACAGAATAACAACATTTTCATGGCATGAATGCTACAGGAACTTGTGAACCCACAACAGAAGATCACATTATTTTCTAGGCAGCAAGTCACCTCCATGTGTGGCTTTATGCTCCCCATTTCCATATGAGCTCTTTTATCCTCCATGTTGCTTTTCTTTTGTGTTCCTTCCAGACTGGACTCTTTCTGCCCCAGAGGGGTCCTCTACCTGCCATTTGCATCTGGACCATAAATATTTTATATGGCCCACAATGCTTTATGCATATTTTAACTGAACAATACCATTTTGTAAATTGTCTGTCAATATGATGTATGCCTGGTTACTGCCATGTAAAGTGCGTTCAGTATTGCAATAGTATCAAAATATCAATTGTCCTTCCAAATTCGGTCCATTTTCCTGCCAGTGCTAAGAAAAGTAAAAATGGTCTGAAATTATGAACCTGGCTTCTGAGGAGATGTGACAAACTGTGGCAGCTTCCAGGAGTCTGCATAAATATGCATAGCTGTTCTGCTGAGTCTTGCTGCCAAACATAACGGGTGGCTCTCATTAGCTCCAACTTGGGAGAATAAAAGATAAATGTCCAAAATGAACTTATATCTGTTCGCTGTCATAAGAGGTTTAAAAGCTCAGACTGTGTTAAATATTTGTAAACAATACTCCAAAAAACTGCATGCACTGTCATACAAAAGAAATATCGGTTCTTTCATAGGTATTTAGCAATTCATATGTCCATAGAACTGTTGCCTTTAAGCCCCACAGTCTTGCACAATTCTACCTTAAGATCTAGTAAAATCATGTTAAACAGGTTTATGTCATTGGAAATAAATGGCCTGCCAGTTTGAGAGGCATCAAGTATTGCTAAACATTTCAGTCATGCATCGGTAAACAGTTTTTTGTATGATCACTGGTACTGCATGAATGCATGGTCATTTCTGGCGTAAGTGGTGGATATGGAAGGACCTGAGGACCTGAACTGTATCTTTTATGAAAGAAATGAAAGAGAAGGCCCTCAATCAGATATTTACTATGCATCTCATCTTTTCCACTGTCTCATTCTGAAAATTACTTAAAGGGACATCTTGATAAAGAGTTGTTAGGAGCATGTGGCAAACCATGCTCCTATCTTAAAAGATCTGCTAGAAGACATCTATGATGAAGGAATGAATCCCTGAAGACTGGTGTTATCTACTCCTTAAAAACCTTCTCTTCACACAGTTAAAGAAAATAACCCCCCAAATTCCCAAGAAAATGAAAAACCCAGAAAATCACTCTTCTTGTTGTTTCTTATAAATTGTTCTACTCTCGATCATATTTTTCTTTTGATGATATCAGTGTGTGATTTTTAATATTTTTTAAGCAGACCCTTGAACAAAACCTCCTCTTTCCTTTCAAAGTGGTTCACTGAATTTAGAGGAATTTCAGATAGTGCTCTGACTACACTAGTAGTCTGTTGATAGGAAATTTTTACTGTAGTTATAAACCTCAAAAAACCCCTCGCCAATTAGCTGAAAAGCATTCACTTTCTGCTACCTGAATGCTATGTCCTTCTTATACTGCTTCATTTAAAACAGATATGATAGCAAAATAATTTTATATGCTGTACTTTTACAGCACAACACATACCTGTGTTCTTCCTGGTACTAAAATTGTGGCGAAAAGTCATGGGTTGTTATGTGGGAGTTCACAGTGCATTTTTATGTGCATTGATTAATTTTACATTCTTTATACCATAAATCAAGGTAATAAGGAAAATTTTCAAATGTGCCACTGCAAATATATCTTTCACATTGCCTTTGTTCTATTTATAACCTTGTTTTTCTGTACATAAAGTGTTCTTATATACTGTAGAGTAGCTGATATATTGTAATGGGTGCAGAGCTGTAAAAGTCTCTCTTGGCACTCTTAACATGGTCAGATTATTACTGTGTTCTCTGATTCAGCTAGATGTGTTCAAGGATCTTCTCTGGTCTGAAAGGTCAGCTGCTTTTAGTTGTGCACTGGTAGAATACTAATACTGTCCTTATTCAAATTACCTGCTACAGTACTTATTAAATTGATGGCCTTGTGCTCTAATTTAATACTGTCGTCGTTCGGAGGCAGGGTCGCAGCTGCACTCTGAGCAGAATTAGGTGGTGCTGAGGCAAAGTTCAAGCAGAAACCATAGTTTTGGGCTGCATTTTCCCACTAAATTAGCAGTCAGATGTGGTGTATAATTAATTAGCACAAACCAGGGAAATCTTGTCATTTAATAAGCCTTTTTTATTTCCACATTACACAAACAGTGGGAATTGATCCATTAAGTGCCTAGCTATTAATGTTGTTTAATGTATGTCTCCTTGTTAAATTGAGATGTCTAGTTACATACGTTCAGTATTTCAGAGCTTCTCACAGATTGTTCAGTGTTTGCTGAGATTTTAAGTCATGTTCTGCAAATCAATAATGGCTTCATTAATGAATTTGAACATCACTGGTTCAGATAAACAGATCTGAGTTGCATAGAAAAGAAATTATTTCTGGCATTGGGGTACTCAAGACAGCATGGTATTAATTTTGTTGTCCTAAATATTAAATATTCTGCTTATATCATGCTGCTTATGATCTACATTGCATCTTTCTTTTTCCCTATAATCCTTGTTCATAATTGCCTAAGGCATTGTATAACTTCATCTCTTCAGAGTCCTACGTGGTATTAAATATGCAGAATAATACATTTCAACAACCACTTGAAGATGTCTGCAGGAGCACAGAGGATTCTTGTCCTTAAAAAAAAAAAAGTAAAAGGGCAGTATTTGAATCACCCTTATTTCTTGACAACTGTATTTCTGTACTGCAAATAGCTGTGCTCATTTTAGTCATAATATTCTAAAATCTAAAGGTTTTAACACTCTATATATACTATAAGCAATGTGTTTCCAGAAAAAAATTATATTGGCAGTGAATCATAAGACTAACTGCTAAATATATGAAGAATTCTGGTCTGTTTTGCTCCTGTATGTTTATTCCATGTGGGAAGTGGGGAAACATGGTATTTTATATTGGGGTCCTGTAGGCAGAACACAGTGATCTCCCTTATTTGAAATAAATGACTCACAATGAACCTAAACTAAAGGCTCAAAACCAGGGAGTACTCTCTAAAATTCCTGCCTGATGAAGGAAACACATTTGCCACAGCATAGATAAATACTGTACTCTCTTCACAGTGTCTCTCTGCATCTTGGTTGATTCTGTAGTTTCTCCAACAAATCCTGCAGTCTGTTTTGTCTGGGTCTTTCATTAGCATTTCAAATATTCCCTTGCTGTTGTGGCAGAGTTAACCCATTTGTCATGAAACCTGCAATTGTAATCAAGAAGAAAACTCCTAAGCAGGTAAAACTCAAAGAGTGTTTTCTCATGAAGAGGAGAGAATTGTGTTCTGAGTGCAAGACCCAGTTTACATGTGTTTTAAGCACAGCTGGAGGAGTACAGAGTTGAAGAATACAGTGTAAGACCGGAAGGCTGATGAATCACCACTGCATCTGCTCCTGTGTGTGTCAACAGTGACTGAGGCCTGTGGAGACAGCGGAGAGCACAGCATAGGGCAAAAGAGCCAAAGGAGTGTGTGCCTAAAATAAATGAAATAGGTTCAAGTTTGTACTAATTTACAAATCTTTGTGTGCAAAAACACAAAACTGAAATTAGTTGTGGGTACACATAAGTGTTTCCTAAAAAAATATTTTATGTTAAGTTCATTAACGTTAAATTTACTTGTTTGGGCAAATTAATTTACTTTAATCTATAGTGAGGGCTGTTGGAAAGAGTTATCTATATTTATCTAGTCATTGTAAATGGTTTTTCATGCATTAAGTGCTAAGTGTGACATCTTTCGCCCACTTTTACTGTGCTGCCATAGTCAGATGTTTTCTGGATTGTGGGTTGACAGTGTGATCACAAGTGAGGAAGGACAGTTCATACCTGACAACTGATAAATGAAACCAGTACCCTCCAGGCTGCTCATCATCCCTCACAACGAAAGGCAAGCAACTGCCTTGTTCACCAACCTCTCTTGAATACCTGCTTGATAGAGTAAATTAAGCCCAGTGTGTGAGATTAAATCACATTCTCAGAAAATTTCAAGGCTTCCAAGCAGAAGAAAACCTGAATAAGAATAACGTTCTTCATGCCTGTGTGTAATAAAAGGCTCAAATGAGATAAATCGAAGGACCTGACAATACAATTGATGTTCTATTGTTTCTATTTGGCTACAAAACAAATAAGACAGCAATACATTGATTTACAGGGTGAAGGCCTATATGCTGAGATAGGTACTTTTTTTTTTTTTTTGACAACAAAAAAGTATACATATTTCATATGTCCCGGTTTTAAAGCTTTTTGCAATGTTTGCGATAAGATGTACTGAGATTTGCATGTTCAAAAACATCCTTGACAGCTATGGAAATAGTGTAGTTTGACAACTCCTCATCTTAGCTAAGGCAAACAAACAAGGCCAAGTTGACTGAAATTTAAAATCTTTCCTAATCCTGGGGATGTGATGGCAGCTTGTTTGCACTGGCATCCAAAAGCTACAGAATTGTCAAAAAATGTAGCAAGGCTGAGGTAGCTTTGACTGAACTGACCTCAAATATGATGTGAACAGCTGTGTAGGGAGAGGGATGGGAGGTTGTGGAGGGAGACAGTCTACATACTCGTTTGATCTTCAGTCAGTACTATGTGTAAGCACAGTATTTAGATGCCTGAGAAGATGATAAATCATCAGTTATGAAAGGAGGTAAGTGTATTCTGTATTTTATACTGTCTGTTTGCTCCAGCTCCAGATGAGGATCTCACCATGGTGGGCACTGTGCAAAGGTAGAACAAATAATGTTCATGTAAAGATTAAAGACTTCTTTATCCAAGCTAGGCAAACTGTACTGCCTTTGATTGACTCACAGAGAGTTCTGGTTCCTCTTGTCATCTGGTTTAAGTACGTGTTACTTGATAATCACAGTGAAGAAAGAAAGTTGTGAGACCTTGCTTGTAGGACAGGTATGTATACTGCAGGTAAAAATGGTATTTACTGCTAAGCTAAGCATTTTGTACCAAAGAGGCCGTATGCTTGCACAATGTGTCTCATCTCTGAGAGGCAGTTAGAGGTTTCCTTGCAGAACATGGTCAGTTGAGCCCAGTCTCCGGCAGAAATATGAGGTTTATCACAGCAGCTAAACAATGCATTGTTTCAGTCTGAGGATCAATCAGTGTTTCTGCTGAATGACAGTTGCTGGAGACATGGCTTGGAGTATCTATGTTGCATAGCACCCAGATCAATGTAATCCAATTGATGTGCAGCAGTGGTATCACTCAAGTTTAAGACGAAGAATGCTTACATTTGCTTTCTTTGAGCAAAAGCTACTGCCTCTGTCACTTGATCTCCCCATTACACCCAGCACAAGTTTCTTTTTAATGATAGTATTTGCATTTATTTGGCTTTTGTCATAAAGAATGACATATTTATATAACATTTCAGTTCAACAACTGAAGCAGATATTAAAACCAGACTAATGCTGCACAGTAAAACAGTTGTGTGTGACATATTCTCCCTCGTCTGCCTCACAGGTGTGGAAAATTTGCAAAGCTGTTAAATATGCCTGGCATCAGGATTCAGAATAACACACTCTTAGGTGGGGCACTGTTATCATGTGGCATAACAGAGAGAGGACAGCCACAGGAGCCATGCCCTCAAGGGATGTTTTGCCATGCCCAGCAGGATGCAAGGAGGGCAGCAAGCAAAATTGTAGGGAACTGAGCAAGAACTGTGCAGACTGGAGGTACACGGTGTAGCTACTCCTAGGTATTTTCTTGAGAGACATCATATTAAAACTAGGAGTGGACTTGGCTTATGGGTCCATAAGGATGGATATAATTTCCTGTTTCACAGGCATTGTGGTTGGTGAACACAGCACAGAGAATAATGGCACCTTTATTAAGTGATATAAGTGTTTGGAGAGAGGATGGGATTTTTCATTAAAATTAAAAGTAAAGGGAAATTTTTCTCTTCTAGAGTCTCCTTCATGATGACATGCTCTTCCTGCATAAACAAATGCTTGCAGAAACTCTTGAAAGAAAGAAAGCAAGAAGATAAACAATATACACTGTTTACTATTCTGATTTTTTATTTGTTAGGCTTGGCGAACTGTTGTGGTTTCAGTTCTTTCGAATGAGCTAGCTATAGCATGATATCAACTGAGTAGTTTCTGAGAGCTTGCGAGCTTGCTTATTCTTTCAGTTTGGTGTTGTGTCTACTTCAACTCAGAGTGATATGAAAAGCCACATTTACTCTACTCTTGAGCAGCTGGGAGTATAAAGTGTCTTGTCTTTCCAAAGTCACTCTTTGGGTTCAGTTAGGATGCCAGTCTTGTTCAGCATACTGGCAGTAGCTGTTTAATCTTCTAGGTCAGTGGAAGTCAACCTTTAGCAGTTGGAGACTTCAAATCGAAAATTTTAAGAGATTTGAGATGCACGTACGCATTCTCAACAGGTTGCACCTGAGTGCATGAAATCCATTGCACACCTCAGTGAAAGCAGAGCAACAATTCTAGAAGGAAAGATTGCATGTCAAGGTTTTATTATAGCCTTATTTAGAAAGGATATTTTCGTTTAAGTTTCCTACAAATCAGCATTTCAGTCCCGCAGGGAGTACTGTCCCATAAGAGCTCCGAGCCTTGGCAGGCTTCTTTTACTGTCAATGGGCTTCAGAGAAACACTAACTGTTGGAACAGAATTAAGATTACAATTTTGTTTTATTTATTTATGCATATATTTAGTACCATTGGGTAAGTAAAAATAACATGTCAAACTAAATTATCTAAAATAATGTGTTATTTTTTCATAAATATAAGTAAGATTAACTTTTCCATTATTTTGACTGTCTTTCTCAGGTGGCTGAATAATATCAAATCAGTACTTGTATTTTCTAATAATTAAATTAAATTAATGTTTCATTAATTTTTAATATTGGGAAAAAATTATTTGTAATATTTTATTTTCTCTTATGCTCTAATAATGTTACATGACTAAACCTCAACCACCTGCCAAACCTAAAGTCATAAACAGCTGAAGATTAAACAAAAAAAAAAAAGTGATAAAAATGGAAGGAAAAGGTAGAGAATATAAATCAGAACCAGAAACTGTTCTAAAACCACTTTATTCATTGCTGATTCGCGTGTTCATTCATATCACATATAACCTGTAGATGAATGAAGATCCAAATTCATTCTGTACCACTCTGTATATAAAAGGCAGCTAAATCTGCCTGTATAAATCTCACTGATGTTGCACTCTGTCACAAAGCAAGTATTTTGCATAATTATCCTGGATACTCAGCCACATTTTTCAGGAGCCAGCTAGTTCACTGCCCTCACTGCAATAGGATGACACCAACTATAATAGGAGCTCCTGGCTGTTTCGCAGTCTTCATAATTAGGCCTTTTATTTAATTGCCTAAGTATGGATTCAGAAGTCTAATTTTAGCCATGTCTTCTTTTTTATTATTATTCTTTTTTTCTTATTCTTGGTATCCTATTAGGTATTACAATGATGTTGATCTGAATAGCCATTCTCTTCTCTCTACAGCTTATTCTTCTTCAAAACTTAATTTCCAAAATACTTGCTGTACTAGAATTCCACTGCAGTGTCCGAAAGTGAAAGAAAGTGCAGTCCAGTTGTTAGGTTAAAGCTGAAATGTTTGAATCATTAGACCATACAGCTATGCTAAATTTTCTAGGAACAACTTTTGGCCCAATTTTGCAATCTTCATGTTTCCTGGCCCGATTATTTCACTAAGTAGTGCAAAAAGTCCAGTTCTTTGTTATGATTTTGGGATTCTGCGGTTCTATATAGCTATTCCTGTTCAGAGCAAAACTCTGTATTATAAATGCTTTGGGCCTGTAGTCATGAGAAAATTATTTAGTGTTAAGACAGACTGTTTTCTACATTTCAGTATGTAAATTTGCTGAATGCTAACTTGTAAAGCTCTACCAGCAAAAAATCTCTAATACTGATTTTTGCAGAAAAAAATAAGATTAATACAGTTCCTGCTTCAATGTAGTTACTAACACTCAACAGGGTCAGCCAGAATATGACTTTTTCCTTAGATATTCCTGTTGTCTGATATACTGAGCACTAACTGGGGCTGCAGGCAAGATTCTGAAGTTAATGGTACAGTGGTCTGATTTAGTGTGACGAAGTTTTTGTTATCAAAAACTGAGATCATCCAAGGCATTCTGTTTCTAAATAAATTAACGAAAGTTTCTCATTCAAGTAGAAAGACGAAGTTTCCTTTCTCATACAAAGTATTTTATTTTTTTAACTTTTGTTAAGCAGGTAAACTTTTTGTTTTCTGTTCCAGACATCTTTGGAGGCATTCTCAGTATGTTAGTTGAAGTATGTTAGCTACTGCCACCAAAATTTCTGTATGAAATTTTAACTAGACCAGTAGTGGGGGTTTATATTTCAGACTATGACTTTGAAACGTGGTTGGGAGTGGAAGAAATCAACAGACATCAGATACTATAAATCTGTTGTCTGGAATGGTGAACTATTCAGAGCTTTTAAAATCTATAAAATTAAGCAGAGTCTTGGCGGGGGGGTGTGTTGTTTTGGTCATTCATAACCTTTAGCGTATTTTTGACATGTCCTGTTCAAAGAGTCATCAAAGAGTGGGAAGAAATTCACTTACTAAACATTTAACATTATCCGCAACAATTTATTCCATCAAAGACAGTAAACTGTCAATGTATATTTTTTTGTAATAACCAACACGTCTCAATAAATAGTGACTAACATTTTTTCTTTTTTTGCACTGATTACTCTTTTTTGCAAGACAACACAGTATCCCACAGATATAAGAATACAGCATTTTTTCCTTTAATTCACATTAGAATGACTTTCTTCTATATCTGCTGTAGTGTTACTGAAAATATGGCATCATCATTTAAAAAAAGTCAGAAGAAATTTCTAAGTATCTGTAATTTGGGGGAGAGAAGGGTGCTGAAAATTCACATAAAGGATTTTTGCATACTTAGAACCTAAAATAAGGAGTAATTAACTGTTCCAAATATCCTCCCACTTATAATAATAGGATGTCTTCAGTCAAATTTGCAAAATTTATTTTATTTGGCTAATTGATTGGTATATTCATCATTCAATGATATATCAGGTAGAGCTGGATTCTAAATTACTTTTGTCTGATAAGCCTTCCAATTAATTCTTCTCACACTATTTTCCTGGTGACATCTGAACTTCTTTCATTATATAAAACACATCTTGAATAAGACATTGCTGAATAATAAGCAGGGATTATAACATCTTCAAAATTAGAACCCCATACAAAGTCAAATGTATTCCCATTTAGAAAATGACCTCACCTAATGTCATTTTCAGTGTATCATATTAAAGGGGAGTATATACCCTTCCCCTTTTTGCCTATCTATCCTTAAGTTAGAAATTTTAAAGGCAAAAAAATAGAAGTAATTGTACATACTGTTGGTTATGTGGCCTCACATATTAAAGCCTCCTTAGAACACAGAATGTCTGTGATTGTTATATTTTTATTCTACATTGTCTGTCAATTTCCCCCCTTTTTTGTCTTACTAATCTGTCTACTCAGAAGAGTATTTTTTTATTTGGGCAAGGAGACATTTAACATACATTAAAATGTATGTTAAATGATGTACTGTATTACATTTGCTTGCAATTTGCATTTTTCTTAATACATCAGCCAGATTCCTTTTGCATAGATAGCATTTCATAAACCAGAGAACACTGATAATATCTGATGTAACTGACTTGCTAATACAAGGAGCAGATAATTTTAAATGGACCTTACATCTTTATAGGATGTTAGAAATGAAGACATTACTTCAAAATGTAGGTAATTATAGCCCCTTTTTTTATCAGTGCTATTTTCTGAGGTATTATCATAAGATAGCACTTTAGTATTAAGCAGGACCTTAGAGTGGCAATAAATCAGTCCAACTGAGTCATCATTGTCCAAGGCATCTGAACTACTGAAATGTTGTGGATCCTACAGAGAGTGTGAAATCACTTGACCCTTGGCATTAACCTTTACTGAATGAATAGACACTGCTTTCCACATCGAGGAACAAAAGCAGAATAGTATTGATTAAACACCACATTCACTTGATATTAAATACTGGCTGAACTCACTTCTTGGTTTCCAGCTCCAGTGGGAGAAACCCAGAGAGTTGCTGTGCCTCAGGAGAATGCATGTTTGTAATTCAGAGCAATGTTTTTTCCTGCAAAGTTTTCTTTTTTTTCCCCTCCTTGGATCGATAACTGGCAGCCATGATCAGCCATGAGTATGTATTGTCAATTCTGACCTGTGTACTTTATCACTTGGGGTGAGAGGTCACAGTACTGTGACTAATAATGCAGTCATCCCAGGCATGAATAGCTTCCTGCCTGTAATGAAAGTATGTGTATATGTACATATATATGTGTGTGTGTAAATGTATACATGTCTCTCCATGTACGTATTTAAACACTCTGCTTTATTATAAATTTTGTTTACCAAACCTCTCAGCTATTTGCTTTGAATGTCTGATTAATCTGCTGTATGGCATCCTATTTACAAAAGCTCTTAGAGATTTACTAAATGGTTTTTGCTCTTGGCAGGAATGTGAGTTCCCAGGAACTTGGAAGTATCAAAGTGGGAATCTTGGGAATTAACTCTCTACCGATGTTATGGAAGAAAGCTGTTGCTTCATTTGATAAGTGAGGAAATGGAAGAAATGAAATCAAGAGAAGGATAAACAGAAGAATTCCTTCAGTAAATTCTCCTGTGTTTTGTTAGGACAAATTCTGCTCTTGTGTGCATGGCTGAGAGCCCAGAGTAGCTCAGAAGCATGTTTCTGCAGTGAATAAGTCCTACCCTAGCACTGTTGAATCAATGCATAAAAGGTTGACAGTGAAGAAAATGTGAAATACGGCATAATGAATAGAAGCACCTGCAGCAGCATCTCTGTCTACAAGCAGATGACCACTCCTGCTTGAAACTGTTTTCTAAAAAGTTGCCTGAATTCGACTGGTTTTTAAAACCAAAAAAGTTCTGACTTTAGCTCCACAAATAATCACATATTTTAAAAGCAAGATTTATACAATTATTTTGAGAAGCTCACCACAAATGAGGATATACATAGCAAGCCTAGGATTCTGTTTTCCTCCAGTTAAAAAGATTTTGTAATATTGAAAGCCAGTATGATTTCATTAGTTTTCTCAGTTGTTTTCAGCTTGATGAATTTGTGTGCTACCTTGCTCTGCTTGCATATTCCTAGCTGCGTAAATTGCATTTGTAACCCACGTAGGTTTTTGGCTGGATGTCAGCATTCAGTCTGTGGAGTACACATTAGGTGCATGTCTCCATGCATAAGTATGATTTGTTTAAAAATAATATTGAAATACCAAAGAGAATGGACAGTGGGATCATGTAAATAACAAAATTTTCATCTACAAAACCCTCCAAAGATAAAAAAAAGGGCAATTTCTGGTTTAATCTGGTTTAAGCCATACAGAAATGCCTATTTCTTTATCAGAAAATAGAAACATTGAACCATAGTAGTAATAGTAATAATAACAATAACAGTAGCCATAAAATTTGTGTTGTAATAAGAAAACTTAGGAGTAGAAAGGATAGAAAATTTCTGGAGCAGAGTACCCCTCACCATTCCAGTTAAGCAGCCTTCTACTTTAGGACTTTACAGAGAATTTGCATGATGTGGATTCATTGTGCAGCTGGGTAACTGTTTTTTCATACCAGCAGGAAGGACTTCAGCTGGTCTGTGGAACTGCAGCACAAACTTTTCTTTTTGTTTTGGGTCTCTGCTGTTCTTTGTCTTGCAGATTTTCTTTTCTTGTTGATCCAAATCATATTTGAACAAAAAAAGGCCCAAGTCTGACATTCCTTGCGCTAAGACCATTTACCTTTACTCAAGTGCTGAAAAAAATATGTAATAAATACACCCAAAACTACTTAGTGTTCCTCGGCTATTAAAACCTAAATTCTCTACCTTGAAGTGGCTTCTCTCCACACCATGTAATGTTCTTCTTTATGTACCCAAGGGGAGTTTCACAGAGTGGACATTGTTCTCATACCTTTCTTGACCTGCCTGTTATTAAGCTTGTGTGTAAAGGTTATTCCTTCTCAGAGGTGATCTTCAGCTATGCAGCAAATACTTTGCATGTAACTGTGTGGATGTGCTGTCTGATAAACTTTCTGGAATAGCTTTTTTTTCCCCCCCAGTTACAGTATTAATCATACATAAAGAACTAATAAACAGAAGCACTATGTTTATTTAATATATCTCTAGGCACACATAAAGAAGAGTACACTACCATAATCTAAATGGGGATGAGGCAGAGGATGTTCTTTTTCATGTAATACAGGAGCTCATACCATGTTGGCTGATAATGATGGAAAAGATAAAAGGATAAAGCCTCTTTAATCCTCGCTTCACTGTAAAGCTGTTAATGTTTGTACATACATGCATATTTCTACAGAGTAACAAGTATTTAAGGCAGATAAAGCAATCTGGAAGTTTACTACAGTAAGGAGATATACAATTAATATTGCCTGCATACCAATCAGAGCTCTACTTTTTATATCCAAATTAATATATCCAAAAATATCAATAAAAGAATTTATTAATTCACCAGACACAAAAATAACTCTGTAAAAAATTCTGACTCGGGCTTTTTTCCTGGAAATTTAAATCACCTTTGCTTTTCCAAATATTAATTCTATCAGCTGGAGGAGTGATGATTGTGGTATTTTCTCAGATGCTAAACTTCTTATCAGGAATGTTGTCTAGTCACACAGAAACATTGTTAAATTTTGAGGCTATCAGCCAACCGCAATGAATAGATACAAAGAGAGAGGGTAGTTCTCTATCAGAAAGGTCCACAAATGTATTTGCCTTCTCAAATGCGAAGTGCTGCAAATTGATATGATAATTATTAGTAGTCAGACACTACTATTGTGGTCCAGGTGTCCTTATTCAACCTACATTTTCACAGAAAGTAAACTCTTCTAGAAATGTCAACCTTATTTCAGCCGCATTGCAAAGATTATATATGCCACACAAATAAACAACTTCAACAAGATGTCTCTGCATAAGTTTAATAATTTGATATTATGCAATATGAAAGGACACTTCTTATATTTAAAATCTTTAATTCATTATTAGTATCCTCCTTTGATCTTCATCTTCAGTAAGTTTACCATTTTAAACTTCAGTCTCACTATTGCCCATGCAATAGGAAAAGCATACATTTTATGTCATTAATTCATGCTCATGATATTACATCAAAATTATTTTGACAAGTTGTCTCATGACCAGAGAGATACAGTGATCTGGTGGTGTGAAAGTCTTTTGTTTTCTCATGTAAGAGTGTTTGTAGTGTAGGTAAATGTCTTCTTCACGTCCAGGCAAATATGATTACCGTGGATCCTTTTTGGGGGTAAATAACACTACATTTCATCCCAAAGCAATTAACTATAGGGGCAATTCTTTCTTGAACTGAGAGCAAATAAAAAGCAGGGCAGATCCCTATAGAAAAATCCTGGTCCCACAGATGCCAAGCAGAACTTTTTGTCATAGCTGTCAATCAAGAGAGATTTCATTTATTTTGTCAGGAAGAATATCTTTCTTGAACAATGGATTCATAGCATATTCATAGCCAGGTCTAAAGTAGGTTTGAAAAGCATTTAAGTAACTTTCTAGACTTCACCATCACACTCATCCTTTGTATTACTCTTCCCAGACCAAAAACTAGTCGAGTTGGGTAAATGAGGTCTTGATATTCTGTTTTTTTCCCAGGGATTAGCCGCTGAAATCTCACCTATCTCAAACTTTGATATATCAACCATTTTGATTTATTTTTGAAGGGAAAAGGATTGTGACAAAAGCTGAATAATTCTACATTTAAAAATACATTTTAGGAGAGCGGATTTCTAAAGGCAGTTTATGGAAAAGAAACCTATACTCCTCTAATATTGTTAGAAAATATTGCTCAGGAAAAGTAAGAGTGACAAAAGTAGACTCTTTGGAGCAAAAGACAAAATACATCTTAGGATTTATTAGCAGGAGGGTATAGTTCTGTAATCTTTTTGTAAACAAAATCTCTATTTTTTGAAAGTACAAAGAACCAAAAGAACAACAACGAAAGCCCCTTCATGCACTCTTTCTCCTTTCAGTCTCTCTTTTCCCACACAGAGTGAAGGAGTTGCCTTTAAAGGTATCTCCACCTATGTGGAGAAAAGAAAAATACATTGACTACTACCACATTTTTACAGAAGCAACATATGTCAATCAATTCTTTACATCAGAGCAGAAAAAAAACCCCTGCATTATATGGTTGAGAATCTGTACCATTGAGTCCCACTGTGATACACAAAGTGTTGCTAAAGAAACATGAAACATGAAGAGTGCAATAAATTTAGTTTTAGAAAGTTGTATCACAAGTCCTTTTAGCATTCAATTCAACTAATAAAGACTTATAAAGACTTTGGGATCCCCAAGACAATTAGAATTGTTCAAGGAAAGCGTGCAGAACTTGCAAAAATAAGTTATATGATGCAATACACTGCCTATAAGAAAAATAAGTAGGGGGAACCTATTTGAAAGAAAGAGAAAGGATTTAACTTTTGTATTTATATTCTTATTTGATGGCTCAGCCTTCCCATTTCTCATCAACAGTTAGTCTGGCAGTCTTGTTAATTTGGTTTTTGCCTATTTTCTGTTTCTGGACAGCAGCTCTGACAGAAAGGTTTGTCCTGAATGGCCTCATGTGCATGACTGTAAATTAACTTGTGTTGTTTGATGCACACTTAGGATATACAGCATTAACTTTGGAATAAAAATCAATATTCTTTGATCTCTAAATTCTTTCCCTTGTAGCAAGTAGGAAGTTGCATAAGTAGAACATGCAATGTGCAGCCTGGAAGACAAAGAGTTGGAAACGGTGGGAAATTGATCTGTGATAGGTCATCTTTATCAACGAAGCAGAAGTGAAGTAAAAGAAAGCAAGATATATTATGTTTGGGAAACTGATTCCAATGTGCATTGTGAAGGGATTCTGATCATTTAATGCATTTTTTTATTTTGTTTTTTTTTTAATTAGACCTTCTCAATTGACTGAATTTCCTTATAATATTAGAATAATTACATTATTTACTCTTGGTATTTTTTAATCCCATGTAAAAAATAAATAAATTTTAAAAAAGATACTATTTTTTCACTTTGCCCAGAGGATTGAGTAAAATGACAGGTTTTGCATGGATGCGAAATGCTACCTACAAGGTTTAAGAAATTGTAATTTCCCTAATAGTGGTCTACAAAAGCATCCTACAAGGAAGATGAAGCTGTCTTCACTTGAACTAGTTTGAAGGTTTGATAGTCTGGGAATTAATATCCTAATGCAAGTTCACAAACTAAACTGCTGAGGGTCACGTTAGACTATCTGGAGTTGCACTTCACCTAAATGGGCAAGACTGGATTTACAGACAACCTCACATCTTCATTTTCCTGCAATGTTTCAGTGAAGTGAAGTATGTTTACCAAATCAAACAAGGTTATATGGGAAAAGAACATAATGTATGCATGCTTTCCAACAGAAATATGAGCCAAATTTCCAACTATTTAAGTTTGAGTTTAACATGTAGTTTACTCAGAGGGTAAACCTATTAGTTTTCTTGGAATTATTCAAAGAATGGAGTAGGCAGGTAGAGCTGAATATGAAAAATGCTCATTTATGACTGAAACTCAAAAATGTTGAGTGATCCTATTCGGCCTGTTTATGATTTAGTTTAGTGTACACCTGCTATCACACGGATAGGAAAGTTGGCTGACTTACCAGGAAAAAGAAGAGAAGCATTCTAAATGCAGGGCATTCGTTAAGGTCAGCGGAGGGGCTGTGGCTCCCTATGTCTTTGGAAAAAGTAACGATAAATGTTGTGTCTTCATCTCAATGTAACATTTTTGTGTCTCTGTGTACGATGATAAGTTCAATACTACCTAAATAATCATAATTTTGTTGATGCTGACAGGACTAAATGCCAAGTGTTCCTAATGGTGTGAGACTTACACAGAAAACACTGGGTTTTTTTGTAGGGGTTCTTTAGACAATGACTCACTTTCTTGTCTAATACTTAGCTCTGTTACTGATAACTGAAGTAGAAACATTTTTCTGAATAAAATTTAAGTGGCTGCTGACATTTTGATCGTGACATTGCACAACTGAATTTTAGAACAAACAAGGAATTCAAAAGCACTGGCCCTAATTTTGCAGGTAACTGATGGGCAGTGAGACATGATTTTGTTTCAGGAGCTGGACTACCTAAAGAAAAAGATTGCAAAATTTATGTGCCTATGAGATGAGGGTGGATTAAGATTACAGAACTCACTCTCTCTCTTTACAGTCTCCCTCTTTCTGTGATATTCTGTGTAGTGATTTAAAACATGTATTGCTTCTTCACAATTGTAAATCAATTCTGCAGTCTAAAAGCTTACATGCCCTTAAAGTATTAAGGTGAAAAGCATACGTTTGGATTCTGCAGTGTGACCCTCTCCTCTACAAAGTACAATTGTTTGTACCCTATTAGAGCTTTTCCCAGTTTCATAACTCGTGTTTCCATGAGGATGTTGAGTTGTGCTATCTGTGTACATGTGTTTACTTTGTCATTCTGTGTATTATACCCTGTGGAGGGAAATAAATTGGGAAAGGGTTAGGTGTCATTCAGTGCATTTGAAAAGTATGAATGCCTCAGTATTTCGTGAATTATCTGGAAACCCTTATACAATGTCTCTGCTTAATTAACTGGAAAAACTGTCTTTAAATTCTGAACATGAAAAATTCTTGATACTGTGGGTATTGGTGGCTTTGTCCTAAGCCCACTGACTGCAGCTAAGAAAGGGAGTTATAACTGTGTGAGCTGCTAGGGACATTTAGGTAGGTATAGGTATAGGTACATGCAGAATTGGTATCTATACTTTTACTTGCAAATTTACATGTGAAGAAATTTCATAAAGATCTTAAATCCTCATTTCTGGAAATTTCTTATCCTGTAAGATAAATTCCAAGTGTGTTTTTTTGTTTGTTTGTGGTGGGCTTTTTTTTTTTTTTTAGTTTTGTTGGGTTTTTTTGTTTTGTTTTGGTTTTTTTGTTTTGTTTTGTTTTGTTTTTTATCAACAAGACACTGTCTTCCTGCAAGAATTTCTGAGACTGTATTAGCCCATATTTGTTCACTTCTGTATTTATATGTAGCAATATGTATTTATAAGTGCAGCAATATTGTGGAAATACCTACACTTGGATTGCAAGAATAGCAACTTTTGCTAAAATTCCTATCTGGTACAGTTTTCAGGAAAGCCTGTGTTTCGGTATATGCAGTACTAACATTGTTCCTCTACATGTCCCTGGATGTTCTGAGCCACCTTTCTTAGCGCAAATGTTTGAGAAAAGGATGAATAGAGTTAAATTAGTAGGTTGTATCATTCATATATGACTAATATACATTCAGAAAATTGCTATTTTGTATTCATGCTGGCAGTTTTTCCACCAGAAAAAAAGTCAGTTAAAACACCGTATCGTTCACTGACACTGGAGCAGCAAAGACGGTAAAATACATTAAAAAAGGGTGTTTGGTCCTTCTGGCATTTTAACCACTCCTCTCCAAAACAAAAACAAATATAAAGCAAATACGGTAAGGTGAAAGAGGATATTTTTAGTCTGTTTATAAATAGTGAAAATAAAAATAAGCAACCTTTGAAGATTTAGGCTTGTAATGGACGCACTATTGATTTATTCTAGTGTGTTAGTTTTCCTATAATCACTTTATTAACATTGTTAAAATGGGAAAATAACTCATGTGTTATAATTCATAAAATGTTGCCAATTTTGTTGCATCTTTTCTTCTTCTCCATTTTTCTCTCCCATTTCACTCTGATCTGAAGGGTCTGTAGATTTATCTTCTGCCTGTCATTTGTCTTCACATGACTTTAAAATAATTAATTGCACCATTCAGTGATGATTTATGATTTCTTCTGACGTAATTAATGATACACATCAATTTTTCTTGTTAATTGAAGAAGTCACAACAAACTTTTATAATATATGTTAAAGGAGGACAAAATAGCTTTGGAAAATTACCTTTAGAATTTTTATTTTGTATTAGGAGGAACTGGGAAGAGAATTAGCAGTTCACTGAAGACAGCTGATGACAGTTTGAAGAATGGAAGTAGAGGCATTTTACTACCGATGTGCAAAAGAATTTAGATACAATAAACATCAAAATAGTGCCATCAAAAATGTAACTAATATTTCCTCTCATTTTAGCGGCAAAAAGTTCGTTAAACATAATAAATCCTTCTATTTTGTTGTTTTTATCCCTTTCAGCTTTTATTGAACCAATGAATAATGAAAGAAAAACTTGTAAAATTATTCTAACCTGGACAAAAGAAAACATATTAAACCCTTTTTTTTTTCTATTCTTTTTCTTTTTTTTTTTTTAAAGGAAAGGGTTTACTTCTGACTATTTGATTTGCAAACCAAAAAGTTATGAATAGACTTTGAATCAACTTTAACTATAGAATATTTATTAAAACATCACAAAGTTTGAAGTCATCTGAATGAAAAGTTATGAGTCACTTCCTCATTTGTTTTCTTGTCAGGTTTTAAAATTTGAAAATGATATAATGTACTAAATTCTGTGAAAAGAAGTAGAAATGGTTTCTTGGATAATTGTTATACTACTTGGCACGTTTAATCAATTAGTTCTTAAAGGAAACTCATATATAAGATTTAAAAAAGAAGTTTCAAAATAACATTTCCTCTATTATAACAATTTATTCACTTAGAGTAATACAATTAAGTTGAATCGAGCAAAGTAATTGTTAGACAGGCATTATTTCTATACAGTCTCTTTTTTTGACAAGAGTAATAGAATTATCCTTAAGCAACCCTTTATTATAATTTGTTGTTGCTGTATTAGTAGTAGTAGTATTAAAAGCAACAGTAGATGCGTCATGTGTTGCAAACTTGATTTGAGCATTTTATGGTATTGGAGTCAGCTGCCTATTAAAAGTGTGATCAGGTAGTTTAGAGTGTGACTAGCTGTGTCAACAGAAGGAAAGTGGAGGATTAGTATCTATGGCAACAACAAAGCATCCCTGTTTGCAGACAGACAAATTCTGCTACATCTGAAAAAGATTGACAGGTCTATTCCTTTGCAACTGACCCATAGAAATTAGCAAGTAAAAGTTATTATACTGGGTTGTATTGAAGGGTTCTCAATATCTTAAAGTGCTCTTGTAAGTTTTTCTGCGTCATTTGCATGAGAAACCTGGCAGGGATTGTTCTGAGGTTTATATCTGTGGTTTGATAGATTCTTTGTGGGGGAGTATTGCTGGTGAGAATAACTTAATTTTCAGTTCTCTGTATGACAGAATTGTTGGAGCATGGATTGAGGGAAAAACACACATCAAAGGACTAGGGCTGAATAATATGCCACATTTCAAAACCAAGAGACATTACAGGAATATTATAAAAGCACCTTCTCAAAAATGGAGTTTAAAAAAATATTTTCTTCTCCAATTAGTTAAAAATAATTACCATCTGGAGTTCCTTAATAATTAAGATTTCCATTGGAATGATTTCATACCTTTCCAGAGATTCTGTAATTTAACAGAATAACCTTTCACTTAATTCACTGGAGTTGGAAGGCAGCAAGTACTGTAATTGAAACAGTCTATATCAGAATTAATAGTATTACTTTTTTTTCTTTTAAAGGAAAAAAGAATGAAAAACCTACTTACATATTTGATTGTTCACAGGTTGTGTGTTTGGCTACCAGCAGCTGAAAGGAGAATTCACCTTTAGGACAGTAAATGTAGAGATATCTTTGAAAATTTTTTAATCTTACATTCTATTCTACTTGTATTTTGGCTGAAGTCCAGCTGACTGAGAAAAGGTCAGGATTATGGCTATTTTTCACAAAAAATATATTTAGGTCTATCAGAGTGAACATTTTTCTCTTAAGTTCTGTCACGGTCTGAACTCTTTATACTGGGAAGCAAAAGTTTTCAGTATATTTTTTAAATTGTGGTAAGAAAACTATACGTGTGACGTGTTTCCCAGAGATACATGAAAAATCACTAGAAAATATCCTGTGTGCTTTCTTGATATTTTAAAATTTTGTTTGTGTCAGGAAAGTCCCTGATAGTTCAGCTTAACCTGACTTGATGCAGAAAGCATCAAGTTTCCTAAAAGGTGTGATTCTGATATTAATTTATATTCCTTTATGTTCAAAAAGTACCACTTAATAAACTTTGTATTATCGGTGTTGCATCTGTGTTTCTTTTTTGTCTGGAAACAAAAATGACATATGCTTCTGATTCTAATTTAAGCTCTGTAGAAAAAAAGTTTTTAAACATTCTTAAAGTGCTGGCTGGGTATAATAAGAGCAACACCCTGTGTGCATGGGTTTCTATCCATAGCTGGGCCCATCGCCTTTTAAATTCTGCACATCGTTGTGAGTGCTGTACATGAAGCAGATGAGTAAGACAGTCAGCTGCAGTTGGAGGGTTATTGTTTCCACTGCTCTCATTCATTCATACCCGTGTAAAGAAAGTCAAGAAAAAACCCTCTTTCCTTCCTCCAATATTACAATGAGGTTTTTTCTTCCCCCTGAAATGCAGAAGTGACAGGCTGGTAGGCGCTGCTGGTACAGGATGCTCTTGGGGAGTTCATTTCCCAAAGTAAGAATACTGATGATGTTGCTTTGCCAGCAGCTGGGGATACATTAGATTTTGTCTGTGTATGTCTGTGTGTTTGTAGGTGCAGAGAGTCTGCAGAAGGATGGCAGGAGAGTTGCTTTCTGCAACCTCCTTGCCCTGTTCCCATCCTGGTTTTGTTTTCCAAATATTTCTTGCATTGCACTGGCCATGGTCAGCCACAGCCCAGGAGGCCATGTCTCCAGCGTGCTGAGCATGCTATAAAAAATACTGCAAATGATGAACCCTGTACAAAGAGCTTTCAGTCTTTAGCCAACCTTTTTATGAATGCACAGCTTCCAATGGAAAGTGGCTGACTAGGAAAAATATGCTTTTCTGCAAAAGACACAAACAAAACCTGAAGTTTTGACCTTCACCCTGAGTGAATACATGGTCTCTCTACAGGCTATATTTTAGCAAAGGTGACAAACTTGCAGTGGCAGAAACTGTGGCTTTCTTGATTTGTAAAGCACCAGATTAGGTCTGCTAGTAAATAAAGATAAAAAAAAAAGAGTTGGAATTTTTTTTTCCCTTTTTACTTGCTGTATGAGGAACACAAACGAAAATTTGGGTTTTTTTTAGTGTCCAAAGGGTGGGTGAGATCAGTTTAACGAAGATTTTTGTGTTTTTTTCTGCTTGTCTTTTGCTCATGCATTATTTTTAGCCCGTATTTTGTTCATTCTTTCAGAAAAGTGAAAGGCAAAGCTTAGCTAAGACATCATCCTTAGAATAATAACTCACTCTGTTTAAGTTCTGGAATATATTTTTACTTTTTCAAATTTGACAATCATCATATTTTTTCACTACCTAAAACTGACACAGTACAAACGTGCTGATCCCTATCATTGCTGCTCCTTCATTTCTGAACAGGTCTTTGCATATCCTATCAATGAGCTGATCAAACTGGTGACACTGGGATTTCGTGCCTTTTGACAGCTGAAACTGCTGTGCTTTTCTCAAGCTAATTATTGTTTTCAAGGGGCAGTCACTATCAGATTCTACAAGCTTCTTTTTCCACCCCCACATCAAACTAGAAATGCTTAAAAGATTTGCCTCTCCTTCCCTCCCTCCACCTACTAAGATTACTTTGAGAATAAAAGAAATGGTAGTTAGTATGAAATGTTGAGGTGTTGCTTCATATTTAAATTAATGTACAGGAACTAAAAAGCCCCAACTATTTCTGAATCGTTCTATAGAGATTTTGCAATTTTAAACAAATACTGTCTTGGATGGGCTTTTTTAGGTCTCTGCTACGGCAAGCTCCAGCCAGCCTTTAATGGTACTATTTTAAAATGAGTCTTGCCTCACACTCCCTTAAAATCTTTGCAGGAAATATGTTTTGCCTTTCCTCAGTTCTTTAGTAGGTCACAACAGTTAGGATTTAGTACATGTGTTTATCAAGGGTCAAATAAAGAAAGAATTCTTATATGCATAAAATCTCACTTTTTCTAATTCGGTTGCTTCCCTTGAATTTTGTAGTGGCTCCATCTTCCTGTTAATTACCTGATGAACAGAGACACGCAGGCAGTTTTCTGTACCTTTTCTCTTCAGGCGATTTGCGTGGGCTATCTCTATTTGTGATGGAAAGAAGTTTAGGGTTGGAGAGGTTATGACTATTCAATCTCTAACATTAATGCCACATTTCCCCTCCTAACAACAGTTCTATGAGGCAGATTAATTTGTACTCGTGTAGCAAAAAAATACTTACAATCCATAAAACTGTAGTAAAAAAGATCTTGATTTTTGTCTTACAGTTTGTGTTTTCTTATACAGATGTTGTTAGTGGCACATTTTCCTGTGTAAAGATTGCAGCCATGTCTAGCCTAGATGGGGATTTCTAAAGCAATGCTAAAGCTGAGAAAATACACTTAAAACAAGAGCTTTGTCCAGAGCTCTGCAACAAATCAAAGCTAGCTCTTCTGCAGATACATGCTTCAGTTTTGGACAAATGATGAGTTACTGTTAAGCAATTGCATTGTAAAATGGCAGAAATTGTAAATTAAATTACTATAAATTGTTATGAACTATAGATCTTCATTCATTTACTGCATGGTGAGAGAAAGAAATTCTCAGAGGTTTGAGTGGCTACACACAGAAAGGCCCTATGTTTAGTATATATTTGTTTACAAATTTTAGAAAATAAACTGGGAGAATTACCATGTTTTCCCATTGTTAGGGACACTAAAACAAATAAATTAATCAAAAGAACAACTACTCTGTTATTGAAAGACATCCCTTGTCATGCTGCATTACAAGAAAGAAAAAAAAAAGGAGTCAGAGAAGAGGAAGAATACAGACCCTAGGAGCATAATCTGCTGTGATTTACAGACTGTATAGCCTGGAGTTTCATTTAATGGATTTGAGGAGGAGCATTGTATAGTATTATCACTTTCATTCTGCAAAATCAGTATTTGTCCATTAAGAAAATAACATGTACTCCACTTACAGATTTTAAGGGTGCAAATCTGTTCTGTAGAAGGGTTAGTGGACATGCAAAGTGGAAGGGAGCTAGCAAAAATGAGTGTATTTATAGCTTTTCTTTCCTCAAAAAGTAGTAGGAAAAAGAAAAAGCAATTTTGAAAATGGCATGTGAGTTAAAGCTGCTACTGGCCAGCTTTAAATTATGTGATTCTCACTTATGCAAGATGCTGCTAGAGGAATTCCTTGGCTCTCATTAACATGGAATAATCCCTCTAGACTTCACACACAGCAGACATACGCAGACATACACATACACATACGCATTTCTACTGTCAGTTGCACATTTCCAACTGCAAAACAATACACAGTCTGCAACAGCTCTTCAATCAAACGATTTTAGGTTCCCAATATCTTCTCAGGCAGTATTCTTTTGTTTTGAGAACAGCGTTGCTAAAGTTTGTTTGGAATAATGAAGAGTGATTATCTTCAATGCTGCAGCTTGAGTGCTGTTCATTTTTCCCATTCACTAGGCACAGTGTGCCAACTTCAGAAGCTTCGGTTCTGCTGTAACCTTATGGTCTGTCATAAAAGTGAGGTAGTTGGAAAACTGTGAGAAAGGGGACAAACTCAGGTAAAACACACTGAACTTTTAAAATACTATGTAGGAATCTGGGTCATAGAGTTCCCTATAAAATCCCAAACTCCACCTGAAAACTGTCATAGCTAGCCACAGCATCTTCCTGTTCACAACCCCTGACCTTGTGAGTGCAGTGAAAACTGAATAGCTTGGATTAAATCTAGTGAATGCCATTTCAATGTAAACTACTGCTATTATAATTTGCAAAAGTCTCAAAGCATTGGTACATCCTGGGCTCTCCCCAGGCATCTGGGATCTTCTCTGAAGAAGATCTGTTTTCAGCAAGTATATGTGGTTGAGAGGTAGCAGAATTCAAGCTTGAATCTTGCTCAGGGCAAGGCAAGGGGTTTTTTGCCTAACAAATCAGTTGTTTTGTCTCCTTGTGTTACTGATTTCCCAGCTTGCTAAGCCAGCCTTTTCATCCTTTCCCAATATCTCTTCAGGCATACACCCTTTGCAATGGAAGGTAGAGAAAGCTGAGGACAATGTGCCACAAAAAAACCCCAACCAACCAACCAACCAAACAAAAAAAACCTACAAAGGATTCAACATTGAACAAAGCTGGTAGGAGAGAATGGAGCCATGTTGTCAGACATCAGTTAATAGGAGAAACAGACAGATTCTCACTCCTTCAAATACTTCACTAATGTCGGCTGAAGCACATCTCTAGCCCTACCTGGAGGCAATGCACAGGGACTAACTGCCATACTGAAGACCATAGCAGGGATAGCACAATAGGGACAGAACAATATAAACTCTGGGGTTTACACAAACTCTTTGCATTAACTTCTCTGGCCTACAAATTCTGGGGAATTTTTGGCCTTAGTTTTTCCTCCTTTTAGGCCAAGCTTCTTGCACCTGGATAAATAGTGGTGCATAAATGGTGTAGTTGCCCCAGGGGAGCTGCTGTAGGTGTGATTTATGGGAATGATGAAGTAAGATAGAAGTGCCTGGAGCAGGATCAGATGGTGTGGTATGGAAGGTCCCTCTCTTTGTTGGTTTTGTGAGAGTCTACAAGAGAACTGCCTTTTTATCTTTCCACCTTTCTGGTTCACCAACATACCTCCCTCTACACATAAGTATTTTCTATAGAAAGTGGGCCAGGCAAGATGCAAATTGTATTTATTAGGGGATTCACTCAAAACACTCATGCTGAACATAAGGTGCAAGTCAAATTTTAAGCATGTGGTGATTCTGATCTTTATCTCACCTGGCAGCATGGACATTGGGAAGCCAAAGCAGTGATGGTGGCCAGGAAAAAGAGAATTGAGCCTGGCACATGTCACACATCCTGGTCACCTGTGGAGTACAAGCTCTGTACCAGACAAATAGCTGTGAATTACAAAGCTGAAATTTACGCTATGTGTGAGTGCTGAGCTCTATCATATGTGTTGTAGGTAGCATGCTCTCCCAGTATGTGACCCACCTGCTGATACGTTAAGACACTCTGCTCTGTGGTGTCTTTTTTTTTACTGCTGCAGTCTTATTCCTACATAAAAAGTAATTTGATGTCTTGTACCTCAAAGCCCTTTTGATGACTTTGCGAAGAGCCGTTTCTGAATGATTTTTCTGTTTGGTTTTAGATTCTATTTTTTTTTTTTTTTTTTTTTTTTTTTTTTTTGTTGAGGTTTTTTTTTTCTCTTTTTTTTTTTTTTTTTTTTTTTTTTTTGTGAAGGTGTTGTTACTTGCACTCTTTTGTTTTCTTGCCAGACTGAGGAAACAAAATGAAATGATGGTTATAACTAAGAAACTTAGGTTATGCAAGCTTGCCATACTATGGTTCTAATAAAAAAAATTCATTGGTTGTCATATGGTTTCTCACACTGGTCTATATTGATGACTGATCCTTGCAATACTGTGTTATCATTTAGTTTTATCTCCTGCAATTGTATTTTCATTTACTTTTGTCAAATTGCTACAATTTCTGTGGTTTTGTTTTGTGGGGTTTTTTTTGGGTTTTTTTTTTAAGTCAGTTTTAAAATTAGCCTTAAAAATTGCAGTACTACAGACTGGGAAGTTCAACCAAGAGAGAGAACATAGAGCAGTATTTTTTAAGAAATATGTAACATTTGGAATATTTCTCTGTAATTGTATGCAGCTACTAAAAACCTGCTTTTGAAGAACCTCTTCAGCACAATTTAAACTGTTTCCTTGAATTCATCCTAAGCTATTTAATTATTTTTTTAACACTTATTTTTATATTTTGTCACTATTTTTCCAGTACAAGGGTTTGTTAGGTAAATAGCAGAAATATAACTGGTTTACAGCCTTGTGGCTTATGCAAGACTGCAAGGACTGGAACAGAAAACTCACAATGTGTTGGTACTGTCCTCTCTACCTTCCTCCCTCTGCATCTTTTGACTGCAAAAAAAATGATTCCCTTTACTGTTCATACTTCATGACAATTCAAAGGTCAGGCTCAGCTGACAAGCTTAGACAGCTTGGTCACCTGTTGCCTGTTAATATGATATTTTCTGTCTTTAAATGGTGTCTCCCCACCAGCATCCTCTTTTCTGGGGTAATGGAAGTGATGTACTTAGCTAAGTACAAAAACATCCAAGCTCCAAAATGTGTCAGTCATGTAGTCGCAAAAATATTGGAGTTGATTTAGAAATGTAAGTGGGAATGCTCACGAAGAAGATGAAGCCAGGCAGTCTCTGAGAGCTATTGTTTTTTACAGAGAAAATTTTCAAACTGGAATCTGTTATTTAAAATGTCTTTTTTTTTTTTTTTAATGCTTTTACATTTTCTGAAATTGTGGTGCAGTGACAAGTAAGGAGACACAGCCAATATATAAAAACGGTGAATTTTGAGGAGCATATATACAACACATGTATTTCACATTGTTGATTTGCCTGAAAAAATGCAATTTGACAGAGAACTTACAAGCTTTATCATATAGGGATGCTAAGATTTGTGATTGAAGAAGGAAAGATTTTGATAAATATCTAACACGTTTCTGATTTCTGGCAAGAAAAAAAATTATCTGCAGTTGTCGGTGAAGTCTATAGCTCCTGTTTTTGCCATATTTCATGAACTCAGCCTCTTAGAATTTGTGACACGAAGCACAGATCCAAATATATTTAGTGCAAGAGTTAGCAGAAGCTAATGTGCTATGTCAGAAAACTGAATCTCTTGATTTTTGTGTGTGAAGTGATTATGGTGAGAGGGAATATGTTCAGACCCAGATGCAGAAAGTGGAAACATCACATTAAAATGAGAGCATTATTTTTCTAAAGAATTATTATGAAAATATTTGAGAGAGGCCACTTCACAGCCGAAACATATGCTTAGCCTCAATAAATACTAGTTTTCAAGCTTATTAAGATCCTGTTTTAAGTTGGCTCTTCTGATTACAGCAGTAATTTGTTGCCGATGTTGATCTCAAGAACTATGGACTAGCTTTGCACAAACAGCTCCCCAACAAGTACTGAGTTTATTTTTGTATGTATGAAACCTGCCATTGATTTTCTGGTATTTTTACAGAAGGTCCTAGAACTTTAATACAGTGAACATATAAATATATATTAGACAAATAAACAAAAAAAGGTCAGATCAAGTGAATGAAAAATTTAAAAATAGTAGTTTTTCATATGTTTGTGGGAAAATAAAATGTTTTTTCAAATTAGGAAGAAACTTTCTTTTTCAGGACATGATTTCCTTAATATAGTGATATATGAGTCAAATCCCCAGTTTGGCAATTACAAGAACATAATTTTAATCCGAGTGAAGAAGTAAGTAATATCAAATAATGCAAGGAATGATCATACAGCTTACACATAAAACAGCATCAAGATGCAGCTACAAAAAAGTATCGATGTAGAGCAATCAATGTTGCAGACAATATATTTTAAATCTGTCATGCTGCCTTTTGCCCTTTATATTAAGTCAAAGAGAAAGAGCTATAATGAATGAGCACGTCTTTATTCTTGTCGGCACCAGTTCTGTAGAAAACCTGGCAATATGACATTTAACATGATTAATTCTAGGTTGTAGCTCCAGTTTGTCTTTTCCCATGTACATGCATAAAGAGTTTTTATTATATAAAAAAACCCAACCCAGCATAAATTGAGTCTAATTCCAAAAGTTATACTGGAAGATAACAGACTCAAAAATAAAAGGTTAAGCATATATTTTCAATAACATATGACCAAAATTTTCATATTTATCTTTCTCTTCTCTTTTACAATATTGTTTAACAAAGTGAGGGTGCTTATGATTGTGAATGCAAAGCCGGTCAGTTTATATCTAGTTTTATAACAGGTTTCCTGCATTAAAAATAACATATAACTGAAAGAAATCTCTAGGTATTAGAGCACATCATGAGGTATACTGTGCAAAACTTCAATATTTCCTCTTACTTTGTATCAGAAGGGGGCACTAGTGATCCATTATAAATAGACAGTGTGACATTGCTTTTGTTGTGCCATATTTAATAATAATAATAATAACGATAATATTGTACCCCCATTTAATATTGAGGGCATTTGTGTACCAATTAAGATTATAAATATATAACGATAATTGAAAAAGTTAAATAATTAGTAGATTATATATAAATATTATCTGTTGTATCTCATTGTCTTTTTATATTATTATAGATGCACAATTCTTACAGTTCACTTATTGTTTGTAATGATGAACTAATGCTGATTATTTAATATCTAATTTTGGTACTTTCTAATTTAAGGAGTTGAACTCTATTTTTAAAGGATATTGATAACATCAGTTGATATAACTGTGGAAAAGTTAGAAAATTGGGTCCCACTCTTACAAAAGCCATTTATGTATTTTGAGTTTTAAATTATCTTACAGTTATTGCAACAAAGACAACATGTTACATAACGGTATAATAACATTTGCATCGTTTCATAGCAAATTAAATGGATGGAAAAATATTCTTTATCATGATGCTTACTTAGTGTTTGTTGTTGGCTTCTCTGATCCTGTATGTTTTAGCAGATTTGTTAATATTACTTTAGTCTATAAAATCAAATTGAGGTGACTTTGGCATTTCATGGAATCAGCTTCGGTATGTGAGCTATGAGAGCAAGGAAAAGTATGAACAATAATAGGGGTTCTATTCTTTGTCCTCATTTCTTTGTCATCCACAGGAAAAAACTGGAAAAGTGCATAAAACTGCAAAAAAATGTAACTCAGTAACAGCAGGACAAACAACTGAATTTTTGATTTGGGAGTTGCTGAGTGATACTGTATTGTAATAAAATACATAATTGTTAGATATGTAGATGGATGTGTTTGTGAAATAGTACCTACCCACAGATAATGAGATGCTCTTTTGAATTGTGCACTATTATTTTCCAGTATAGAACTGAGGGTCAATGAGGAGCTGAATTTAGCACTCAGTAAACTGAGTCAAGTTCCACACATAAATGCAGTGGTTTCTGAAGTTAGAATAGGTGAAAATACTTTCTCAAATCTAAGATGTTATTTAGGGCCAAACCCACTTTCATTAAAATTATTTGCAAGTTGTCAGCCTGTTGTTTTGTTCAAAATGTAATTAAATCCTAAAATGTCAATGAGAAGTTTCCTTGTACTTTAGAGGCAACTTCAAGGTATACATTAACAAGTATAGATGAGTGCTTTATGTGCTCATGTAACCATGTATTTGTCAAACAAAGTGTACTTTTTCATGCAGGAAACTCTAGTCATTCCAGATCAGCCATTTAATCCAAGCAAGCACAAACCTGACCTCATACCCTTGGATCTTAGGTTCTTTCATTTCATTTTTTCTAACACCAGCAGTCTTTTCCAGATAATTATCTCTGAAAGTTACTGCCAGAATAACTGGAAACTCATTGTTTTCTAATGAGAAAAGCTATCTGAAGACCTACCTTGTCAGTCTTTAGTGAAACTTACCTTTTTTTTTTTTTTCCTCAATGACAAAAGCCTAGATATCAAACAAGGAGTTTTTAAAAAAATGGAAAAAAGTCAAGCTACCAGAGTAGTTTTTTCTCCAGCCCACGTGTAGGCAGGATTTTTCTATTTTGCATTATCTCCAGTCACTGAATTGATTGTATATCCTCCTTAGTTATAATATATTGATAGTGGTAGCACTGTAGAAACATGGAGCTTGGCATAGGCTTCAGAATATTTTTCGGAAGCTGAATAAATAGATGTATAGATTAACACCTGCTGAATTATCTAGCCAAGCTCCCTGGTACTGCCTATACTGAGTCCCGGCTCTTTTCGCTTTTGCTGCCATCAATATATGAATTTGAAGCCTTACAGTATAATCCAGAACCAGACTGAGAGCCTGCAAACTGTCTCATCTTTTTTCAGTAATCACTAATTTTGAGGCATATTTGGTATTACTCCAAAAGTGACCATTCTTAACTGTTTTTGTGCTCAGACATTTAAATGAGGATATTTTTTACTTGGGACAGTGGTAAATATTAGGACCAGATTGGAATTGACTTCTTAATGAGTGCAACTTGACCTTCAAACAGATAAAACCACACTTTTGTTACTTCCTTAAGCGCTATCACTTGTGAAGTCAAACAGCCATTTTTGTTCATTTTTTACATTCCTTATTACCCTTTAATTTTACTTCATTTAAATATCCCTGAGCAAACTAATTTGTATCGATTAACACATGAAGTCAAAACTATTTAGGCTTATGTAATGGCTAGGCTTCGCGAACGAAGATTTGGGAAGGGCTCTACCCACATTTGTTGCAAGCACGTTGGTGGCTAAAAAGGCCAATACGAGATAGGCAAGTCCGATTGCAGAAGGCACAGCAGAAAGACTCCTTAGATGGTATGTTCTGCAAGAAACGATTCTTTCTGCGTTGTCTTT
>VXAY01005071.1:17851-34205 GCA_013399855.1 Oxyruncus cristatus | reverse complement strand
TATCTATATATAATATAGATATAATTCTCTCTAGGAAGAGAAAAACAACGTTTTCAATCTTGACACAAAAACAAACTCCGACCTTTATTTTCAGTGTTTTCTGAGCCCAGTCCCTTGGATACATTTGCCCCATCATTTTACTTTAAAAATAGCACCAAAATAACAAACAAATATTATTTTTCATCTGTTTTTTTTTTTTTTTTTAATATTAATTGCCAGTGGATTTTCAAAGAGCTAAAAATCAGATGTTCAGGTGTAGGTTAAAGACCCAGCTGGGTTCTCCTCTATCCACAAACTCCAAAATCAGGTTTTCCCACACAAGGATTGAAACTCCACCACCTTCAGACTCACTCAGAGGACACCAACGTGAATGGGAAGAGCAGATTTCCAGCTGCCCAGGGAAAGGATTTGGTTTCCCTGTGTAGGAGAAGCACGTGGGACGTGGCTTATTTTTAACAAGGGAGCCTGAAGTGACATTATCCTCAACTGGAATAGCTCGGGAGTCCTGCCATCCGAAAAGTCCGCGGCAGGATGGGAGGAATCTCGTGAATGTGTGAGCCCACGTGAGCTCTTGGAGTTCATGAGGTTCAAACCTGGGGGGAGAAAAAAGAAAAATAAATTAAAGTTATTCAGGTTTGACCCTTTTTTTTCCAATCTCTGGAGCCTGTCAGGATGTGATTTTTCCAGAGGAGGCCTTGGAGATGCTCCAAGGGCTGGAGCCCCTCTGCTCTGGAGCCAGGCTGGGAAAGCTGGGGGAGTTCCCCTGGAGAAGAGAAGACTCCAGGAAGAGCTGAGAACCCCTTGCAGGGCCAAAAGGAGTTCCAGGAGAGCTGGAGAGGGACTGGGGACAAGGGAGGGAGGGACAGGACACAGGGAATGGCTTTAAGCTGCAAGAGGATAAATTTAAACTAGATTTTAGGAATTAATTTACTATGAGGGTGGTGAGGCCTTGGCACAGGTTGCCCAGAGAAGCTGTGGCTGCCCCTGGATCCCTGGAAATGTCCAAGGCCAGGTTGGAGCAACCTGGGCTAGTGGAAGGCGTCCCTACCCATGGCAGGGGGTGGAACTGGGTGGTTTTTAACATCATTTCCAACTCAAACTCTTCCTTGATTCTCTGATTCTGTGATTCTCTGACATTTGTCCACAGGTCACCCCCACATTTAAGACCCCAACGCCAAAGAAAAGCACCGGGATCCAGCTTGGCTGTGGGAAAAGTGGAATGATGGGGCATAGAAAGGTGGTAACTCTGCTCAGGGTTTGCCTTTGCGTGAGCTGAGGGTGTGTTGTGGTGTATGAACACCAAAAAACCCTGGAAAAGGGATGTAGGAAATGTGGGTCAATCTGCTTCGCTGTCACCTCCCTCTGCTCCTGGTTCACACTCAAACCTTTGGATCCATGGGGAGTTCCCAGTCGTATTCCTTATGGTTGGAACGCTATCCTGCACAGGATATGCCGTGTATTTTCATGGCCCTTTTCAGGGCTTTTCAGTGAGTCCCAAACCACTTTTGACCAAACTCTTGCAAGTCCAGGCGAGGGAATGGAGCTGCTTTAGCACCAAACATCGGCTGAACTAGCACGTCTCCCATCTTAGCCAGGAGAACTCCCAGAATACACCTGAACTCCTCCAGAAGGTTAATATTTCCCTCTTGTGCATCCTTGAATCATTTTATTTCCTTGTGGTGGCTTTACTATGGGAATAAACCCCTTAATACCACCCCACAAGCAGCCAGTGTTCCTTAGGCAACGCTCCCATCCCCATAACCTGATGCCAAGTTGAAGAATGGTAATTATGATTTTATTTTTTTTAGGTTTTTCACAGAAATGAAATGGGGAAAAAAGTGAACATGAAACTATTTCAGGACAAGATGAACAGAGAACATTTCTCTCAGAGAAGAAAAAGGACATTTTCATTCGTATTAAGAAGCAGCTGCCCTTGATTATCCTAAATGTGAAATAAAGGGAATTGACTATTCTAAGAACTCTTAATTATCCTAAATGTGAAACAAGGGGATTTGACAATTCTGGAAAATATTCTGAAGTTGCCACATCCATTCTCAAGAGTGAGACGCTTCTGACACCTGAGGCAACATTAATAGAATTAATAGAAACGGAACTAATAGAAAAAGATTAAACACAAAGAAAAAACAGGAGATTGGGAGATGACAAAAAAAAAACCTCTTTCAAATATTTCATTGAACTAATTATGATTTTATTTTGGGGTTTTTTTTTTGGTTGTTTTTTTTTTTTTTTTTCCCAAATATTTGCTTTTATCCCCTGATTAAAGATAAACAGCAAGACCTTTGAGAAGAAAAACGTTTCCCGTGGAAAGAATGACGTGGGTTTCCGTGAATCTCCCGGATTCCCAAGAACTCCTGGAAGGTTATTCCCGAGCAGCCACTTTTGGAACACGCATCTCCCCTCTGATTTTTCTCTCCTCCGGAGCAGTTCAACAACATCATAGGAGCATTTGCCACGAATTCCTTTTTCCCTCCACCACGAGTGAGTTTCAGGTTTTATTGTTGCCATAAAAGTGCTTTATGTGGCTTTTCCCAAGGCCATTTAGAGCTCCTGAGCTGCAAAACAGGTCTGTCCTCAATGTCTGATCCAAGCATTCGCTGCGGATCGTTGGTGGTCCTTTCCCTGCCCCAGAGGGCTCCGAAATCCAGAGGCAATTGGTTATTTTATGACTTTGTTTAGTGGATAAGGGGAAGGGAGGCATGGCCTGATTTGTTTGGCCAACCTAGAGCTGAAGTACAGCTCCATGTGAGTCTACAGACACCACACAGAGAATTCCCAACACTTTGGCCAAACACAGGGGCTCTCTTGGGCTGTCACCTGTGGAAAAGATGGGATCTGACCAGTCCAAAGGCTGTGGGATCAACGTCTTAGGGATTGATCCACGAAAAGGATTGATCCTCTGCCTCAGGGCTGGTAGTTGAGGGATCTGGCCAGTCCGAAGGTTGCTGGGAGCCAAGCTGTGAATATCCACCAGGAGAGATGCCTTTGGTGCACACAGGGAGGGTTGTGAGCAGTAAGGAATCAGTCTCCTTCTGGTCACGGATGGTTGGACAAGACTCCTGGACACACTGGTATTTCAGCTCCTCCTCCAAAAAAAATCCAGGCTCTGATCTATTTCAGGTCTTTAGTTGATGAGATTAAAAGAGTCTGGTGTTAGTTTTGGACATCCAGAAACACAGCTGGAAGAAACTGGAAGTTGAAAGGAGATGAACCAGTAGAAAATATCCTGGTGGGACCTTTGGGAAAGCTGTGGGATCATGTTCTTAGGGATTGATCCACAAAAAGAGTCTCTGCCTCAGGGCTGGTGGGTGAAGGATGTGACCAGTCCAAAGGCTGCTGGGAGCCAAGGTGTGAATATCCACCAGGAGAGATGCCTTTGGTGCACACAGGGAGGGTTGTGAGCAGTAAGGAATCAGTCTCCTTCTGGTCCAGGATGACTGGAGAAGACCCCTTGACACACTTGTGTTTTACCTCCTCCAAAAAAAAAAATCCAGGCTCTATTCTACTTCACATCCTTTTTTGAAGAGACTAAAAGAGGTCTGGGACCTCTGGTGTTCCAGAAACACAGCTGGAAGAAACTGGAAGTTGAAAGGGGATGAACCAGTAGAAAATATCCTGGTGGGACCTTTGGGAAAGCTGTGGAATCAATGTTCTTAGGGATTGATCCGCGAAAAGAGTCTGCCTCAGGGCTGGTGGTTGAGGGAGTGACTCAGTTGGTATGGAATCATTACATCCATGTCTGGACCGGATTCTCAGGATCTATTCAGTTTGACCTTTAAAAGCATTGAGGGAATCAGGGAGAAGGAGATGGTCCTCCTGCACTATCCTTATCCTTTCCAGAGGAACAAGTGCACCTCTCCAGGCTTCTCACTGCTGGACAGACTGAGATGCCCAGGTAACTTTTATGTGCAGGGTGCAAATGAGATATTTTGGACTGGAATCCAAGAGACGATTTCATTTGACTTTATCTCTCCTATTTCTCAAAAAAAAAAAAAAAGTCAGAAAAGCAGCAATAGAATTAAAAAAAATCCAAAGTAGCAGCAGTGAATGTGTGTAAGATCTTGTCCAATTCCTCCTTCTCTCCCTGTCTTTTTTCCAGTAGCGCAGCTCTAGTGTGCTGACCTGGAAGGCTGGAAGATTTCATATCATGCCATTCCCACAGATTGCAGAAAAATTGCCTTCAAGTCCTTTTTCAAAGCCAAGAGAAGGGGAGGTGGAGGAGGCAAAGGGCAGATTTCTCACTTCCTGGTCAGCGCCTTGGCTTCCAAGGGCTGTGGTGGAACCCCCAGGTTAGTCAGAGCCTGGAGACAGATCAGACGGTGCCTCTGGTGAATAGAAGATGTCAAAAGACAAGAGAGTCCATCCCACAGTTGGGTTCCCAACCCATGTCATCAATTAACTCATTAAAAAGTGCAATTCGGAGCAGCGTGAGACGCGAAATGAAAAGCTTTGCAAGCGAGGCCTCCCCACCGAGCCTTTCAGGGATTTGTGGGAGGCCCTTCTGCCTCTGTCCTGCTTTCCCACCGCCTCCTGTCACTTCCTGCACGAACTCCATCCCCTCAGGATCCCAAAGAAAGTCCCTTTTCTCCGTCACTTCTGAGGCTTCATTGTGGCTTCGCTCCCGGCCACAGGCAAGGCTCCAGCTCCCCTCAGGGACTGTCCCAGTCCATCCTCATGCCCTGGGCTCCAAGCCAGATGCCTCTATCCCCTCTCTGCTTGTTCCCTGTTTTCCAGAAGCTTTTCCCAATGGAGCCAGCTCAGGTATTTTTCAGGAAGGAATTTCTTCCTGCTCCCTTAAGGTTCTGCCCAGCACAGCCAGGAAAAGGTGGATTTTTCCTTTCTGACCATCAACACTGTCCACAGAAAATGTGCTTTCACCATACATCATACAACTGAACTCTCCCACCTTCCCACATAAAATCCCTTTCCACTCTCCCCTTCTTCCCTGTTACAGTCAGGTGCCATATGAAGAACAATTCCATGGAATATTTTTAGAATGGTTTGGATTGGAAGGTGAGGTTGTCTCATTCCACCCCCTGCCATGGGCAGGGTCACCTCCCACTATCCCAGGTTGCTCCAACCATCCAACCCGGCCTTTGACACTGCCACGGATGGGGAATCTACAACTTCTCTGGGCAACCTGTGGCAGGGCCTCACCGGCCTCACCACCCTCACAGGAAAGAATTTCTTCCTCCTCCCATAAGGTTCTGCCCGGCACAGCCAGGAAAAGCTGGATTTTTCCTTTCTGACCATCAATACTCTCCACAGAAAATGTACTTTAACCTTTTATCAAACAGTGCCATTATCTGACACAGAAATGCAACCAAACTCTTCCCCTTTCCCACAGAAATCTCTCCACCTTCCCTGTTACACAGTCAGCTGCCATATCCCTGGCTGTCATGAAGAACAATTCCATGGAATCTGAGAATGGTTTGGATTGGAAGGTGAGGTCATCTCATTCGAACCTCTGCCACAGGCAGGGACACCTCCCACTATCCCAGGTTGCACCAACCATCCAACCTGGCCTTGGACACTTTCATGGATGGGGAATCCACAACTTCTCTGGGAAACCTATGCCAGGGTCTGACTGCCTTTGGTAAAAGGTCTTTGTCTCTCTTATGTGGCCTTTTTATACTGAAAGGCCTCAATAAACTCTCCCTGGAGCCTTCTCTTCTCCAGGCTGAGCAATTCCTAACCCCAGCCCTTAAAAGCATCATCCAGAGGGATGTTCCAAGGGAAAATGAGGTGCTCCCATGGCAGGGTGAAAGTGGACAGAGAGGTACCATGGATAGAAAAAAGGAAGCAGGTGAAAGAAACTGCCAAGTTGATTATCAAGGGGGTAATTACCAAGTTAATTATCAATTATCAAGGGTAAATCCAACCTCTCCCTGTCTCACTTGCTCCTCACATTTTCAAGGAAGCAGTGGAAGTCTGGCTGGCAGGAGGATTTCTCCCTTGGAACAAACCCTGACAGTCCAACAGTAATTAATAATCCCAGAGTGGCATCCCTGGCACACACAGGGCAGGATTTGGAGCTGTTTATGTCTCTTGGCTTGATTGTGCCCCACTTGATGCCAAACCTTTGCCACTGACTAACTCAGGCACTTGGACAAACCTGGAGCTATTTTTTTTCCTGCCAGATGTTTTCTATTTGGAATGGCACCTTTGGAGCTGCTTCTGGGGTGTCTTCCAAACATTCCCGCTGTCCATGTTCAGCTGCTAAAGAAAAACTCCCTGTGCTGAGCTTTCTCCCTCTATACCCACCCCAAAACATCCCATATGTTCAGTGTGGTACGTGGATACCCTGTGGAGAGCAGGGGGTGGTTCTTGTCTTGCACTGAGCGCTGAGAAATGAAGGAAAAGAACCAGAAATCCACGTGGCTTGAAGTGGGGAGGAGCAGGGAGGGCTGTTGTGTCCATGTGGGATACAGACCTGGCTGAGGAGCCACAGGAGTTTGTAGAATTTCACTGTAACTGCCCGAAAATCTGCATTTCTGATTTCTTCACAGCAACTCAAATCCAACCTGCTTCAAATAAAACTGATGCCACCACTCCTTCCATGACCCACGGTGTTCATCCCAGGATGTACCTGCTGCTCACATTCCCTCTTGGGCAGATCTGCCGTGAGCATCCATGTGCTGAGAATCACCTTCCTCTCTTTTGGACGGAGTTTGTTTTCTCTTGGATCCTTTCCCTTCCCCGACTCAGTGTCTGTGCAGTGATCCCAACCCTAAACAAAGAATGGGGCAGGACTGGGAAGGGAGGGACAGGAAGGGAGCACTGTCTGGGAATAGTGTGGCAATACCACCCTAAACTAATTGCACAAAACTAAGGATTTACAGGGATCATCCACCACAGTTTTATTTATTTATTTTTTTTTTAATTAAACCAGTTCTGCATGAAGGTGGAGAAAGTGCATCCAAGGAAACAGGCTCAGAAGCCATAAAAAATAAAGGATGAGGGTTCTCTTTACGTATGGACTGAAAATACTATTTTTCTCTTCTTAGAAAGGACATGTTTTCATAATCATTTGCAGGACTGGTCTCTGCCAGCAAATAGGTGGAAATGCCCTTTTAAATCCATGATTAATGCTCCGATAAATATCGTGAGGATTGGGAAAAGCGAGGAAAGATTTGCGGGTCACGCTCACGGAGAAGTCACGAACTCTTGCATAATAATTAGGCTCGGAAATTAAATTAAATCAACATTAAATGAAGTAAAACAGCCTGGCTGGCAGTGCCAAGGTGCCAGGGGGGTTGATGGATCCTCCTCCCACGTCTTACTCCCCTGATGATTTTCCCAGAGTCGGTCACTGGGTTCACAGAACTTGAAGCCCTTCCCCTTCCATGGATCAGGTCCATGGATCAGGTATTTATTCCTGGCACAGCCACAGGATTGTTCCTTGCCAATGACTCAGTGCTGGCAGCAGGGAAGGCACTTCCTGAAAAAAACACGTTGCACGTGGAGAGTTGTGCAAGTTGGGCACAGAAACCTCGGCTGCCCTGGCAGCGGGGACAGGGAGAGGAGGCTGGAAAGGGAAGAGAGGGGCAGGTGCCAGATTTTATCTGCAGATATCCCGGAGTCTACCTTGGTGGAGAAAAAGGAAAAATAAAATACACCGCCCCTGAACTTCCATTCTGCTGCTGTCAAAGGGTGAGTGTGAGATAAGCAAAGGGTGACATGGGAAGGAGGGAGGAGGAAGGAAAAGATTAGGAGTGGAGCTGTGGCAGGGAAAAAAGAGCAAGAAGGTTGGGTGCCATCCCATCTGGATATGGGTCTGGAAGTGAGAGGGATATCCATCATATTTGGAGGAGTTTGGGGTAGTAGGTGTGTGTTGAAGTTGGTCCCTCACCATGTGAGCAGCTGGGAAAAAAATCAGTTAAACATTCCTTAAACACAGGGGTTCCCTTAACCACACCTGGAGCTCCTCTTCGGCATTCCCAAATTCCTTGGGAATATTTTATTTTATACATGTGGATATATTTGTATATGTGGATATCTGGCAAATTTGAGCTAAAATTTAACCATTTAAATGTCTGCACGTGCCACTCCTCCACCTGGTGAATTCCTAATGGAAAACTGGATGGCTGAATATCTAGGATTTGCCTTTTATCCTACCTCTGGAAAGCTGGGACATACGGATGGGAGGGTAGCACAGCTTTCCCTGGTGCTCAGCAAGAGGCTTGTTTGAGTTTGTCCCGTGCCAACAGGTCTCTCCTTGGCCAGAACATTCCCGTGGGAGTAGGTGTGGATTCTCCATGGAGGTATCACCGTGTGATGGTGTCAAAGGAACCATTCCTGCCCCGAGTGACCTCTGGAACTGGGCTCCCACACTGCCAAATTCCCAAGGGCCTCCTTGCCAAGGGAAAAAAGAAGCCTTTGGATTCTTGCACTTGGTTTATTTGGATCCAGCTCCTTGTCTTGGAATCCATTCCTGGGTGAGGTTGCCTTCAGCAGATCATGGAGCTCCATCCGTGGGGTTGTAGATGGAAAATAATCCCTGAGGAGGGAGGATAATCCCTGTGCTCACACAGAGCGATGGGAACCTTAATTAATTAATCAATGCTCCAAAAGCATCTCAGCACCCTCCACAAGCTTGGAATGCTGGAGATTCCTGGGATTAATGGGGGCCCTCACTTCGTGTGTTCACACAGAGCTATTTTATATTTATATTTGTCTTTATATTTCTATTCACACAAAGCTCTTTTAGGGAAATACCTCAAAGAAAATGTATTTGATTTGTTACATTTACAGTGGGAGGGCAAGAGAGGCAAACCCAACATTTTCCCCATTTTTAAATGGTGAGGATTCTGCTTTGAGGGTTTTTTAGCCTTCCCTTTTTTCATTTTGTTTTCATTTGGGGTTTTTTGTGTGGATTTTTTTTTCCTTTGTTTTGTTTGGTTTTTGGTTTTTTTTCCTCCTTGTTTTCTGTGGGTTTTTTCCTTTTTTTTTTTTTCCTTTTTTTTCTGTTTCTTTTTTCCTTTTTCCTTTATTTTTCTCTTTTTTCCTTCTTCTTTTCTTTTTTCCTTTTTCCTTTTTTCTTTTGTCTTTTTTTCCTTTTTCTTTTAGTTTTTTCATTTTTTCATTTTTCAATTTTATTTTATTTTATTTTATTTTATTTTATTTTATTTATTTATTTATTTGAATGGTTTGGGTCAGAAGGGACCTTAAAGACCATCTAATTCCAACCCTCTGCCATGAGCAGGGAACATTCCCCCTAGAGCAGGTTTTCCTCCAGTTCCCTGGATTTCAAACTTTAAGGTGTGAGTAAAACACAACGATAAAAGGAAATAAAACCTTAATTCTGAGATATTGGGTGCCCTGATTATGAATTTTAGAGCCTGCCAAATCCATTTCTACTCCTCAGATTTTCATTTTGCAAGTGAAAGGCTTTAAATTGTCACTGTTTGTCTCGATCTGATGATCCCCTTCAAAAGTTGTTAGGAGAAGTTATTTTAAGAAGTTATTTAGAAGGTGTTTAAAAGAAAAGGATGATTTTTCTGGTTGGGATGAGCAGGTGCAGAATCAGGAAATCGGAGTCTGAGCTTTATTTTGACACCAATTTCCTGCCTCACCACCAGCAAATCCACTTGGTTTCCTCCCCATGGGATATCTGAGAAGTCCCAGGATGTCCTTGCAGGTCCACTTGGTTCTCCTACACATCCTGGGTATTGTGTCCAGCCTGGAATAGCCCAGGAAACCTGGAATGACATTAAACATCCGTGTTTGCAAACTGACCCAACCTCCCAAATCATCATTCCCTGGGTCAGGACCTGCAGAGTCACCTCCTATTCCAAGCTCTGCTCTTAAATCCTAATTTCTGCCAACACGGTGAAGATCCATCTCCTCGGGGACTCCAGATGCTCAGAAATTCCAGAGTTTTCCCAAAGAAGAATCTTTTCAAAATTACACATATGAAAATCACTTTTTTAGGCAAAACTCAGCTCGGTTTCCTCCCCATGGGTGTCCTGGGATCTCTGAGAAATCCCAGGATGTTCTTGCAGGTCAGAAATTCTTGGTTTTCCTACACATCCTGGGTATTGTGTCCAGCCTGGAATAGCCCAGGAAACCTGGAATGACATTAAACATCCGTGTTTGCAAACCGATCCAACCTCTAAAATCATCATTCCCTGGGTCAGGACCAGCAGAGTCACCTCCTATTCCAAGCTCTGCTCTTAAATCCTAATTTCTGCCAACACGGTGAAGATCCATCTCCTGGGGGACTCCAGAGGCTCAGAAACTCCAGAGTTTCCCCAAAGAAGAATCTTTCAAAATTCCACATATAAATGTCACCTTTATAGCCCAAACTTTGAGACCAAATCTCTGCATAACCCACCAAATTCAGCTGGTTTCCTCTATTAACACTATTAAATATCAACAGTATTTTAAATACACACCAAATTACCCACCAATAATAGATTCTATTACCATTTCAAATACCATTTTCCCTTTTTTTTTCTCGGTTCTCACAGATTAAAGATGTATAAGCGTGACTAAAGTATTGATGATGCAATACCTTATTTATCTCAGATTAAATTAATATTATTGACCAGATATAATGATCGAAATATAGTATTTCCAAGTATATTTTCAGGCTTTGTAGCTGCACTAATTATCCAACAGCCTTAAGTGTCTTTCCAGTGCTTCATAAAAACGGATTCCATGGAAAGGAAACAATAAGGATTAAAAACCTCTTTATTTCCAGTATCCTCCCCCCCCCACCCCGGCAAAAGAACAATGGTGTAATTTAAATTAAAGAACAACCCCAAAAACCTTCATCTTACTTTAACTGGACCTGCTTTCAGCAGGTGCTTGAACTAGAGGTCACTTTTATTTTTATTTTATCCCAAATTATTCAGGATTTGGTGATTCTCTGAGGGTTTGTTTTTCTTTTTTTTTTTTTTGAATTTGTTTTTGTTGGGGTTGTTACCTACAATAATAATCTTCCAAGAGAAGAGGTGAAACATCAGTTTCTCAATATTTTACCTCAAGATCAAACCCTTTCCTTGAAGACGAATATTTAGGAAAACAACCAAAAAAAACCCAAACTTCAGCAAAACCCCCTCATTTTTTGGAGTGGAGTAGATGATTTTTATTTTAACGTTTGTTTTGATTTTGATTTTGTGTGTTGTGCACAAGGTCAGACTGGAGCATCCAAAACCGGTCTTAACCCAAAATTTATGTTTTCTGGAAAGTCTAGTCTCGGTCTGAGGTCTTGTTTGGTGACAGTCCTGACATCTGGTTGCTGTTTCCGACATGTGATGTCATAACTGGGAGTTGTTTTTTGAGCTCCGGTCGGGGCCACACGTCCACCTCCACCCCGGGCTCGGCTTGAAATATAGGCAGGATTAAAGCCCGAGGAGGTGATTAGTGAGCAGGCAGCAGAAGGGTCATTCCGCATGAATTCATGGCAAAATCCACCTCACGGCTCCGGGGAGGGAGGCGTGGACCTGTCACGGGGTGTCTCAGCTCTCCTCATAAATCAGGGGAGATCAAGCAAAGCCAGGATGATCCAAGGAGCTTTGCTGGGGCTAAATGTGGGAACGGGATGCGCTGATTTAAGAGGCGTCTGCCGCCAGCTCTGGTGATCTCAGAGCTCCACAGCATCTGCCTGGGGCTGGAGGATCCGAGGCAGGATCTGACGGAGGGGTTTTGTCTTCCATGGAAGGTCTAAGGAGGCAAAGGAAGCTGGTTTAGATAAAACGGTTTGGATTGGAAGGGACCTCAAAGATCATTTCATTGGGACCCCCACATTCACAGAGACACAAAATCCAGAATGGTTTGGGTTGGAAGGGACCTTCAGGATCATCTCATTGTGACCCTCACGTTCACAGAGACATAAAATCCAGAATTATTTGGGTTGGAAGGGACCCTCAGAATTGTCCCATTGTGACCCCCACGTTCATAGAGACACAGAATCCAGAATGGTTTGGGTTGGGAGGGACCTTAAAGATCATTTCATTGGGACCCCCACATTCATAGAGACACAAAATCCAGAATTGTTTGGGTTGGAAAGGACCTTCAGGATCGTCTCATTGGGACCTCCACGTTCATAAAGACAGAGGATGCAGGATGGGTTGGGTTGGAAGGGACCTTCAGGATCGTCTCATTCCAACCACCCTGCCGTGGGCAGGGACACCTCCCACTGTCCCAGGTTGCTCCAACCCAGCCTTGAGGTCACATGGAACAAGTTGATGAAATCAGTCGAAGGGATAAGCGCCTTATCTCACCTGCAGACGTGGAACTTTCCATACCTGTGCTCAAAACCCACCAGGACTGGGTCATTTTTCCTTCATTTTTAATCAACCTGTCAAAAACCAGCAGCATTTGTGACTTTCATCTTCCATGATCTTAAAAGGTCTCTTCCAAACTTGATGATTCCATGATTCTGAGATGGCATCAGAATCCAGGTGGAGCTCACACACCTCGGCAGCACAATGAAATCCAGGTGTTCCTGTCAGTTTTTCCCTGCCCTCATCCATCTACCAGGAAACCCTTCCCATAGGATCCAAGTTTGGGCAGGTCCGAGCCCTCCTGGAAACCTCATCACTCATCCTAAATTTGCTTACAAGTAAAATCCTCCCAGATCCTCCCCAAGTCCCCTACCCAGGTGAGTGAACAGTGATTGTGTCACACAGGGGAGTCACACGCAGTCCTCACCGAGGGATTAGCACATGGATTTACTGCACATCCCAAAAATTCCGTTGCTCCGGGGGGATTTCTGCTTCGTGCTGGGCACAAAGAACGGAGTAAACATTAAGTTTTCCTGATAAAACATTATTTAGGAGCTCACAAGTACCAACATCATCGCTGCTGCTCTTTTCAGGGTGATTGGCGGCCAGACATCCTGAATTAAGGGGTTTGTTTCACCCACACCAAAATAAGTCCCTAAAATCAGTCAAAGGAATTTCAGTCTGGAAGCACCTGTTTTCCCATTGGCTCCAGCACAAACCTTTGGTGATTAAATCATACTTACATGTCTATTTTTTTGGATGGGCTGGATCCCACCCACAGTGGCCCTCCAGAAGGGTTGATCCACGAAGATACTGTTTGATTTCAGCTCAAAATCTGTCCTTAAAAAAGGGCAAATCCCAAACCCAGCCCGCTCAGCTGCCAGCAAACAGTTGCTGCTGTTTAACTTACACTTTAAGTTCTTTCCTAAATTAGGACTCATTCTTAAGGGTGATTCTGATATCATTAAAAATCAGGGCAATTTTCAATATTTGAGTGGAACAAACAATTAAATTGTGATTCCTTTTTTTTTTTTTTTTTTCTAAAATAACACTCCAAGGAGCAAGAAGCAAATCCTTCGAAATCCAGATGCCAAAACCACTGGAGAAAGGAACAACTGCGAGAAATAAATAAAATCCCCGTGAGGCATTTTGCGCCTTATTTTTTTTCCCATCGGATAAAGTGGCCCCGTGAAAAGCGGGAAGGAGCAGAGGGAAAAACTGAGCGCTCGTGTAGAAGTTCTGTCACTCCTCCAAGGTGTCCTGTCACAGAGATCTTACAAAACCAACACCCACTGGAGTCAACGTGAGCCTCTGAGTCAGAACTTCAGCGCCAGCACACGGGGGAGTGGCTGCCAGGAGCAAATCCCTGTCCCCGAAGTCTGGTAGGAAAAAAAAAATTGTGGATATACTGAAATCAGCCTCTTCCCTTGTCCCTTGGGATTCCCTGGGGCTCCTGCCCTGAGTCTCTCAGAGCTCCACTGAATAAATGAGTGATTTTCTTATGATCTTTCCAGCCTCTTGCAGCTCCCAAGGCCTCAAATAAACCATTTTTAATGGGATAGGATGTCCTTTAAATTCTCCAGGGGACGTGATATTCCTTGTAACCAAGAGTTCACTGCCCTGAGCATTGCTGTAGAGAAACCTACAGTTAAACAGATCCCAAATCCTGTCTCCTCAGTGACAACATTCAACACTTGAAAAACGAAATATAGACCTGGATGGACCCAGCTGTTTCCTGGTAATGCTCCCTCTCTCAGTGGAGTGGTTTAGTTCATCCTTTGGTTTATTCTTGAATCTGGAAAAACTCTGTGAATATTTGTTTCGGCCCCTTTGGAGCCACAGAGACACCTGTGGATGGATTGCTAAGCTGGGTCTGAGATGTTTGGCCACTTCAGTGGAGGTGCACAAAGCCATTCCTCTCCAAGGAAAACTGGCCTTCAGCACCTCTAAAACTGCCCATACAGATGTGACACATCTGGAAGCCAGGATAAATGGTTGTACCAAGTGAGACGTGGACTCTCAGCACAAATCCCACTTTTTATCTAGGATCTTTGGTTTGCTCCTTGCCTACAGTCCCACCAGCCCAAAGGAACTTGGTTGAAACCTTCAGAACTCGACACTGGATCTCTTCTTCTCTATCACAGATTATATCAAAACACCCCTCCAAAATCGTGGAACCATAGAATTGCCAAGGTTGGGAGAGACCTTTAGGATCATCAAGTCCAACCATCCCCCAAAACACATCTGGATAAGACAGAATCGTCTTCACATCGCTGAGAACCCCAACCTTCACTTTGTGACCTCCTCTGGTGGTTTCTGAACTTCTGATTGATCCCAGCAAATTCCCATCGCTTCAGAGTTGTCCCAGAGCAAAAGAGAACGACCCCCTAAAGGGCAGGTGGGATCTCCTGGAAATATCACCCGAGTTCTGGAACTTTCTCCAGGAATGTATAAACAGTCCTATCAGGACACACACACAGTCCTTCCCACATCAAGTGCTGCTGTTATCCAGCTTTTCCTGGACACGTTTCCAGCCTGGAGCCTCTGAGGAGCTCAACCTGTGCCGACCTCCTGTGATCACTCATCGAGCTTTCACGATTCCAGAGCGTCAAACATCTCAAACCCGACCTCCAGCTGAGAATCCAGATCAAACCTCGGTCTTAAAAAAAGAATCCCAGCCATAAATCTCAGCCTATCACACCCATCTGGGAAGGCTGGAACATTTGGTTGCACCCCCGCCTGTTATTTTTGATATTTATGGGGACATGCAGAGTTTGTTTTTCCTCTGCATGACGAGCACGCTCAGCACATTTTGGGAGCGAGATCCCATCTGGATTCTTGCAGGCTGAAGGCCTTTGCCTGTTGGATCTCTGAGCCGTTCCCTGAAGTTTTACGTCTCCAGCTCCCTCATTTCAGACCTGATTTCACCAGAAAGGAGAGTTTATAACACTGGTAATTAATAATCCTTGAAGTCGAAAGGTCAAAGCCCAGTAGCTCTTTATCTGGAATTCCGTAAACCATTGAAAAGTGACTGTTTGTCAGCTTTAAAGCAGAACCTCACCACTAAAGGATTTACATTTAAGGACATATAATTAAGGCCCTACATTTAAGGACCTGGCTAATTGTTCTGGTGATTATTAATTAAAGAATTAGTTAGTCATCTGAAAATGGTGGGAGTCTTTCCATCTATTTCAGCGGGCTTTGGGTCCTGCTGTAGAACACTCGTGTACCCAGGGAAATCGTAATATTGCCACTTAAAAAAATTTATTTGATGAAGCTTATTAAAATGTAACATGTTTTGCCACCATGAGCTGCTTTATTCTCTAGTTCTTAACGTCGTCACGAATAGGATTTTATAAAAACAACAACCCCGAGTCTTTACCGATGAACTTCTGAGCTCAGGTGGCTCCTTCCCTTGTAATATCCCCAGTTCTTCCACATGTATTTTGTCCTTTAATCCTCTGCCCAAAATGATGATTTTCTGGGTTTTTTTTCTGTTCTCTTTGCTTTCTGCCTCTTCGCTCCCCCCATTTCCCTCTCTGGCAGTGACTTCACCTGAAATAGTCAATTAATCTTTTTCTCTTATTAATCACAGGTGGCTGTAAGTGAGGATCAAGAACAAAAAACCTTTCATAATTAGGCTTTTTCTTTGACTGATAGCCTGGTGTGAAGGGGAATTTTGGGGAATTAGATGCCCAGAGTGCAGCTCTCTGTGGTGTTGCTCTGGCAAAGCTGGGAATATTCTGAAGCTAAATTTTTAGAAGGAAAAATCGAGTTTTATTCTGAAAGTGATGGTGGCAGAGAGGGAGTGTTTACCTGATCAAAAGAATTGTTCCACCATTGTTTTAGCAGCGCTGATTTTGACCAGTTTCATGTTGCTTTGATTTGTGCTGAGCCACTGAAAAGAAGGATTTGAGCACTGATGGTTGTCTGAGGACATCTGAACCTGAGGACATCTCTTGAGGTTCAGCCATCCTTATTCTGGAGGGTGTGTAAACCCTCAGCAATATATAATATATAATATTTATGCTGTGGTTTATAGATTTGTGTATTATTTATATAGTTATTTTATTATTCTATCGTATATTTATATTTATATATTT
>VXAY01005071.1:0-17082 GCA_013399855.1 Oxyruncus cristatus | reverse complement strand
TTATATATTTCTAATAATTGCAATATATATAAAATATATAGTGTTTTCCATAGTTATTCCCATCAGCTTTAATCCAGCTCAGAAATATCCTGATTTTTCAGAAGTGCCTGCATCAAACAGCAAGGGCCGAAAAACAGAGAAACCCAGGGGTGTGTTGGGTGGGGGCAGAAGAAGCAGGAGAAATCCTGAGCAGGGATGGGAGCACATCCCTGCAAAAAGCTGAGTCAGGATTCTGGGATGAGGGAAAAACATCTTGTGGCTACTGGGAAAGACAAGTTTAATTGTCTTTGCCAGTAGCCACAAGATGTTTTTCCCTCATCCCAGAATCCAGTGATGCCAGAGAGGCCAAAACTTTTCTGGAGCAACAAGAGTTGCCCCAAGGAAAATTCCTGCCTCCATCGAAGTGTTTGGGCTCCTACCTGGCTCAGCCCGCAAGAGTCCATTTTTTTTCCTCCCCCTTTGGACAGTCCCTGGGAGGGAATTGCCCTGCTCAGGGCTCTCCACAAGCTCTTCCTGGAATTGTTTCCCCGGCTGTGTCACTCGACACTGATGTTATCAGCCTGGAACTACCGGGGCTGAGGGCAGGAGGGAGCAAAAACCATCCCAACAGAGCGTTCAGATTAATTAAAGTTAAAGAACCAACCAATTCCGAACCAGAACTTTCCCAGGTTTATTAATAAGTCGGTCTTGCTGCCTATTATTAATGAGTCAATAAATAACGGCGTCGTAGCACACACAGAGTATAAGGGCTTAACTCTCATCCTCGTGGACAAAGAAAGGGGAAAACGTTATTTACAGGCAAAAAAAAAAAAAAGAAAAAAAAAGAGGAATGTGGCTTAGAACGTTTGTAAAAGATGGAGAACTGAATTTACAGCGGGATTCTGACCCCTTGGATTCATGTTGAGTGCTTAAAACCCTCAGTCAGAGGGTAGATTTTAGTTTTGTTTTTGTTGCTTGTAGTGGGGTTTTTTTTAAAAAAAAAAAAATTGGATCTTTAAAGGTCTTTCTATGCAAATGGAAACTGTGGGCTTGAGTTTTAGTGCACAGAGCCCTTCCAGGTAATCGTTGGGACACCGGGAATCTCCAAATGCCGGGTTGGAAAGCCCTAGAGCAGGATTTCCCCCCCGTGCATCTGCTGATCCCGAGGGGCTGCGGGGAATCCTTCGGGTTTCGTTCCCTTCGTCAATGCCTTTAAAACCAGACTTTGTGGGAAGCAGGGAATCGGGGAAGCATTCGTGGAGGTAAAGCCGAGCTTTGGCGGCTGTGGCAGCCCTCGGGGGCCGGGCAGAGGTGGCACAGCAGGAAGTCTTAGCTCAGCAAGCACCAATTCCCACCTGTCCCCTGCAGTCTATTCACAGGAGCTAATAATAAAGAGTTTGCCTTCCACTGGAGCCCTTCATCCCTCGTGATCCCGAAGCACTCGGGAAATGACACCCCCAAAGGTCAGATCAGCTGGTGCTGAAATCCAGCCCGGCCTGGCCCCAACAATAGGAAGGGAGGAGAAGTCTGTCCAAGGACAACGGGGTGTAAATGCCCACTTCGGTGAAACGGGCCCGGTGCTTTTCCAGGTCCATCCAAGGAATTAGGACTGTAAAGCAGACCAGAAAGATGCAGCATGTTGGACCCCTAGAAGAAAGATAAATAAAAATGAACAAACAAAAACAAAACAAAAAAAAAGAAGGCAAACAGAGCTAATGACACTGCTCGAAATCAGTGCTGCGCTTCGAGAGAGTTTAAATGAGTTGCTCAGCCTGTTAATCCGTCCCCTCCGACGTGCCCTTTCTGTGGATTAGATGTGCTGTTTATCCATTGTTTCAGGGCAGTGAAATGACTCACAGCCAGTCTGTTCCCAGGAAATCTTGCCAGGTGAGGGAGGGTGACATTTGCTGGGGGACCTATTAATCGGAATCGAGCGTAATAATCCAAACAAAACAGAGAACTCCAGCTCTCCAAGCCTTATCATTCCATCTCTGGGCAGCCCCACAGATGTGGGAGTGAGGCACAATGAGTGTGTTCCACCGTGTAACCCCAAACAATCCCCTTTCACAGGTCTTGTACCTTAAATCAAGGCAAGGAAAGGCCAAAGGGGTTGTGAAATGCCCCATTCAATGGCTCTGGGAGGGGTAGGGGGAAGGTGTAATGTCTCGTGTTCTCCCAGGAGACAAAGCCAAGCAAACTTCCTTCCAAACACAGCTGAACACCTTGGCAGGTTGGGAACAATTCTATCCGGCTGCCATTGGCCAACTGAGGGATGCAGGAATCCTGCTGCTCATTCCCTCTGTCTCCTGTCCCAGGATCCACCCAGAGGGCCATCAGTTGGTGGAGATCCAGCACATCTGGTTCCAAGGTGGAGAGGTTCTTTCAGATCTGCTGCCTCCCTTCCCTTTCCTCAGTCCATAAGAGTTTCTTCCCCATGTTTAACATCAGAAAACACTGGGAAAACCAAGTCAGTCCCTGTTCTGTGCCTGAATGCTCATCACAGTTATAGCGGATCCAGTGAATAGCCTCTGGAAGTGATTGAGTTGCCTCAATACGTTTTCTGTGCTCCACATCCTTCCAGGAGTGTCAGAGCCTTTGCAGGTTTCTATCCATCATTTCAGGCATTCCCAGAAATCCCATTTCTTATCTGCATGGACCACTTGGAAGCTGGTGCGGAGGGGGATCAGAAGATGATGAGAGGGCTGGAGCTCCTCTGCCATGAGGAAAGACTGAGATGGTTGGGGTGGGTCAGCCTGGAGAAGTGTCCAGGGAGAGCTTTTTGCTGCCTTTCTGTGTTTAAAGGGAAGCCTAAAACAAAAATGGGGATGAACTTTTGAGCAGGGCCTGTTTTGCAACAGGACGAGGAGTGACGGTTTGAAACTAAAAGAAGGTTGATTTAGATTGGCTTTAAATGAGAATTTACGTTACAGTGAGGGTGGTGAAACACTGGCACAGATTGCCCAGAGAGGTGGTGGATGCCTCATCCCCGGGAAATTCCACATCAGTGACCTCCGAAGGTCCCTTCCAACCCAAGGCGTTCTATGATTCCGTGGTCTGTGACCCTACAAGTTCTGCCCACCCAGAAAGGTGCCTCAGCTGCCCCCTCAGATGCACCAGGAACCTGCTCTCAGGAGTCTCTAGCACAGCTCAAGGGAACTTGAGGTGAACTGGAGCACCCTCCAGACCCGGGGAACGTTTCACTTGTCCTGAAGTTGGAGCCTCAAGCCCTTAACCACAGTCATGCCTGTCCCACTTAACCTACAGCTGCTGCTCCAGGAGGAAGAGGCTTTCCCTTAAATCCCATTTCCTGGATGTCTGGGATTCACCAGGATGTCATCGGGTGCTCACCTGTGGGAGCTGAACTGAGCCTCCCGTCAGTAAGACTGGCAGCTCTTGCCCAGCTGTGGTGGGAGGCTGGACACAGAAATCCATCCCCACTCCTACATTTGGGGGTCTAAATTTAAGTACTTCACTTCCCAGCCGAATGTCATCCTCGTTTGACTTGGGAATTTGCAGTTCCAGCTCTTCTTCCCGCCTCATTTTTCCGTGTTCATTCTTCCTGCCTTGTTTTATCGTGCTCGCGTGCAGGTGCTGATGGCTTCTGTCCAAATTTTGAGTTTAGTTTTACACCAGGAGCAGCTGCAACTTCATTACTATGTGTTAAATAATAATAATAATAATAATAATAATAATAATAATAATAATAATAATAATAATGATAATAAAGGAGTTTCATGAACTAAGCTAAGCTTAATGACTGCAGGCCAAAATAGTTCGGAGCAGGGTAGATTGGTGTGGGAAAATCCACAAACCCAATAATCTGGTGGCCTCAGGCGGAAGGACCCATAGGATATATGTATATATATAATGGCCTCTCATTATGGATTTCAAATCAGGACTTTGAGCCTTGTTTTGGGTGTATTTTGAAAGCTGGACCTCACCTGATATGATATGATGATATGATATGATATGATATATGATATGATATGATATGATATGATATATGATGATATGATATGATGCTCTAAATGATTTCCCTAAACCATGAAAAAATGCAGTGCCCTGTTCATTAGACAAAGGAAAAGGTTTGGTTTGGGTGAAAATAGTATAGAAACGTTTGTCCCGATTTTCAGGATGAGAATCTATTTTTAATGTGCACAGTCCTCTGCCCTGTGTGACAGAATCTTTGGGATTTCACTTTTTACATTTACTTTTAAGCCTAATAACTTGTTTGAGTCACATCTTCTCAAAAAGAAATTTAGTGCTCAGAGGCACGTTGGGAAAACATTTAACAATTAACATTTAGCAATTAACGGCCTGTTCCAGTGGTTGAGCCCTCTCCCTGTGTATTTATGTCTAATTTTCATCTTCTTCCAAGAAGGAAATATAAATCAGAGAATCATGGAATGATTCTCTGGGGGAGAGACACAAATTAAGGCAGGGAAGGGCTCCCAGGGCTTTGCGGGAGGTTTAAACCAATAACATTTGCCATTGTATGGGGGGGGAAAAAAGGAGATAAAAAATTATAATAAAAAAAAAAATTAAAAAAAAGTAAAAAGAAGAGAAAAAATAATAATCAAAAAAAAAGAAGAGAAAAAAATACTAATTAAAAAAGTGCCCCCCTCCATCTGGTAGTGACTTATGGAGCATACCAATGTTAAAAGTCAGATTTCAACTCCATTTCCACTTCAGTTTGCAGCCAAAACCACAGGAGAACAAATAAAATCCTGTTCCCGAAGCCAAACACATTTTTTCCTGATCCATCAGATCTTTGGGAGTTGTCTGTGTCTCACCTGATTTAATATTCTTTTGCCCCTGCTCCATCCCTTTGTCCCTCACCTTGTTCCTGAGCTGAAAATCCACCTTTGGAGAGGCAGAGAGGTGGAAGTGAGGGAATCCATCCCAGACAGAGCTGGGCAGGGAATACCAATCCCTCTGGAATGAAAGTGAGACATTTTCTGTGGTCAGCAAAACCTCTGCTGCCTACTGGGAGTGCTCTGGATCCTTCACAGCCCAGCAGGACAAAACAAAGGACATAAATCTTCCCAAGTAAGGGAAGTTGGGATGTCAGGAAGGTCTCAGCCGTGGACTGCACAGGAGTGAAGCTCCCACTTTCTCCTGCTCTCCAAAGGAGACATCAGGGGATAAACCTTTATGGATAAAACCCTTTCCTATCAATCTCTGGTTCCCAAGGTGTCAGAGGTGTCCCAAGGTTTTTCCATACAGGGATAAACCGTTATGGGTAAAGCCTCTTCTTATCAATCTGTGGTTCCCAGGGTGTCAGGTGTCCCAAGGTTTTTCCATAGAGGGATAAACCTTTATGGATAAAAGTCCTTCCTATCAGTCTGTGGTTCCAAGGTGTCAGAGTTGTCCAAGGTTTATCCATACAGGGAGAAACCTTTATGGATAAAAGCCCTTCCTATCAATCAGTGGTTCCCAAGGTGTTGGAGGTGTCCCAAGGTTTTTCCACACAGGGATAAAACTTTACAGGTAAAGTCTCTTCCTATCCATCAGTGGTTCCCATGATGTGAGATGTGTCCCAAGGTTTATCCATACAGGGATAAACCTGATGAATGAAAACCTTTCCTATCAATCTGTGCTTCCCAAGGTGTCAGAGGTGTCCCAAGGTTTTTCCATACGGGGATAAACCTTTATGGGTAAAAACCTTTCCTATCAATCTGTGGTTCCCAAGTTTTCAGAGTTGTCCCAAGGTTTATCTACAGGGATAAACCTTTATGGATAAAAACCTTTCCTATCAATCTGTGGTTTCCAAGGTGTCAGAGTTGTCCCAAGGTTTTTCCATACAGGGACAAACCTTTACAGATAAAAACCTTTCCTATCAGTCAGCGGTTCCCAAGGTGTCAGAGGTGTCCCAAGGTTTTTCCATAGAGGGATAAACCTTTATGGATAAAAACCTTTCCTATCAATCTGTGGTTCCCAAGGTGTCCCCAAGCTTCCTGACGGAGCAGCCGTGGGATTGTGGGATGCAGTGTCAGTTCTGGGAGCTGTGGGGTCACTGCAGCCCCAGGCTGGAGAAAAGGTGGGGGAGCTGTGCTGGGTGTCCCAGCAGGGAAGGGACAGCTCAGCTCCTAGAAGGTGGGAAGTCACGGGTGTGATTCCCCCGGGAAAATGTGGATCAGCCCTGAAGCCGGTCAGCAAGGAGTCTCTTTACAGCCAGGGATTTGGGGTGGGATTGCTGTGCTCCAGGCAAGGCCCAGACCTCCTCTGTGTCCTCTGTCCCATGTGCCAGCCCTGCACAGATGTCCTGCGGCCCCAGGTGATCCCAGTGGCACTGGATGCCAGTGTTTATGCAGCTGAATCCTGCTTTCGTAGAGCAGTTCATCCTAAGAGTTGCCAGGCCTGCATCCCACCCACCACTAGTTTTTTTTTTTGGTGGCTTCCCAGCTTGGACACAACAAATTCCCGACTGTAGGAGAACTGATGAAGCTCCAGACAACTGCAGGAAGCTCCAACAGCTTCCTTCTGTCAAAAAGAGCTGCCTTTTTTAGGGAATGCACTCATGGGGAAGTGTCTTTAGAAGGCTGCTGATGGTTGAGCATCACTCACCCTGTTGGTTTTAGCCAAAACACACCCCCTTTTTGTGGACATGCACCAGCAGCTCCCCCACCCCGTGCCATGGGCAAGTCTGGTGCCAGTAACATGAGCCAAGGAGTTGGCATCCTGCTCCCACATCCCAGGGATACCTTCGGCTGCTGCCAGGGGACAGAGCAGTGTGTGCTCGCTCAGACATGAATTAATAGCTCTCTGTCACAGACTGAGGGAGAAAAGTGGGGTTGTAAGAGAAGTCTCTGCAGTGTTGTGTCCCTTCCACCGAGGGACAAAGGAGCTCTGGCTTTTTTCCTTCAGACTTTGCCAGAAGGGGTTGGTCTGGGGAAACAGAAGGTTTGTGACCAGTGACAGAGTGTCTGAGTCGAGTAAAATGTGTTCAAGCAACTCTTTTCTTTCCGGAGTAAACAGGGGATTTTAGAATCAGAATCCGAGAATGGTTTGGGATGGGAGGAACTTCCCACTTCGGGTGTGGGGGGAGTGACTTGTTTTGCTTGGTTACCCAAATGTCAAGCTCTGGTCACTCCATCCATGGCTGTGAGGGAATGGCCAGGCTGATGTAACCTCAGAAAGCTGGATCTCAAGATTGTCACTTCCAGGGTGTCACAGCCAGAAGCTTTTTCCAGACCCCAATGTTCCTGTGCCAGAGCAGGTCACCACTTGGGGTGTGCTTGACGTCTGCTGTGCCAAAGCGTCCACCCGAACTCCTTCAGCCCTTTCCACAGAAGGGGTTGGATTGGAAGAGACCTTCAGGATCATCCAGTTCCACCCCTGGGACACCTTCCACTATCCCAGGTTGCTCCAAGCCCTGTCCAACCCAGCCTTGGACATCTTGGAGACCTTGAACACCAGGGATAGGGAGTTCACCAGCTTTCAGACGGGCCCTCGGTTGTATTTAAGCTCTGACATTCTGCTCTAGTTCAGGACCTTAAACTGGGCAGATGGGTAGTTTTATTCACACAGAAAGCCCTGTGCCTGTGGGGGTGCATTTGTTTGTGTCTCAGGAAGCAACAAAAGTGATCAGGACAGAGGGAAAGGGAAAAGGAAGAAACGGGGAGACAGAATCCCGGTGGCCCACGGAGATTCTAAAGCATCGCTTGCCCTCGCTGCAACATTCCAACCCAAAATGCCAAGAATTCCAACCCAGGGGAGCGGCATAATTGAAAAGCAATAGTGGGGTGGCCTTTAGATGAGTTTTTAATCTTTCCACGAAACCTGATAAAAGCTGAATGGCCCTCCTGAGGCCACATTTTATTGCCACAAAATTCCCGTGACGTCCCTGGGAGAAGCAGCTCACACGTTAAAAAGCTCCTCGTGAGTCCCTGTGCAAACCACCTCCACCCAGCCTCCAGAAATGCCCATTTCCCCAGTGATTCCCAACTTTTTTTCTCCATATCATGCCACAGCAGCCACATTAGTCAAGAAAGCCATGGAAGAGTGGGATTTGCGGCCTCCTTCCTGCAGCATTTATGGATAGTAAAGATACATGATGTGTTATTTCTTGGGTAAATGTTTGTGTTGTGAAGTCTGAGCTCTTCTGATGCAAATCTTCACAATATAATCTGATTTTCCTACTGGAATAAAACCATTAAGGTTGGGAAAAAACCTTCAAGATCCAACTTCCAACCAAACCCCACCATGGCAAATAAACCCTATCGGGAAGTGAACGATGACATTTCAGCACTTCTCCTTCCTCCAGGATAAAAAAAAAAAAAAAAAAATTGCTGATATCTGAATTCTTAGGATCAGATTTTATATTTCTCCCCTCTCTTTCATTTTTTTTAATATCTGGAAATCCTGATTTTGATACTGAGGTGACCCATAACTGAGGTGGAGATCTCGGTGGGACCAAAATCTCTCATCCATGAAATGGAACTAAGAGGAATGGGAAATATTGTCCCTGAGTTTGTCTTGTGCCGTTTTAGATAATCCTGAATAATAATAATAGTAATGAGAGGAAGGAGAAGAAGAAGAGGAAGGGTAAGAAGGAGAAAAAGAAAGGGAAGTGGAAGCAGAGGGAGAAGGAAAAGGGGAAGGGGAAGAAGAAGGAGAAGAAGAAGAAGAAGAGGAAGAAGAGGAAGAAGAGGAAGAAGAAGAGGAAGAAGAAGAAGAGGAAGAAGAAGAGGAAGAAGAAGAAGAAAGAAGAAGAAGAAGGAGAAGAAGAGGAAGAAGAGGAAGAAGAGGAAGAAGAGGAGGAAGAAGGAGAAGAATAGTGTATGGTTGTAAGGTGTGACTGGAATCAGAAAACTTAAATACCAAATACACTTAAAAAGGGGCTGGGAAATGACTGAGTAACTTGGTGGGTCATTGCACATTTTTCTGACTATGAAATCCATGTTTTCTACTCAGCTGCAGGTCCCAGGAAAATCTTCGTGCCTTGTCATGGACCACTGGGAATCTTTAAGCTGCTTTTCATGATCACCCACCTCAGACAGGTGAGAATATCAGTAAATAATCATAACAGAGGTGCCCTTCACCGGTAGAAGGTTTTGATCCCTGGAAGCAGAGATAGAAATTGAAGTGGTGGTTCTCATTAACGGGTCAGCCCAATTGTCAGTGTGCGTGTTGGGGTTATTGTTCCTGGAAACAGAGAATCCAGGGTGGTTTGGGGTGGAAGGACCTCAAAGCCCATCCAGTGCCACCCCCTGCCATGGGCAGGGACACCTTCCACTGTCCCAGGTTGCTCCAGGCCTCCTCCAACCCGGCCTTGGACACTTCCAGGGATCCAGGGGCAGCCACAGCTTCTCTGGGCAACCTGGGCCAGGGCCTCCCCACCCTCCCAGCCAAGAATTTTTTCCTAATATCCAATTTAAACCTTAAGGTCACTCTCCCTTCTCCTCTCACTCCATGCCATTGCCCGAAGTCCCCCTCACAGACCTTTTATGAAGTGATGGCCCCAATCAACTGCATTTGGGCTACTGAATCAAAGCCATGATTTATTTGGGGCTTAAATATAAACTAAAACTGGACTCAGCTGGGCAGTTGCAGGACTCTGGTGCCGGAGAAAAGCCTGAGCGATCCAGAGGCGTCCATAGGACTTCCACAACAAAGGAATTCGGGGAGAACTGTTCCTCCTGTGCAGCAGCTGAAGGTCAGCTGAAATCCCCCAGGCAGATCCCAAAACTGAGCTTGCTTTGCCTACGAGCTGAACTCCCGGGTTGAGATGAGACTAATCCTGCCCCCATATGAAGCATAAAAAATCCAATCCTTCTAAGAATTCCTGATCGAATCAGACTCGGGGGCTATTCCTAGCCTGGCCTCTGAGCCAAGTCTCTTCATATCCAGGTTTAAAGGACTTTTGTTGGCCAAGCTGCTGATTGAGACACCCCGGGAGCCAAACAAATCGGACTCAAAGCCCTTTTCAATTTGCAAAGGTCGTGTCTTCGGCTAGATTCGAAAAAATACATATTTTACAGGAGGCACATTCCTGATGTTATGAGTTGAGGAAGGAGAAAATAGGATAAGGAAGAGGAACAGCTCCATAAAGCTCCTGAAAGCAGGTGGAGGGAGGCCAAATCCATCTGCATGGGAATGTCAGGCAGAGAGCCAAGGATAGAAGGGATAATTTGGAGGATCATTTGGATAAGGGAATTATGGACAGCGCACCACTGAGGGGGAAGGAAATCGGTGTCCTGGCAGCCCATCCTAGGGACAAAAAGACTTTGAGGGTTCTAATTTGGAACAAGGAGGAGCTGAAAGAAGGGAGGAATCAAACAAGGGTTAAATAATATCAGGGGGTTTTCGAGATTCGAAAATGATCTGTCACAGTTCTTCCAGCAGGATATTTGTTATTAAAAAAAAAAATGGTCAGGGATTGGTGAAATCAGAAATGAATAATTACAAAAATCCAACACACGCATGAATGTGTGTTAACTCTAATTCTGATTCGTCTCAGGTTAATCTTTTCATACACTTCTCGTAAATTTATTGTAACACAGCTTAAAATGGTCAAGTAATTCAGAATAATGCCTGTTACCGTTCTTTCTCATGCCAAAATTATAAATTCCACGTGCAGTCAGTTTTTCAATATTCATTTTTCAATCAAAAGGAACTGAGGGTAAAAAAACCAAACGTGCCTGATATTGGTGAGTCGGATTTTATGGCCATGACCTCAGAGCAACAACAATCGATGTAATTCTTTGAGGAAATGTCAGATTTGATGAAAAAAGACCTTTGACTTTAGTGCTTCGTCGTCTGTTTATTATTTGAGAAACGATTTCTCGGTAGGAGGAAAAGTGCAAGTGTTTTCCCTCTGGGACTGGTACCTTCCCTTTCCACTGACCAGACTTTTACTTTTGCGTTTTTTTTTTTTAATTTAAAAAAAAAGTCCAGGGAAAAGTAAACAGAAGGGAAACATGAGAGCACTTTCCTGATCTGCAGACAGTAGCATTGAAAGAAAACAAAGCAACCTCCCCGCCCATGTAGGATAAGAGAACCTTGGCCTTAAACTTCAGCCAGGGAAAGTCAGTTTAGGAACTGGGGGGTGGGGGTGGATTTTTCTAATGGAATTCTTTTAATAATAAAATAATTAAATGGTGGAGAAGATAATCAGGAGTTGGTCTGTGGGCAGGGTTAAATTAGCTCTTCCCTTCTCGGGAGGTGAGGGAAGCGGCTTCTCAAGATTCCCTCGATCCCAATTTTCTGGGACCTTTTTATTTTGTTTTTATTAATCAACAGGAGAGTAAACTCTGTCTGAAGCACATTTCTTGCAGCATTACAAAGAGCAGCTGTCAAAGAGCTTGGACACAAAGCAAGACCTTTGCAACTGGAGTTCCTGGGAGAATTCCACAAGCTCAGGAGCTTTGCAGGGTTTTCAGAAGGGATTTGGAAATGATTTGGGAAGAAACCCATCCCGTTTTTATGTATATATGGGATTCCACAACTCAAAGAAGGTCCCTGTCCTACTGGAACCACAGGGCCCTGTCACCTCAGGACATCTGCTCAGAGAACAAACACCAAGACCTCAGGTGGCATCACACCCTCTAACAGTGGAGAGATCCATGGAATAACAGCAAAAGGGGGAAAAAAGAGTCTGCAATAATAAAAAGTGGGAAGGATGGCCTTGGAGAGGATGGTGGGGCAGCTGAAAATTGCAGAGGTGGGTCAGATGTGAGCGAGAATAAGGAACAAGAAAGTGAGAGCAGGAACACATATGGCCTGATGAGGGTGGGAAGTGGTTGAGGTCAGTGACTGGTGGGACTGAGAGGGGCACAGCAGGATCTGAGCATTTCTCACATCTCCAGCAGCAGTTCCTGAGCCATTCCAACCCTGGAATGCACGTGGGATGCTCCACATGATCACACCACAGAGCTGGTGGTTTTCAATAAACCTCTCCTCCCACGCAACCTGGGCAGTGAGGGAACCCCAAACACCAAAGGTCCAAATCCTCAAAACGGATTGGGTTGGAAGGGACCTCTAAAAGTCATCTAGTCCACCCCTCTGCAGTGAACAGGGTCATCTTCAGTGGATCTGGTTGCTCAGAGTCCAGTTGAACCTGACCTTGGATGTCCCCAGGGTTGGGGCATCTGCCACTGAAGGTCAGTAAGGTCACTCTGTGGTCCCTGGACACGCAGCGGAGAGAAAAAAGTCCTTCCAAGGTGGACTTCACCCTCTCCTGAGAGGTGCCAACACAAGGCAGGTGTCCTGCTGTCAGTGCAAGGTTGTTGGTGATGAGGCTGATCAGAGCATTGGCCTTGTCCTGGTGAATGATATAAATCTTGGCCCTTGTGCTTGTGGTAGGAAGGAGATTTTCCACAGTTATTTGTAGACACCATAGGATGAGAAATACACCTTTCGGAGCTGGGGTCAGCTGTGCCATCTCTGTCCCCTCCCAGCTTCTTGTGCCCCCCAAAAGCCTCCTCACTGGCAAGGAAGAGAAGCTGAAAAATCCTTGGCTGGGTGTCTGCTCAGCAACAAACACCAGCGTGGTATCCACACTGTTCTCCTCCCAAATGCCAAAGCACAGCCCTGGAACAGCCACCAGGGAGAAAATTAACTCTATCCCAGCCAAAACCAGGACCCAAAGAGGCAAATCCATCCTTTCCAGATGCTTCAGCACAGCCTGCTTGTGCACTGGCAGCACGTGGCTGTTGCTAATCCCGGCACGACCCGGAGCTAAATAAAGCTTTGTGGCTCATCCCAGGCTCCCTGACTGCCGGCCGGGGAATTCTGTGTCCTTCTGAAAGGGCTGGATGGTCCTGCACCTTTGCTTTCCCGTCCCAATTCCCACAAAAGCCTCATGTGGGACTCCCAGGGGGCCGTGGTAACCCCGGACCTTGCCACGCCTTTATGAAACCTCTGGCCAAGACAGAGGGGGGAAGCAGGAATAGGGATTCAACATTCCATGGGGTGTCCACGCTCAGGGGAATCAGTGGGGGTCACTCCACCCAGATTGCCACACATTCAGGATCCCAGAAATTAGTGACTTTCAATAAACTTAAAAATATCATTGGGATTATTTGATTTCCCTTCTGACAGAAAGCATTTTCAAGCCTATTTTTTTCAAGCGATGACACAGCTTTAAAAAAAACAAAATAAAACCTAAAATCCCACGACTGTGGGAGCTGAAAATTAATGAAAAATACCAACTATCCGTTGAATTTTCACCCGTTTCTGTGAGTTAAGAGGAGGTGAAGTTAAGAAAACACAATATCCACACCTACAGATAGACTCAGAAAATAAACAGCTCTTGAAGCAGAACTAAGTGTGGGGAGATGAAAGAAAGGACAGGAGGAAAAGCCAGGCTGCAGATTAGCAGTGATTTCCTGGAAAGTCGCAAGTACCAGATGTCGGGGACTTTCCCGAGGGAAAGGGTGGGAAATCTCTTCCCTTTGGCTTTTCAGAAGGGATCAAGCCTGAAGGGACAACACCACAGACTCCTTTATCACGAACGCCAGCTCAGGTTATCACACCTGAGTGGGTAATGCTGGCCTTGACTTGGGTCTCTCCTGGGCATTTTTATGGTTCTGTTTTCTAGAGGGTTCCCAAAATTCTGCTGAGGGTAAAAGACATTTATCTCACCAGGACTGGAAGGATTTTGCCAGACTGCAATTCCTAATTCCCGCCCCATTTTCTCTGCCTTCTCCCCTGCAGCTCTGGCCAACCTGGGGACTGAACCCCCTTTTATAACATCACTTTTACCCAGACACTGGTTTATCTTCATCCCTGCTAAAGCTGGAGACGTGTTTGGTTTAGGAACCTCAGAAGGAAAACTCCAGGATATTTCCCAGTGGCAGAGTATCAAAATTACCTTTTAGGATGATTTTTTTNCCGGCTCCCCCCTCCTGTCAGGGGGTTGTGCAGAGCGATGAGGTCTCCCCTGAGCCTCCTCCTCTCCAGGCTGAGCCCCCCCAGCTCCCTCAGCCTCTCCTCCCAGCACTGGTGCTCCAGTCCCTTCCCAGCCTGGCTGCTCTTCCCTGGCCCTGCTCCAGCCCCTCCATGGCCTTGCTGAGCTGAGGGCCCAGAGCTGGACACGGCACTCCAGGGGTGGCCTCCCCAGCGCTGAGTCCAGGGGCACAATCCCTGCCCTGCTCCTGCTGCCACACTGCTCCTGAGCCAGGCCAGGAGCCATCGGCCCTCTTGGCCCCCTGGGCACACTCTGGCTCCTCTTCAGCTCCCTGTCCATCCCAACTCCCGGTTCCCTTCCTGCCTGGCTGCTCTCCAGTCCCTCTGTCCCAGCCTGGAGCTGCCGGGGCTTGTTGTGGCCAAAGGGCAGGACCCGGCGCTTGGCCTGGTTGAACCTCATCCCGTTGGGATCAGCCCATGGATCCAGCCTGTCCAGGTCCCTCTGCAGAGCCCTCCTGCCTTCCAGCTGATCCACACTGCCCCCAGCTTGGGGTCAGCTGCACATTTACTGGTGGTGGACACAATCCCCTCATCTAAATCATCAGTAAAGACATTAAACAGGACTGGGCCCAACACTGATCCCTGGGAACACCACTGGTGCCCGGATCCCAACTGGATGCAGCTCCTTTCACCACCACTTTCTGGGCCTGGCCCTCCAGCCAAACGTTTGGCTTTTAAAAATCCACCCAGGAGAATTCTTACCGCAAGAAATAAAGGTCCTAGTCCAGGGAATAATTTGCTGGGGGAGGGTTTTGACGCTTTAAACTGCTTTAATATCAATGTTAATAAGTAATAATCACTTGATCATGTCACTTTTCAACTGTTTTCTCTCCCTGAGAGAAATTTAAGGTTTCTAAAGACACCAAACCCGATATAAAGGTTCAGGTTCTTTACAGCTACATTTTGCCTTTTGCATTTTATCCATGTTGTCCCTTTCCAAGCCTTCTCTGGGAAATTCCATGCTTAAAAAAAAAAAAAAAAGGTAGCCGGAGGGAATAAATGGCTTTTTATTCAGTGCAAACCCTGTGGATTTTTCACTTCTGCTGCATCATAGTTTGCCTGTCATAAAGAAGTGGAATTAAATATTTCACAAGGGAGAAGAAATGAATCCTTTTAGGGTGGTGAACGACAAATGTGCCCTGCACCATTTACAGGGGCAGGGGGTGCTCTGAAAAATCTCTTGATTTTCACCGAAATTCCTGGTATTGGATTCCTTTTCTGAGCTGCTTTTTCTCATTATGACGTGAAATACAGTAACTGGGGTCACAAATACGCAAAATCAGAAATATTCCCTGTTTCTAACACTTTACAGAGGGAATCCTCCCTGCTTTGAGACGCTTATAAATTAAGAGTCTTGCTTTATATAATCTTTTATACTTCCCTCAGTAGTTCATGAAGAAATTGGCAGCTTTGGAGGGAGTTTTATTAATGTTTAAGCCCATAATTCTCTACATGTTTTTGGGGCTGTTTGGCCCGGACCTACCAAGGATTCTTCACAAAAGTAGTGAATAAGACCTGGATTTATGATCCCACTCTTCGGAGGAGGTTTCTTTCATCCCCCATTCATCATATATTTTTAGGGCTGTTTGGCCCAAACTTACCAAAAACCCCTCACAAAAGAGGTGTAAGAAGCCCATGGAATAAGACCTGGGTTTATGATTTTCGTGTTTTAAGGGGGACCTGAAAAGACTTGGGAGGAGGAGTTTTCATTCATCCCTGGTTCTCTGCATATGTTTTTGGGGCTGTTTGGCCCAGACCTACCAAGGACTCTCCATAAAAGAGGTGGAAGAAGGCCATGGAATAAGACCCGGATTTATGATCCCACTCTTTTGAGGGGCACCTGAATAGTCCTGGGAGGAGGTTTCATTCGTCCCTGGCCCTCTATAAATTATTTTAGGGCTGTTTGGCCCAAACCTAAAGAACTCTCCAGAAAAGAGGTGTAAGAAGCCCATGGAATAAGACCTGGATTTATGATCTCCCTCTTTTGAGGGGGGCCTGGAAAGACTGTCCTGATGAGTTGCTCTTTCCACTCCTCTCCTTCTCCCTCCTGACCCATCTTCAAATGTCAGTTTGACCCGACCTCCCAGACCAGAACCAGAAGCACTGACATGGTTTTTCAGCCTGTATTTGGTGCTCAGGACACTCCAGCTGAGGGAACTAAGAGGACCATTGTCTTCCATACCATAATTCCCAACAGGAAGGTCAACCCATCACCTCCAGAGAGGAGACACTTCAACTGTATAAATACAGAGCTTTTTGTGCTCTTTGGCCCATGGATTTAGGAGAGGACCTGGTCTTCTCTGCCTAATTACAGCCAAGTGGAGGCTGGTTCTTCTCAGGCAAAGGAAGGTTGGATCCATCTTGTTCCTGAAGTGCAATATCTCAGTTTGAATATTTTTCTCCAATTTGAATGCTTTTCTCCAGTTGAGGGCTTAACAAGGTGGCTCCTGGCTGCCAGTGACAGGAGATTAAGATGGAATCATAGAATATTTGAGTTGGAAGGGTGTTAATGATCACCTAAATGCTGTTAGACCCTGTAGAAGTCCATCAGAACTGGCAAATAAGTGACTTCTGACCGACTCTGGTCTCTCTGAAGGATTTATATCTTGTCTCTCATTCAGCACCTCTCCCTATGCAGTTAATTAGCCCTGCCTCATAATTATCCCTCCAGTTTCAGCCATCAGAAAGTTCCAGTTCTGCTTTCTCAGCCAGACAACGGATAACGGAAAAATGATCCGAAAATAGGTGGGATGGGAAAGTTTCCCGGCACCCAAAAATAGGTGGGATGTGAAAGTGTCCACCCCCTGTTCAGAGGGGCCTTGCTGGTGGTTAAACCTGACCCTTCCTTTTCTGGTGCCCGAGGCTGGGTGCCATGCAAGTGTCCTGAATGGTGCAGAACTCCATTTGCCATTGAATTCCATCCGAGTTTTCTCCCAGACTTTCTCCAATTTTTAAAATCCCTTTCCGTTTTTATCCCGTCCTACAAAGTAGTCCCAGCTCCTGGCAGCACGAGGCTGATTTCAGAGGCTCTGAAAGCTGAGTTTCGTTCTCCAGGGCCATCAGAACATCCAGCCTGCTGGGGGGACGTGTTACTTCCCGAACTGCCCGATTCTGTGGAATTTTACGTATTTTACATACAGATTTTTACACACAACTGTTACCCCATTTGACACCTGAGTGGGTAATGCTGGC
>VXAY01005053.1:33691-60135 GCA_013399855.1 Oxyruncus cristatus | reverse complement strand
AAAAATAAAACAAAAACCCCAACACCCAGAAATGGGTAAAGCTGCTTTTTTGGAGTTACACGGGGGCTGCTGTTCCTGCCGTGCCGGCACGTCCGTGCCCTCCCAGCACCCGCCGCTTTGGCAGGGGACGCGCGTGGGTCGCTGGGGACTGAAAACCGACGGGTAAAAATGCACCTCCTGCGGTTTTGTGTGATATTTGTTTAGTTCGGCCTGTCTTTGTCTTAGCCGGGGTGCACGGGGGAGAGCACACACATGGGTCTGGTCACCCCCCGAGCGGCGCCGGGCTCCGTGGGATGTGCCAGCTTGTGTGTCCGGGGGTTGTTTCCCGCCCCCCCCCTCCCGTGCACACCTTTGGCAGGGGGTTTGGATGACATCTTGCTCTGGCACGCTCCTCGCCTTTGATCTCCAGTTTCCTGCCATGGATAACGTGTTCGGCAACACGCGAGCCCGGCTCCGCAGCTGCCGGGGAGGGCGATGCGGCTGCCTCCTCATCCCGGTTTTCCCCAGCTGACTCCTGCCTACAGCTCCCGGCTTTCCTTTGTCTCGGGTGCCGCCAGGACGGGCTCTCATAGCCCAAGGATGCTCTGAACAGAGCAAAGCCGAGCACAACCCCCCCTCCCATCCCTTTGTTCACAGGCGTTTGCGGGCTCAGCTGGTTTTACGCGGCGTTTCGTGTGCCCAGGCAGATAAACCGACTACTCAATGTCTTTTTTTTTGTTTTTTTTTTGTTCTGAGTTATTTCGGGTGATTTAGTTTGCAGGGAACATATCCCAGCTGCAGGCTGTGCCGGAGGGATGCGGCAGCTTCCTAGAACGGGGTGAATTCACCATAAGTGTAAGTGGAACATCTCGTGGTTGTCCTCTGGTGTCCTCCTTGGGTGAGCAGAGCCATAAGCTCTCAGCACCATGCTAAAATCCAGGATCACCAGCCCTTTTCCTGGAGAACTTTGACCCCGGTTTGCATGACTGGGGCTTTGGAGATGGTGAGCACAGGGGAAGGTGAACAAAACCCAGGTCCAGGCTCAGCCCTGATGGCCGAAATCAGCCTTTAATTTTTTATCCTTGACTTGCTTGGAAATCAAAAGGCCAGTTTTAATATCGTTATCGTTGTTTTTTAGATTCCTATTGCAGTTTCATTTCCCTCAGGTGTCGGGTGTGATAGCGAAACCATCACCTGAATTTGTTTGAATGCTTCTTTTTTTTTTTTTATGACAGATGTACACAAAGCACTTTGAGCGTGTCAAACAGCCCCTGAGTAAATCAGGTTGTTTGCTCTATTACTTTATTCATACAGGTTCGATGCTCCGGCTGATGCATCTGAAGTGTTGTGCCATCTGGAGCAAAAATTAAATACTAATTTGGCCCCTGGCCTGGAAAAAATAACAACCTTGTGCCCCGCTAATAACTGGCAGTGGAAGGATAGAGCCCCTGACAGAAGAACTGCTCGGGGGCAATGTGGAAGGAGCCCAAAATGCACTAATTGAGGTATTTAAAACATATTAGAAAAGGGAAAATAATGCTCCCAGCCCTGCGTGCCAGAAGCGGACAGGAGGGATGATGTGATCCCGTTACCAAGTCATGGGGCTGATGCCCACAGGTGACATCCTGGGTGGTGGAGCTACTGGAGGTGGATGTGGTGGTGATCTTCCTCATCTCCCAGTCTTGCTGCTGAAGGAAATCCCCTTCACAACCTCCCAGAGCTCTGCTCCACCACCTGCTCAGCCCAGGCTTGTGCATTTTTGTCTCTGTTCCCTGGTAAAAGTTTACACCAAGGCTGTCGCATCCCAAGGATGGATTCCTTCTCCTCTCCAGCTGAGTTGGACACTCCAGGTCTGCTGGTCGGGTCACTGGTGTTGCTCTTTGGTGAAAGGCTGTTTCAGATTTGGGGGGACAAGATGTGCAGGTGGGTCAGCTGTGCTGGGACCTCTCGCTTGTGCAGCCCAGGCTCAGATCCACTCGGCTCCAGGTGTGACTGGAGATACCTGTGATGGACCAGTCGTGAATGACACCTTGAGCTCAGCATGCTCTGGATGTTCTGGGATCTGTCAGACTGTGCCAAATGGAAATAAGAGGATGACTGCTGGTTGTTGCCACTGTTCTTGGCCAGAGGGTCATCCTGGCCATGTCCTGGGGGACAGGCAGTGATGGGGAGGAGGAGGAGGAGAATTCCACTGCGAGAAGGTGGCAGAGCTGCTCCAGACTGAAACTGAACCAAGCCTGGAGATTCTACCCAAGAAGGACTGATTTCCAGCTGTTCTCCTGGACTAAATGATGTGTGGGATGATAGTACACCTGGTTTTGCTAAGAGGCTTTTGTGCTTATAGACCATCCCTCCAGGTGTTTCCGCTTGGGTCACCCGTCCCAGTGACCTGCTATCACCTTCAGTTTGGCTGTGTGGCAGAAGATGTGTAGTGAGTGATTCACTCATAGCCATAAAACACCACATGGATGTGGAAGGGGTGGAGAGAGGCATGGCTGGTGTGCATCTCCTCCACTCCCACCATCGCCACCTGGAACCTTCTGCCTTGGGATGACATGGCTGAGACAAGGTCCTCTCCCACCAGATCAGACTCCTGCTGCACAGTAAACCCAAGCAACCCCATCCCTTGGGCCATGGCAGGAGGTGCAGATCCTTCTGGTGGTCCTCAGCCACTTGGAACGTCAGTGTGGAAGCCTGGCGGGCATTTCTTGGGGCCTTGAAGCTTCCCTGGTCTCGGCAGTGGTTGGTGTGGCCGAGCCGGGTTTGTTTATTTTTGTTTCCTGCAATCATTCCTCGGAAAGCCCAGTGTTGTTGACACAAGATAAGATCAAGGGGCACAGACAAACCTCCCCTGTCCCTGTTGCCCTGGAACTCAGGGCTGGGAGTGGCCGTCCTGCCCATGTCCCCACCCCGACTCGCTGACAGGGCTCTGAAGTGGCATCAGTGATGATGTGATATGGGGCTTATCTGAAGTGAGCCCAGTCATCGCCTGAGCCTCGCAGGTGCCCTGGGTTGGGAGAGAAACGCCAGTGATCCCGTGGAAGACGCGTTCCCGGAGAGCATCCAAACCCACGTGGCTTTGCCACGGCCGCAGGCGATGGTGATTTCCTTCCGAACCTGAGGAATGGGAAAGCCTTGGCATCTCCACGGGCAGTGCATTGTTCCTCTGTGCCGGGATGCAGCAGTACCCACCAGGGATGGAGCTGCATTGGTTTTGGATGCCCTTCCCTGCTGGAGCAATAACATAGGCTGTCCAAAGTGCTGTTTTCCTGCCTGTCTGGCATGTTTAAATTCCACCACAGAGCAAAACCAAACCTGAGCGGTTCCAGCCACACATGGAGGGCTCCCACGTCCTGCTCACAAACGGATGCGGTGCCGGAGGGATGGTGAGGGGAAACAACAGCCCAGCCTGGCCTCGGTGCTCCAAGAGAAGTAAAAGGCCCCGACAGCAATGCATGGATGGGCAGCAGGAGCTCATGGACCAAATTAGCTGCAAGCAGCTGCCTCAGCATAGCCAAAGGCTGACAGATCTCAGGTTGCTCCAATGCTGGAGCTAAAGCTGGATCAGCCTGCAGAAAAAGCAGGCGAGATGCTGAGAATCAGGAGGAGGAGCAAGGGCTGGGCTGTGGGAAGCCCAGGCAGGGAAGTCCTGCTTTTTTTGCTCCAGCTCTGGGACTGTGAATGTGAGAAGCAACCAGGAATGACTTTTCCATGTTTATTTTGTCTTTTTTTTCTATTGTGTGTGGGTTTACATGACACCAGTGCTGCTGGCAACAGGTGGGATACCCCTGGCTCCAAGGGGGAAAACGACCTTTGTGCTGGATAATCCTGTTTGAGGGATACTGTACTAGCCAGGTCCTTTGGTCTCCCTTCTCCGTGGAGGGGGTAGATGGAGATCCATGTGCAGCACAGACACAAGAGTCATCAGTGTACTGGAAAACATGGAAGCAACCGAGAATGGTCTCATAGGAATTGGGACTTCTTCCCCAAAAAGGTGTTAGGATTGATAACCCAGCTGAAGTGCATCTGCACCAATGCCCACGGTGTGGGCACCAACAGGAGGAGCTGGAAGCCACTGGGGCATCAGGAAAGCTGTGACACAGTTGCTGTCACAGAGACATGTGGCATTGACTCATACAACTGGATTGCTGCAATGGATGGGGATAGACTTTCCATCGTTTACCAGCAGCCCTGGCTAACTGGGGAGGTCCCAGCTGACTGGAAGCGAGTAGATGTGACACTCTGCCACAAGAAGGGCTGGAAGGAGGATTTGGGGAACTACAGGGCTGTCAGTCCGGTGTCAGGAGCAGATCACCGTGAGCCATCACGTACAGGACAAGGAGGGGATCAGGCACAGCCAGCCTGGGTTTGGCACAGGCAGGTCCTGCCTGACCAACCTGATCTCCTATGACAAGGTGACCTGCTTGGTGGATGAGGGAGAGGCTGTGGGTGTGTCCACCTGGACTTTGGTAAAGCCTTTGACGCCACTTCTTCATGGGAAGGGGTGTCCAGCCCTGGCACAGGCTGTCCAGGCCAGTGGTGAAGTCACCGTCCCCGGAGGGGTTTAAAACCCGTGTGGACGTGACACTTGGGGACGTGGTTTAGTGTTGGCCGTAGCAGGGCTGGGTTAGCAGTTGGACTCGATGGCCTTAGAGGGCTTTTCCAACCTAAACGGTTCCATGATTCTGTGATTTTATTATCCCCTCGGAGGATTAATCTCGCCGCTAATGCAGCTTTTCACTTGCAAAGCGCCTTAAGAGGAAACGGCGCCAGGAGAGCGTTTGGAGAGAGAAACTGAAAGTGCTGAGCAGGAGGCAGCTGCCCTCCCCGTTCCAGCCGTGCCGCTATCGCTCTCCCTGCCTGTGGAATAGCAGTGGTTTTCCCAGCTTCTTGGCTCGTAGGAGTATTTCAGGGAAAATATAAGACCTCCGTGGCCGTGCAGCTTCCCGGGAGTGAGAGTAGGGGGTTCCAGCTCTCCAGTCGGTCTACTTCAATCCAGGAAGAGCAGCCTGGCAGGTAAGACAGTGGGAGAAGCCGAATGCCCCATCCGAACTGGGTGGGAGGGAGCGGAGTGTCCCACCTGACAACTTCCAACTTCAACAAATCCGCCCGACCGTCCTGCCTCCCTCTGACCGGGCTTTCGGAATTAAGTCGCCGGCGTATCGTAAGGATCAAATTAAACTTCTCTCCACGCAGAGCTTTGTCTCGAGCAGGCAAATATTTCCGCAGCGCTTTAACGACTCTCGTTTTCCTATTGTTCCCTATAAAAACCCGTCGCCAGGCTGGGCTTCCCCCGGGGCGATTTCCTGGCTCAGTTCTAAACGCAGCTGCGGGCTTGGGGTTTTTCTTTCGCTTTTCAGCTGAGAAGTGCCGGATTAAGACCCGACATCTCTCTCTTTTGGCGTGTGAGATAAAAGGCAAGGCTTTTGGAGGCTGTGACAGTGGTGGCCGTCCAAAGTGGGATGGGATTGTGCGGCGCTGGGTGGTTTTGTGGCTGAATAAATCGGGATGAGCTGGAGCCCGTCTGCTGGAAGCTCTCGTGGTTGGATGTCTGTCAGCTGAGCCCTTCACTCCGGCCTCCCTTGGCGTTCACACCAAAACACCCTCACCATTGTGCTGAGCGTTGTTTGGGGGCGGCACTTTGGGAGTAAAAGCAGGAAAAATGGATCATTTCCTCATCTGCTGCTTTGCCTGGGGGTGCTGAGTTGTCGTGTGCTTCTGACGGCTCGGCTCTCGTGGCTTCCTTTTTGTATCCTCCTCTTCCTCTTGTCTCCTACAGCGTCTTCCCCATGCAGCTGCCCTTGATGCAGCAGGAGCAACGAGTCAGGAAGGTGGTGGGAAAGGTCTGGGATGTGTTGCAGCCAGGTGAGGGGGATGGTACTGGAGACAAGCCTGGCTTCAGGTGGTTTGTTCCAGCCTTGGATGCTAAAGCTGTGAGCAGGAATGTTGCAGGGAGTTAGGAACTGGGCTTCACGGGTGTTTTCCCAAAGCTGAGCGGGTATTGTCTGTGCTTAAGGACTAAAAAGCATATGGTACTCCATAAAAATGGGCTGAAGAAGAGGGATTCTGCTGCTGTCCCATCAGGCACCTCCAAAAGGAGTGTTTTTAAGACAAGGTGATGTGATTGAGTCCTGGTTTACACTGAGCTTGGAACTTGAATCTCTTTAGGTTTCTCTTTTGGATGGAATTTAAAAGAGGAAAGAAGGAAGCACTGACAAAAGTTTAGTTTCTTTCTTAGAAGACATCTGTTTTGTAACAAGAGTGACTTTTCCTCACTGGGATCCCCTAAATCCTTTCTGCCTCCTTTAGGTTTGATTTATCTCTGCTATTGACGTTCTGAGCCAGCACATCCAGCTTGGGAGCAAACCGCGCTTTGTCTCAAAACAGAGGTTGCACGTTGCCTGCTTCATCTTCTAAATCAATTAATTTATTCTTCAGTATTGTGAATTATTCATTGTGAGGGTAGCAGCAGATCCCAGACTATTTCCATGTGGATACTGTGTTATATTTTCCCACCTTATCAGCCTGAGTCCTTGCTGCAAAGCCATGCAGAGGGATGCTGCTGCCAAGCTGGGCACAACTTAGGTTTTGTGTGAAATACCCAATTTACTGTTCAGAAATTTGCCCTCTTTTTTTCTTATCATTAAAATGATGTTTTCCTAAGCCAGTGCAGAACAAATCAGGAGTTTGAGGGGGATTTTTTTTAAGCTGCAGCATCATTCTCATAAGAGTGGACCTCAAAGATGGATCGCGATGCCCTGGCAGGTTGTTTGTTGGGATAGGATCCTTCCCTTAGTCTACTCTGGATGGGCTGACCTGGCTTGCCTTGGATGCCCACATCACTCCAGACAACCCCCAGTGACGCTGTGCTGGAAGTTCCCCTCTTCCACCCCAAAACCAGCCCCGATTTCTCCATGAGGCCTCGCTGTGTGGCAGCCGTCTCTGCGGGCTGCTCCCTGCTTTTGTTTACTTCTGGTAGAAAACTTCTTAAATTTCCTGGCAAGGGAGTAATTCTAATCCCTTTCAATGAGATCAACGGATTAGTGTCTCAGATACTTATAAAATTGTGAGGATTAGCTGAGCCTCCCCCCGTTTTCTTTCTATGCCACGTAACATCATCGCCGCGTTTCGGGAGGGGGATCTCAGTGGTGTTACCAGCAGCTGAACCAATTTCTAGGAGCCTTTGCGAATCAAAATGCTTAAACCCCCATGTCTTTGTCCTCTCCCTCGCTCCCTCTGGATTTTTGTGCATTATTAGGGTGTTTTTCTCTTTTCTTCCAGCATCCCTGGCCCCGAACCGCGGTAGCTGTTCGGCAGATTCGTTGGGTTTGCGTGGCTTGGCTGCGTTGCGGCACCCGTGCGGGTAAGTTGGGAGCTGAGCCCAAAGCTTTCCTTGGCAGAGACTTGCAAAATCACATCTTGAGAGGATCAGATCCCCAAAACGATGTTCTTTCATGAGGTTGCCCCTTATTTCAAAGGATTCAGGGTTTTGTGGTCTATCCCCAGAGGGAAACGGCGCTTCTGGGCCGACGGGATGCTCTCACCTCGGCTTTTGGGAGCGATGGGAGCGGGATGAAACTCCACACACCCACATTCCTGCATCCTCTTAATTACTACCCGTGCTTTCATTAGGAGTGATCCCTAACCAGCTGGAAAGGAGGGAGGGTTTGGGTCAAACCCTTTTGCTCCGTGCCTTTCCCCGCGGGGTGTTTTTTCAACGCCGTTTCTCCCGGGTCGGTGGCTGCGCGGCCGCTTGACCTGTGTGAGCAAAGTGATCCCGAGCTGCCGAGTGGTGGGAGCTCCGAGCCAGGAATTCCTGGCCCCGGCCCAGTATAGTTTTAGAGGCGAGCTTTTAAATATATACAAAGACAAGCTCATAATTTCCACTCTGCTAATGAGGCCAGGGTGCTTTCATTGAAATGTGCCAATAGCAGCCGCGGTGGTATTTTAGCAGCCTTGTACTGTGAATCCAAATGTGATTTAACATGGCAGCCCCCACGGAGCAGAGGAAAACTGGCTTCTCCCGCTGAATTTCAATGATGCTGCTTGGCAGCGCTTCCTGAAAATCCCCTGAGTTGGTGGGACCTTTCCTTGTGTTTCATCTCAACACGGGTGGTGGGACCTTTCCTTGTGTTTCATCTCAACACGGTTTTTCCCCTTGGTGAAGATGGGCAAGGATAGGAAAGAGGTATAATGATATTTTAGAAAGGTAAAGTCTTTAAGTCAAGACTGGGTTTAAAAGATGTGCGGCTGGTTGGTGCAAGGCAGCGATTTAATAACCAGGCTGGCAGGAAATGTCATTAAATCAAAGTAAAAAACTGAACGTGAGGGCTCCCAGACATCATGTTCTCTCTTGACCTTTAAAAAGCCACTTGAAGCCGCCGGCCTGCTCGTTGCTAAGCCCCCTCTTTAGTGCCACTCATATATTTTCCCTTCTAGGAGGAGATTCAGTGCCTGGGAATTTGTGGAGATCTGACACTAAAGTGTTACATGCCTGAAATTCCCTCTGGTGGTTTTTATCTTTGTAGCTTTGAAGTTGTTTTGAAGATATTTAGCAGGTTTTGTTCGGTTGGCTGCAAGAAAATGGTAAATCTTGAGTAACTTTCTCAAAAGTCGTTTCTTTTTTAAACATCAGCAGCACAGCTGTAAATTGGGGTTTTGCTTATTGAGGGCTCCATTTATGAGGACTCATGTAAGAAGCAGCATCCTTGGGCAAAGGAGGGGTGAGAGTAGGTGATGCTGAAAATTCACTCCTGACTGTCCATCACCTCCTGGTTACACTCCCCAGGATGCCATGATTTTAGAGTCGTGGAATAGTTTGGGTTGGAAGGGACTTTGAGGATCACCCAGTCCCATCCCCTGCCAAGGGACATCTTCCACTATCCCGAGTTGCTCCAAGCCCCATCCAACCTGGCCTTGGACACTTCCAGAGATGGGGCAGCCACAGCTTCTCTGGGCAACCTGTGCCAGTGCTTCACTAAGGTCCCTCGACTTTGTGCATCCCACTAAGGTCAGGCCACAATTTTGGAAGAGCAGGGAAGAAGGAAAATATCCCGTGGCATCACCCCTCAGTGCTGAGACTCTGACAGAGGAGGAGATGCACATGTGACGTTTGTGAGTGTTTCTCTCCAAGCACCTCACTTGGCTATGCAAGTCTGGCAGTGGAAAAGTTCCGTTTTCCATTTCCAGCTAAATTTTGAGGGGTTTGCCATCCTTGCACCCACCTTTCTTTTGCCAATCCCATAGAAGTGAAGCAGTTCGTGTCCTGTATCCATGACTCTCAGGAGGCTTTTTTGCTGGACTCTGTAAAGTGTTGCAAAACCTTCCCAGTCTCTGTTAGCAGTGTAGAAGGAATGATAAAAAAAATGCTCTCCTAAATCCTAGTACTTGGATTAAAACCAGGGAAGGATAGGCTGACTGTGCAGCTCATTTTTTGGAAGTATTAGGAAAAATTGCCAATAGCAGTGACGTGGCATTAGTGTGAATTCCCAGCAGGCTGAGGTTTGGGGTGGTTTAGGTTTTCCCAAAGGCTTTTTCAGGCTCTCAACATTATGAAATGCGAAGTGGCTGGATCAACGTGGGTTTTGGGGAATGCCTGCTCCATGGGATTTGTTTAGTGACTTTTTCCCGGTATCCAGTCAACAGCTTTGTCACTCTTCTGCATCCAGCTCCTTCTTCTCCTTAGTTTTTACCACAAATATAAATGGGGCAATTAAAAGGGTCCATGAAGAGCATTCCTGAGGACTGAAATCCAGGATCCAGGAGCAGACGGCAACAGCATAAAGAGGAATTCTTCCCTCTGTGGCCTCATGCTGCTTTTCCACCACCAGGCTTTACAGCCATCTGGATCCTCTTTCAGATTATGCTCCCCCTCCCAAAAATCCATAACCTAGCAACCTTATTTAGTGTAAACGAGAGCATTATGCCTTCCTGCTTCCAAATTTGTGCTTGGCTCTTCTGACTGCCTTTATGGGATGGCTGCTGTGATCCCATGGCCGGCACAAGGTGCCTGTCTCCAGCAGGATTTTGTGGGATTATTGAGTCCTGAGTGTTGCACTTATTATTATTATTTTTTCCCCATTAAAGGAACTTAGAGAACAGAGGGGGGAAAAAGTGTTTCAGGAAGTTGTTTAGTCCATCTGCTTCTCGATATGAAAGAGTGGAGAGGGCAACTTGCTCTTTGGCTCCATGGAAAGCAATTGGCTTTGGTTCAGCCTTGAAGACTTGATCAAAGTGGGATTTTTTTTTTTCTTCCAGATGTGATATTTTAGGAGTCCCTATTGCTTCCCCCAGCTCTGTGTCATCACCCAGGAATTTTCGAATTCCCTGGAGCGTTTTATACCAATTTCTCTGCTCTGACCCTTCAGCTGCGTAGGCTGAGCGTTTCTCATGGAGTTTCCAGTTTGCTTTCCCCGAGGATCCTCTTAATTGGGGAAAACTGCAAACCAGGAAAAGCAGCCACAAATGAAGGTGGAAGATCATTCCCACCAAACGGAGCAATAGGGAGAAGGGAGCTGCAAGGTGTGGTGTGAGGCTACCCACCCCCATGGTGATGTCTGTGCCCTCATTGCTCTGTTTGGGCTAAAATGCACCCAAATTTAATAACGTGTGTGATATTAAATTGTTTTTAGCTTGGGTTCCCATTGCCACCAGTCCTTACAGGGAACCAGGGGCTGCCGCCTTCTCCTTTCGCGCCGTGAGCACGAGCAGGGCTGGGGGCAGGCGGAGGCGGCGGCTCATCCTTTCCCACCGCACTTTGGGGAGGAAGAGTGAGCTCAGCGGGTCGTGACGTTGGAGCCGCGTGCCGGGGGAACAAGGGGAAAAAAGTAATTACAAATCCCCAGGGCCAAAGGGGAAAAGTCCCTCCAGTGTTATTTCATCTCTGAGCAGCGGGTTGAGCCGTCCTGGGGCAGCCTGTGTGTGCCCTTCCGAGCGAGGAGCTGCCGATTCAGCTTCACACCCTCCTGAGAAGGGACTTCCAGCTCCCATTTCTGATGGGAGCCCGAGCAGGGCTGTCCTCCAAACTCTGCTTCCCGCTCCTCCAGACAGGATTAAAAAGCACCATTGATTTTTCTTTTTTTTTTTTTTCTGTTTATTTTTGCCTGTTTTCCTGGAACTTGCAAAATCAGCCCTGAGCAAACCTCTGGTTTGCTTTTCCAGCGGCGCTGGGATAAAACTTGACTTTACATTGGGTGATGGGAGCTGCAGCTGCGCCATGTCTGCACGTTCCTCTGCCAATGGCAGCACAAACATTTCCCCATTTAAGGGTTCTCTGCAGTCTTAAGGTTCTGGGATTGTTTGTGTGTTAAACTGCCTGGAATCCAAAGGACTTGCTGGGAATTGCAGTGGTACCAGTTGCACCGCCGGGTGTTTCTTTCCTTAGAAAGACTTCCCTATTCTTTGCCAGTGGCTGATTGCTTTGGCACATTGTCACATCACTCTGTGTCCCCTGCTCAGAGGCAGTGGAGAGGGTTAAGGTTTTGTGTTTGGTGTCGGCCAGCCAGGGAACACAGCCAGGAAATTTCCTGATTCCTGCTCAAAAAAAGCATCGGATCTGCTCTTGGGGAGAAGGGATCAAAGGTCCAAACAGCTTCGTGGTTGGAGGTCAGTTTGGTTTCTTGGTTGTCCGGGCACACGACAAAAACCCACCACCACCCCCCAGACCTGCACGTGGCCAAAATGGGTGAAACAAACAGGTTTTAGCTCCATTTGACACCCAAAAGTTGTTGCTGTTGGTGCTGCATCGCCCCATCTGAGCTTCACTGGATGTCTGTATGACTTTGCTGGTGATATGAGGGACTTGTTGGGATGCTCCCCCTTTCCAGCACATTAATCCCACTAATCAGTAACGCTGCCAAGCCCTGCGCCATCGCTCATCCTTCTCCTCCACTCACGGCCAGGTCTTTGGAATGAAGGATGTGGGTCAGGTTGGATGCGCTGGATGCAGCACCATCCCCACAGTAGCATCGTAGCTGTATAAAATCACAGCACGCCAAGAGCTTTTGCTTTCCCCCCACACAACTCAGTTGTTCCCTGGTTTGGGACAGCAAAGGCCATCGCTCCCAGCTGGAGCACTGAGATTTCCCCTCGCTCCATCCCGGGAACAGGCAGCGTGGCACCTCTGGGGGCGACAGCGGTGCTGGTTCGGGGCTGGCTCTGCAGCTGCCTGTGATTTTCCCATCACTGCGGATCCTGGCGCTGGACCAGCTCCAGAGATGGAGCTGAAGGAAATTCCTTCCAGCTGCTTGAGGTCAGGGCTTCGCTTTGCTCTTGGGGTTCGCGAGGGGGATTTTTTTGCCTGCGAGTTAAATGCAGGAGACTCTGGCCGCTGCTCCTTAACACCTGGAAAAATCCTTTTCTTTTAAATATTATCCCGTTACTTATAGCCATTAAATAACCTTCCTGTTGTGGAATCATTCCATGGAAGAATACCTTCGCTTCGCAGCGCGACTTAGGCTGCTTCAGAAAGGTCTTGTCAGCTGCTCCCAGTTTAACTTTCAACCGAGTTAATAAGGCTTTTGGTTAAACCTGTCTGAAACACGTTGCGAAACGCCTTTGAAACTCGAGTTGCCGTTCACGCCCGCTTGAAATCTTTCCCATCGATAAAATGTTTCAACTTGGAGTTTGGCCACGGCTTGGCGTTCGCTTTTCCCCGAGATTCGTGATTTCAGACCTGCCTGTGTCTGGCTCTGCTGTGTTTTTAAAGCTCGGTATTTCCTGGAGATGGGTTGGCCTCGCCAGCCTGGCTGATGGGATGCTGCTCAGACCAACAGCTTCATCCAGTTTCCCCAGTTAATGGCTGGGGAGATCCAGTCTGAGTTTGCTTTGAATCCGTGCACAGGAAGTTGTTTTTCTTGAAAACATGACTTAAATCCTTCTAAAACTGGGGGTTCGTTCACAAAAGCAGAGGCAGAAGCCACCCCTCCACCCTGTGCATGGGCTGTATTTAGGTATGATGATGCACAGCACTTGCCTGGCCCCTTTGTGCACTGATTTTATAAATAAATAATAATAAAACTTTTAAAAAGAGGACAAGCAGCTCCTTTTAATAAGTAAAACCCCGAGAAGGAGCACACTGTTCAAATCCATGTGGCAAAGCAGCAGGAAAGCAAAAATCTGCGGCTTTCAGCCCATGGGTGGTGCTCATGGCGTCACCTAGAGTGGCATCCCTGGTGTCACCCCCCCTGCTCAGGGATTCTGCCTCACTCCCCTCCTCCCTGCCTCGATGTCTCTACCTGTGAGAAGATAATTGCCTCCTTCATTAATCCCTCTGCGATCTGCGAGGAACGCTCCGGGTGAGAGGTTGGCCCCACGCATTAAGCGCTCGCTCCGGCTCTAATGGGGATTAATTTGGCGACGTGGCTTCTGGAGGTTTGCCTTTAACAGCCCAAGGTGTAATCAAAGGGCTGCGACGCCGGCGAGCTCAGGCTGACCTGTAACACTCCCTTCCTGGCTGCTCGATAGCCCATTAACCACAGCCTGGCTTTTAATTAAAGCCCGGTTTTGTCCTCGTTGAAGAAACTTGGACGTGCTTGGCCCCACGTGGCTGAGTCGTTGGAGGGTGGAAGGAAGGAGACGTGGAGCTCGGGTTGTTCTGCCTTGTGGCATTGCCACCTCTGGCTCTCTGCATCCCTGCACACTTGCTCCTTGTTGTGCTCTATATGCTATAGAATCACAGAATCATGGGATGGTTTAGGTTGGAAGGGACTGTGAAGACCATCTTGTTCCAACCTCTTGCCATGGGCAGGGACACCTTCCACTAGCCCAGGTTGCTCCAAGCCCTGTCCAGCCTGGCCTTGAACGCTTCCAGGGATGGGACAGCCACAGCTTCTCTGGGCAACCTCTGCCAGTGCCCCTTTCCTATGTGCAGCTTGTGCCCCACATTGTGGGGGATGCAGGGACCTCCTGGGGGCCCTGGCTGTCCCACAAGCATCATCTCCCCGCTCTGAGATTCCTTGGCCATGGGGAGAGCAACAGGGAGGCTTTTGTTCTGCACCAGAAACTTCTCATCCTTCTTTATGCCTCCTGTTTTATTTCTTTTGGCTGCTCTCTCGCAAATCTGAAGCAGATTAAAATACAGTTCCTCCCCCCCGCCCCACTCCCCTTAAAAAAACCCAACCCCAAAGCTTGGCTGCTTGGAATCATCCGATTTCACTGGAGTCTTTTCAAGTTAACAGTTTCCTGGATCCTGGGCAGGATCACTGATTTCCCCCCTTTAACCTCCGTGTTTTTTGCTGTAACATTTCTCAGCTGTTGCAGCGGGAGGGAGGGAGGGAGGACCAGGGCAGCTCCACGTGGAGAAGGTTATTCCACGCGGGGGTTGGATGAATCTGGTGTGGGACTCGCTGGACTTGCACTGTAGGGGACTGACGGGTTGTCCTGGGAGGCTGAGCCCCCACGGCATGGCTGGCAGGTAGGTCATGGCTCCATCGGTGATGCCCTTTTGGGACAAAATATTTGGGAAGTGGTTCCATTGGAAGGAGAGAGCAGGATGCTGGGAGTGGGTCGGAGCTCCGTTTCTGCCGACTGTTTATATGCCGAGGGCTGTGATGGTTTTGGGGACTGGTGCGAGAGCTTCACAGCTCAGGTGCACACAACCGTCGGGAACTTTTCTGGCTTCATGGGATTTGCTGCCATAAACGCAGCCTGGACCCTCCTCACCCACCACCTCTGCCGTGGAATCTCCTGGTGGAATTGCTGAGCCAAACCCCTGGCTCTGGTCAGAAGAGCATCAGAAGTTGAAGGGAGTTGTAAAGGGAAGAAAAATTATAGTCCTGCACTGGTTGGTTTTGTTGCCTCTTCTCCAAGAGTGGTCTCTCCTTCCTTGCAATAAAACCATCCGGAGGTTTCCCAGATGGAGGACGGTTCCCCGGGGTGGTTGAGGAGCTGAAGGCGGCCAACCTTGGCCAACGCCGGTGACTGTCAGCACGAGCCCCAGGGTGAGGTGGGGCAGCCAGAGCCTCGTCCTGCAGCCGACACATCCTCGTGCCGTGAGCGTGACCGAGGGGAGTCCCTGAACCGTCTAAAAACCCCTTTGACCCAGCAAACAGAGCGGGGCGAGAACCAAACCCAGCCCCGCTCCGTGACGCCGAGCTGCGCATGAACTCCGCTGGAGCCGGGAACAAAGGTTTTGGGGACTGGTTTGGGCTTTTTTTTTTTTTTTAATCTATTTGCAAAGCAAACCAGCTCAGCTGAGCGGAACAAGCGCCGGTGGAGGAGCGGGAGCTGCCGGGTGGTTGCTGGGCTATAAAATCCCATCCCCACCGGTGCTGGCAGGGGGATGTGCCGGCTCCCCGAGCTCTTGTGGCGTTTCCACGTTGGCCGGGAGAGGTTCTGAACATGCGTGTTGGTCTCTGGAGGCTTTAATCAAATCCAGGCTCTACCAGAAATCGCCTCAAAACTTCCAGCGAGCTGAGGAAACTGAAAGCAGCCGGAGCAAGGAGGCTCCCGGGCGGGTGTTCGGTGCCGGCGGGAATGCTGCTTGTGGTGAGGGGATAGAGCCGGTGGGGCAGCCGGGATGAAAGGTGAGTCTGCTCCTGGAGCATATGATGGGAAGACAGAGGAAAGCCCAAAGGGTTTGGCAAAAAAGGGACCTCAAGGGGAAAAAGAGATTCAGGAGTGAGGATGCTGCTTGAAGGGACATTCAGAGGACACTTGATTTCGGAGCATCGCTCCCTGGCATGTTTGGGTTCAGATGCCGTGGTTGCCCCGTCGTCTTCTCACCCCGTGCAAAACGAGGAGCTGTGCAATTGCTGCGCCGTCGAAAACTCCCCGCTCCAGGGGAGGGTTTTGTTACCCCTCGGTGATTTTATTTGGCAAACAGCGCTCAGACTGCAGGTACTTTCCTTACTTGTTGCCAAACTTCATCGCCCGCCGCGTCCAGCCCTCTCCCGTGGGCAGAAGGGAAAACAAGGTGGATTTTGTAACTTCCTTTTCTGAGCTGGGGGCGGGGGAACTCTGTGCCTGGCCAGCGACGGTTGGGCTCATCCGAGGGGCGAACGTCTCAGAGAGCACTGGGGAGATAAGGAATAATAAATAAGTGCAGTTAAAATCCTGGGGGGAGAGACGGCGCACTGGAGTCGTTATCCCAGGCAGCTGCGCGGGGTTTAACCGGGGCTCTCCGAGGGGAGGGAGGTTCTGGTCACGCGTCCCAGACGTGGTACGTGACGGCCGAAATCGCCGCGCCTTCCTCTTGGCCGCCGGTGCCTCGGGGTTTTCCTGGGGGGCTGTGCTGGGGAGTTAAAGCTGAGACCTGCAAAAACGCTCTGAAACCACCAAACCCGGATCTCACACGGGAAAACAAACAAAGCCTCCTTTACAGACTCCACAGTCTCCCTGTGATTTCTCTCGGCGGTGCTGCTGTAGGGCCTGGGAATGTCCCTGTCCTCCCCCTTCCGCTGGCGATGCACTGGATGCTGGGCCCTCAGTGGTTTTGGAGAGGGGATTCTAGGGAATGAGAAATCGGTCTTGGGAACTGCTGGAGGGGAAAGAAAAACTGCCTTTCTCCAAGGCTTTCTGGCTGCTTTCAGTGTTTTCACCCAGTTACTGAGGGGTTTGAGGGACACTAGGGCTGCTTGGATGCAATTCCCAGCCATCCATCTGATGCAGCGTTTAACTGGAAGGGTGACGTGTGTAAGGAAAATAGCTGGAGGAGAAGCTCACAGCGGGAGAGGGAAAGTCCCAGCCCTGGCTGATCCAGCCCTGCTTTGTTTTCAGGTTTACCAGGCTGGGGGCTCAGTTTTGGGCAAGGATGGCTTCACCCTAGAGGGGGACAAGTGAGAAGTCATCTCCTTCCCCCTCCGCCTCCCTTTGGAGGGACTGCTGGTCTCCAGAGTGCATCCTGAAGGAGCCTCACATCCATGTGTTTTCTCCCTGTCTCCACAGCCTACCCATGAGCTCAGACTTCCAGCATTACAGTTTCAGGATGCCGAACATCGGGTTCCAGAACCTTCCTCTCAACATATACATCGTGGTTTTCGGCACGGCCATCTTCGTCTTCATCCTCAGTTTGCTCTTCTGTTGCTACTTGATCAGGTAAGGGAAGGTTGTAAGGCAGAGTTCCCCAGGAGCTCCCCTGGTTCTGATCCCTCTCCATCCCAAAAAGAGGGTGGCAGCATCTTATCTTTCCACGAACCTGACGTCCCGCAAGGCAGTCACAGTATCCACTTAAAAAACCCAGGAGATACACGTGTGCTCAAACAGGCATGGAACCAAAAAGCCTGGGAAGGGATGTTTTATGGTCCCTGCTTTCTGCTTAATGTTTCAACACGTTTGCCTCTGTAATGAGTAACTCGTGTCCCGTGTGCTTGAGGAATGTTTAATACCTGCTCCGTTGGTTATTGGACACAAATTGCTCCTTCAACAGCGCAGTTTGGAGATTAATGATGCAGAGTTGATGTGTTAATCTGAGCGATGGGGAGCGGGCCGAGAGGGCCAAAGGTTGTTCCAGTTTGGGGCTTATTTTAATTATTTTATGGGCCGCTGGGGAGATTGTTGGGCTACTGATTGAGAGGAGAAGCTCTTCCTGATGGAGGGAAGACAAGAGCCAAGTGGGGGAAAGTGCAGTGGCTGGGGATTGAGGTGGTGATGGGGGCGAGGTGAGCTGAGAACTTGGGATGGCTGCACCTCTCCCTGTGGCTGGGAGCAGAGGGCATCACTGCCAGCGGTGGCAGCCAAAATCCTGTGTGCCCAGAGCTCTCCTCTCCAGCTTTTCCATCTCCTTTCCCACCCCTCTGGCTTTTCAGCTGCCCCCAGCTCCCTGCTTGTCATACATCCATTGCATCTCCTCCCTCTGTCCCCGTAAGACAGATTCCCAGTCTCTCCGTGCACCATGGAGCCTGCTCACAGCAGCCTTTCCCACCAGGTTTTCTATGCAGAGGGTGCTAAAAATATCTTGTCCTGCTTTCGTAGACCTGGGAAGTGAGATTTCCATGTCACCTTCTAAATACTTGATAATTTCCACCCATTTTCAGCTCTGTACGAAGCAAAACCTCGTAAAACATACAGATGAGCCCAGAGCCAGGTTTACCTAGGGGTGATTCGGGCTGCATGGGCATCGTATCTTGATTTTTTTTCCCACAATTATGCACAAGAAAAGGGTGTTTTAAGGTGCAGCACATCTGTCCATCCTGGCAGACGAGGTGGTTGTTCCCATTAACGTCACGGTGCTCGATGTTAACAAGGTCTGTGCTGGGTTTTGCATCCAGTGTTTGCATTTTAACTGGGACACCAGTGGGAGGGGATGCAAAGTGAAAAAAACAGACCAGAGCTGTTCAGAAGGCTCAAGGACGTGTTTTGCTCAGGTGGAGCTTGAATCCATAGGGCTCGCTTGGAAATGAAGTGGCGTTTTGGGCTTTGAGAGTATTTTTCCTGGGCACCAGGTCTCACTGGGTGTGTTCTGCCCCAAAGAAGGAATAACAAGGAGTAATGTCTGGAAGGTCAAGCCAGAAAATCTTTAAATTTAGAAGTTGGAGGCGTGTTGTAAGAGAGAGGGTGAGTAACCGGTGAAAGGAGCCAGCAAGGAAGTGGCAAGTCCTGTGTCTCTTCACGTCTTTAAATCAAGACCGAGGACCTTTCTGGACGAGACATTTTGGCTCCTGTTCCCGAGGTGCTATTTAGCGACCTGTGATAGATGGGAGGCTGGATTAGATCATCCAGTGATCCCTTTATAGCCTGAAACTCTATAGAGACTCTACAAATGGCTCTTCAGACCTCCTCCCTCAGCTCTTCTATTGGCAAAACAGAACCAAAACAGGATCCTGCAGCCCCTGTTTTGGAGGGTTTTGCCGTGCCGTGGGTTGTAGCTGTGCCAGTGTCCCAGGAGCATCCGCCTCCATGGAAGCTGCTCTGTAATCACAGCTTGTGGGGGATATAAAATAAGCTTTGGTGGGGTTTGGGGAGCCTTGTAGGTGGAGAGCAGGATGAGGACCACCCACCTGCAAGGGCAGAGAGACCAACCCAGGCAGTGGGCCAGGACAAGTCCCCTCAGGAGCTCCAGGGATCCACTTGTATCCACAGGGTAACAGCACCCCCATAAGTGCAGAGTCAACACAGCCCATCCCCTCCCTCTCCCTCCTTTCCCGTGACTCCACATCTGCAAATATTTGGCAAATACCAGGTGAGGCTCCTGACACCACTCTGGTTCTCTTGGCCTGCTCTGGGTCAGAACATCCCGTGCAGCTCTCCTCTGCATCCGTGGAAAAGCCAGTGTCTGGTGTATTCACCCCCAATCCAGAGCTGAGGCCTTAAATAAAGGATGCACCAGGGGAGGAGAGAACATGGGCTGTGCTTCACAGCTGTGTCAATACAGCACATGCTCCCAGCTCCAAAGGGAGGAAAAGTGGCATTTTTAATGGATTGGATTGGCTCAAAAAAGAGTCTGACAGGGATTTCAGCCCAAAGCCCAGCAAAGATCATCATTACCTGTGCACTGTCCAGGTGAATCTTGAGCTCTTCCGCTGCTACAAACCACTCAGGTCAAAGCTGGGGCCCCTCACGGCTGCTGCCTCTGCTTGGGAAAAGTAGAGATAAAAAGGGGAAGAACAAGGAAATTAAATTTTGCAGGTGGCTGGTTGTGTCTGATCTCTGCTGAATTAATGAAAGTGATAAAATCGTGTTGCCTTCGGTCCCATAAAACCCAGTCCAGAAGGATGCTGAGCTGAGCGATGCCACGCTCACCCTGGGTGAAGGCTGCAGCATCCTCTCTCCATGCTTTCTGCAGGATCACATGGGGCTCATCGTAGCCCAGGCTAGGGCGGCTCAAAGTCTCCAGGAGGTGCAGGGAACACAGCCCCTAAAAAGCCCATTTTTTATGGGGCTGTTTCCTTCTGCATTCAGACCTGCCAGGATCCAACTCTGTGGTTGGGTTTTGTGTCCAGAGAAGGGAATTGAGCTGGGGAAGGGGCTGGAGCAGCAGGAGCGGCTGAGGGAGCTGGGGGGGCTCAGCCTGGAGAAAAGGAGGCTCAGGGGGGACCTTCTGGCTCTGCAACTCCCTGACAGGAGGGGGGAGCCGGGGGACGTTCAGGCTCTGCTCCCAGGGAACAAGGGACAGGAGGAGAGGGAACAGCCTCAAGTTGTGCCAGAGGAGGTTTATGTTGGATATTGGGAAAATTTCTCCACTAAAAGGTCTGTCCAGCCCTGGCACAGCTGCCCAGGGCAGGGGTGGAGTCCCCATCCCTGGAGGGATTTAAAAGCCATGTGGATGTAGCACTTGGGGACATGGGTCAGTGGTGGCCTTCGCAGTGCTGGGTGAAGGGTTGGACTTGATGGTCTTGGAGGGCTTTTCCAACCTAAATGATTCTGTGATTCCATGAAGAGCCCAAGTTCCCCAGCCAGGCTGGTAACAGCAAGACAGTGATGGGGCAAAGAGTCACTGCCTGCCTTTCTGTTCCTTCTGCTATAGAGCGTGAAATAAGCCGATCATGGAGGTGAATCTGCAAAAAGTGTTCCCTCTGCATTTTATTCCCATAGTTGTTCCCTTGCTATGGGCGATTCAGTCCCCCAGAGGAGCAGGGCGCTCCCATTCCCGCGGGAAGACGTCCCAAAGCCCAGGAGAGGCGGATATTAAGTTCGGGGCTGGGTGACGGCGCGCACACGATCCGCAGCCACGCGCTGTGTGGTCCCTTATCTCGGGCAGACATCTGCCAGAAATTCCTCCGGAGTCACAGCGCTTGACACGAGATGGATGGAGCCCTGGGCCTGCCAGGATCCGGGGGCTCCTTATGACAGCTGCACCGGGCCCGACCAGGATCCCTCTGGCTCTGGATCCTGGCTTTGAAAGGGAAGTGTGGAGGAGCAGACGGAGCTCGTGCGCTCCGGCACCAGATGTGCTCGTGCTGCTCCCCGTAACCTCCAGGGAGGGATTTTTGGGGAAAAACTCCCTGTCTAGCTCAGCACCACCTCGTGGCATCGTAGCGCCCGTGCTCACAGCACAGAGCTGCACAGATCCAGGGCCAGGTGGCTCCTTCTTCCCCGCTGCTGGTCCAGATACTCCGGTGGCTTTGGCTCACTGAATCCTTGGTGGCCAAGGACCCGTCAGGCGGATGTTGCTTCCCATTCCGGGAGAGTTTTCCCGTTGTATGTGGTCTCCAGCCGCACGCCGTGCCTCTCTCCATCTGTGTTTCATAACCGCTTTCCCAGCCACCGGATCCCTGTGGATTGGGCCGGTTTCATCCTGTTTTCTCTATTGTTCCTGCATCTTCTGCTCATGTTTCTGCTCGGGGTCACTGGCGGAGGGATGCGACCCCGGCCTCCTCCTCCTCCTCCTCCTCTTCCCTGCCTGCTGCAGTGTTTTCCATGGTTCTGCAGGAAGGTTCCTGCCAGGCAGCACTGCTGGAGCAGGAGGAATGGCTCCCCATAAAATCTGGCACTCGGGAGCCAACTTTCTGCATCTCTCTCTGCAGCATTAAGGTGTGTTTTTACCCATTCCTCAACTTTTAAGGCCCGCATTTTAAGGGGGGGATCCAAGCACAAGCATGCATTTTTCCATCCTGTTTTTATAACTCACCCACTGCAGCGTGGCAGGATTGGAAAACCCCCATGAGCTCAGCCAGGGGTTTGAGACAGCCCCCAGAATAATATTTTCAGAGAAATTAAATTCCAGGCAAGGGGGTTTCCCTCTGAATTCACACTCAGGACTGTCTGGGGAAAATACTCCTACAGCTCTCCAAGCCCTGCAGCCACACGCTGACTCCTTATGGAAAGTCCTTGGCCAACTCTTTAGCTTAGATGTCTTCCCTCCTGAGCTTCCAGAGCACTTCACTAAGAGCCATGTCTGGTAACAAGAGGCAATATTAGTTATTTTTTATTTTAAATGTATTTATTTTGGGATCATAATGGGCTTCTCCAGCCAGTGGATGCCTCTGGAGCACTCCCCTGGGCTGTGGAAAACAGGCTGCTCTTGGTTCTGGCTCTGGAGAGGGAGGGGATGGAACCAGCCATTCCTGCTGCCACCAGCTGGACTTCCCACTGCAGCAGATTTCCTTGGAATAGGTTCATCCCATTCATCTGTGCCCCTTGATTTGCTCCAGGAGTGGATGTTGTTCGATTGATCGTAGAATTGAGGATAACACCGAGTTTGAGGAACCCAACATTGCCCAAGCAGCAGGATGGTGGGAAACCTCGAGGCAGGGAGGTCTCCTTCCCTGTCCTTGCTGGAGTAGGAATGGAGCTTTCCTCAGGTCTGAATCCCCATCACTTGGAAAACAGTGCTCTGTCCAGTCTAGGAATTGTGGGCAGCAGAAGTGGTTGGAAACTGGGCAGGGGGGATTTGTGGCAGCTTGTGATTTACTCATCGGCTTTTACTGGTCTTAGCGGTGTGGGTGATGTCTGCATGTCCTCAAAAGAGCAAGAGGGGAACAGCTCTGTGCTTTGGGATGGAGACATTCCCTTCCCAGCAACAGGGAAAATCGGATGTTTCTTAAACATGTCGTTTCGTGTGGCCATTCTCAGTTCTGAAATGAAAAATTAAAAAATAACGTATTAGATCTGGAAAGGAGGGAAGGGAAACGTTTGAAGTGTTACAGTAATCCTGGGTTTTTTGCCTGTCTTCATGTTTCTCCCTGGTTTCCTTGCAGGCTCAGGCACCAGGCACACAAAGAGCTTTACGCCTACAAACAGGTGAGATGAAGTTTTCCTCTCCTCCCCTTCATGCCTAGTGCCAAATGCACGTTGGAGCAGCCACTCCATCAGGTTTCCTTGTGCTGATCCTCTCCTTGGGAGGTTTTTGGCCCTGGAAGAGCAGTTGTAACAATCTCTGATGATTCAAATGTTCTCTACCAGTTGGGCCCCCAGAGCCGTCCCTCACTTGCTCATCTGCAGGTCTCCAGGTTTTCTGCCAAGCAGTGGGAACATCCCCAGCCACCAAACCATGTTTTGTGGGGTCTGAATCTGCTCCCAGGGTCGGACCTGACTGCTCCAAACCCACAGGGCTCTCCCAGGGAACAGCTCCATGTCCCCTTGGCAATCCCAGTTCTTCCATGCACACAGCCACAACACCCAGTTAAAATAAACAGGGCCCAGAGGTGGGTGTCATGTTGCTGCTTCCACGTCCTGTTTTCTTCAGGATTTATGGGATTTTTCTGCCTCTGATCCGTTGTTCCAGCAGGAAACTGGGTGGGGTCAGGGTGATAACAAACCATTGTCCCGGATTTATGGCCCTCTCCAGGTGTTCAGCCTGGATGGAGTGAGAATGAAGCGGCAGATTTCCACGCAGGGCCTTGCAGCAGGGCGTGGGAGCCCAGGAGGGTTAAGTTTGGGAAGAGACCTCCTGGATTTGGTCCTTGTGTTCGTGATTATGTCTGTGCCAGCACTGCCTTCCTCCTGTCCCTGCTCAGGGGTGAAGGAAGGCCCCAAGCACTCCCTGGCTGTGCCAGGTTTACTGAGGGGTTCCCAGTTCTACTGGGACAGTCAACTCCATCTCTTTACGGAGAATTTTTCTGGGAATGCTCCCAGCAGCAGCTCTGTCCTGACCCCAGCACTTTGTCTTGCAGGTTATACTGAAGGAGAAGGTGAAGGAGCTGAACCTCCACGAGGTGAGCACATCCTGGGCAGCAAAGGCTCCCTCACCCTCCTCTTCCACTCACTGGGGAGGGGGCAGATCCTCAAATTTAACTCCCCTGGGAGCAGGGCACACAGCCAGGTGTGCTTTGGAAAGGGGAAAGGCACCTCTGCAAAGGCCTGGATTAAACCATCTCCCTCCTCTTGGCTCCCCTCGAGCTTTAACCGCACCGTTATTGTTATTTATTGCCTTATTATTATGGCAGCGATAAGGAGCTGTGGATAAGGGGAGGCCAAGGAAAGCTGGGCCTTGGACAAACAGTGTCCCTGGGCGGGGACATCCCCTCTGGAGCCTGACGATATCCAGCGCAGCTCTGGGCAGGGAAAACTGGGAGTCCAGGATAAACACCCTCCCCCAGCCCCTGGGAGAGGCAGATCCTCCTCTCCCTCCCTGCCCCCTGAGGTCTGAAACACCTCCGTTGTTCTCCGTGAGCTTCCAGGCCTTTTGGGGCTGAGTGTCCCTATTTACAGCCCGTTTTTCCCGCTGAAGTTGAGCAGGAATGTGCTCGAATCCCGCGTCCAACACGGGCTGGATTTATTTATTTCCCCAAAGACAACAGAAATGCCCACCCACGTCCCGGGCACGAGGCCACTCATCTGCTCAGTGCCAGCTCCAGTTGTTTGTAAGCCACTATTTATTTTATTTTAATTCCCTGGGCAGAGCCCATCCCACGTTTCATCCTCGCCCTCCGCTCCCCGCAGCCAGAGGTTAAATCCCAAGGGCCCCAGGGTTCCGAGCAGTCCCCGCTGGAGGCCCCTATTCCTGATCCTCTCCCTGCAGTCGACCTGCAGTGGGGTTTTTTTTGTCAGCACACGGACTTCAAAGCTACTTCCCGGGGTGAGAAACGGGTTGTAGGAGGGATTTGGGAATGTGCCAGAGTCGGGAACAGCGGTGGTAATGCGTCCCGCTCCGTCCCTCCTCCTCCACGTCTGTTCCCAGCTCTCCGCAGCTCTCCCAGCTTTTGGGGAGGATGAGGAGTCTGTGGGGAAGGGGATAGAGCAGCTCAGGCTCTTCCCTGGGGTTTGAGAAAGGCTGGAAGGGCTTTGCTCCGAAATATCCCTTTTTGGGCATTTGGATCCTGGCATTTACAGTAAGTGTTTCTGGAAAGCAGAGCACGGGGTGGCAATTTTCCAACGTGACGGGTCGGCTGCCCGGAGCCCTGGGGAGGGGAAAGCGCCCGCCCAGGCCTTGCCCCGCCTTCCCCCGTCTCTGGGTTCGGTTTTCCCCTTTTTCCATCACTCCGCCTCTCCCAGGCCCTGGGGGGGCTCGGGATGTGTGTGTTCCTTGGGGGATGGTCCCGGCAGCTGTGCCTGGCCCTTGGTGTGGACTGACACAGGTCCCAGGCCGAGGGGGCTGGGAAAACCAGCCAGGAATACCCAAAATCTCCAGGAATATCCAAAATGAGTCAGGACTAAGCGAGAAGGAGGTTTTGGCTGAGTCTTTTGCCTGCTGGCAAAACAGCCACCAGCTTTCCCAGCCCTGGGATAGATGCACCCTTTGCCTTTTCCTATTCCTAGAGTTGTCCCTGTGGGGGCAGCTCAGACCCGGGGACAGCAGCAGTGTGGATCCATCCCCCTGCACCCTAAAAGCTCCTGGCACATCAAACACATCCCAGCTTGGTGGCTGTTGCTCTGGGAAGGCTCCGGGGTCCCTTCTGCCAGGAAAGGGAGACCCGAGGCTCAGCCTGGGCGGTGAAATTTGGGAAGGTTTTAGGGAGGATTTCACCCCTCTGATGCTGGTGGTGATGCCCTGGCACAGGTTGCCCAGAGAAGCTGTGGCTGCCCCTGGATCCCTGGATGTGTCCAAGGCCAGGTTGGACAGGGCTTGGAGCAACCAAGTGGAAGGTGTCCCTGCCCATAGCAGGGGGTGGGACTGGATGGTCTTTCAGGTCCCTTCCAACCCAAACCATCCCATGGTTCTCCGATTTTGTCTGGTTCAGAGATACCCCCACGTAGTTTTTATGTGCAAATGTTGCTTCCTGACCACTGACCTTCCCTCTGCATCCCAATCCATCCAGATCTGTGCCGTGTGCCTGGAGGAGTTCAAGCCCAAGGACGAGCTGGGGATCTGTCCCTGCAAACATGCCTTCCACAGGAAGTAAGTGTGGGCACTGGGATTGTTGGGGAGGGCTCCTGGTGCTGCTGCTCCTCCCTGGGGGCTCTTCCCACCCCCATTCCAGGGGGCAGGAATTGCAGCCCCTTGTTGAATGAAATAGAGCATGTGGAGCAGCAAAGAGCCAATTAAAAGCTGGCCAAAGGGTTTCACGTATATCTGTATTTTATATATATACATATATATATATGTATATAGAGAGTTATATACACACTTGTCATATTCCAAGCTCCTCATGTCCCTTGTGTGTGTGTATTTACATCTATAAAATTTATGGAAATTTGTAAAATAGATCCCCAGAACCACCAGAACAGCTCCCCAGGGACCTGCAGGGACCATTTGGGCATCGTTCCAAGGTCCGGGGTTCAACTTGTAGGTTGCCCTTGTTCTGGGTCAGCAGCTGGCCTTGGTGATCCTCATGGATCCCTTCCAACTCAGCCTGTAATTCCATGAAAAATGTAAATAGATATATTTCATATATGTGTAGTTTATATGAAGCAAAACCACTACAATTTACATTACTATATATAAAATAATGTTATGTTTTATATAATAACACTATGTAATGTATATAATGAACATTATATATATATTATATAGTGTTATTAAACATTATATATATATTATGTATTTGTTATCCAATACAATGTAATATTGTATTATATATACTATATTTAATGTGCTATATATATAGTATATATGATACTATATATTGTATATATTCTATATATATACATAATATATATACATAATATATATACTTAGAGTATATATACTATATATGCTTATAGTATAT
>VXAY01005053.1:13312-33466 GCA_013399855.1 Oxyruncus cristatus | reverse complement strand
ACAATTTTTTAATATATTTACATATATATAAATATATATATATTTATATATATATATAAAACCTACCTACACAAAATCCATGTATTTATACACACACACACACTCAAAAAAACCCCAATAAAATATAAAGGCACCCAAATGGTGAATTAAAAACTGGGGGCAGCAGCAAAGCTCCAGGGGAGGGATCAGTGGGTTTTAGGGGGGATTCTTGCAGCCCCCCCATTAATGCCAGGTGTGTCCCCACTATTCCAGGTGTGTCCCAACTATTCCAGGTGTGTCCCCACTATTCCCTGTGTGTCCCCACTAATGCCATGTGTGTCCCCACTGTTCCACGTGTGTCCCAACTATTCCAGGTGTCCTCTCTAACTCCCGTGTCCCCACTATTCCAGGTGTGTCCCCACTATTCCCCATGTGTCCCCACTAGTGCCAGGTGTGTCCCAACTATTCCATGTGTGTCCCCACTATTCCAGGTATGTCCCCACTATTCCAGGTGTGTCCCCACTATTCCAGGTGTGATCCAACTACTCCAGGTGTCCTCTCTAACTCCCGTGTCCCCACTATTCCAGGTGTGTCCCCCCTATTCCCTGTGCGTCCCCATTAATGCCACGTGTGTCCCAACTATTCCATGTGTGTCCCCACTATTCCAGGTGTGTCCCCACTATTCCCCATGTGTCCCCACTAGTGNGTGTCCCCACTATTCCAGGTGTGCCCCCACTATTCCCCATGTGTCCCCACTAGTGCCAGGTGTGTCCCAGCTATTCCAGGTGTGTCCCCCCTATTCCCTGTGCGTCCCCATTAATGCCACGTGTGTCCCAACTATTCCATGTGTGTCCCCACTATTCCAGGTGTGTCCCCACTATTCCCCATGTGTCCCCACTAGTGCCAGGTGTGTCCCAACTATTCCATGTGTGTCCCCACTATTCCAGGTATGTCCCCACTATTCCAGGTGTGTCCCCACTATTCCAGGTGTGATCCAACTACTCCAGGTGTCCTCTCTAACTCCCGTGTCCCCACTATTCCAGGTGTGTCCCCCCTATTCCCTGTGTGTCCCCACTAATGCCATGTGTGTCCCCACTATTCCAGGTGTGTCCCCACTACTCCAGGTGTCCTCTCTAACTCCAGGTGTCCCCACTAATGCCGTGTGTGTCCCCACTATTCCAGGTGTCCCGACTATTCCAGGTGTGTCCCCAGCGCTCCAGTGTCCCCTCTAACTCCGGTGTCCCCCGTGTCCCGCAGGTGCCTCATCAAGTGGCTGGAGGTGCGGAAGGTGTGCCCGCTGTGTAACATGCCGGTGCTGCAGCTGGCGCAGCTCCACGGGAAGCCGGACCCCGGCCCCCCACAGGGCCCCCTGCCCGGGGCCCAGAACATCGTATAGCGCCCGCCGGGGCCGGGCCGGGGCCGCTCCCGCCCGCGGCACTCGGACACAGCCAAAGCACCGGGGACGCAGCCGGGGAGCCCCGAATCCCGACGGGTGAAGGGCCTGACCCTCGAGCCCGGGCTCGGTTCCTCTGCCGGGGCGAGGAGGGGGCTCGGGATCCTCAGCACCACGTCCTTCTTCCAGCACGTCCCTTCTCCAGCGCCGCGGCCGCCGGGAAGCAGCGCGGCGGCACCTGGAACGCCTCGACGTCCCCCCACCCCCGAGCTCCCGGTGCCTCCCGCGCCCACCGATGGTGCCCCAAATGCAGGGGGGACCCTGGAGCACCACGGCCAGTTCCTGCTCCCTCCTCTTCGCCTTTGGTTCCTTTGCCTTTGCCATTCCCACCGGGAAATGGGGTCTGGCCCCCGGGATCGTGCTGTGGTTGGGTGCCCCCTGGGCGCCGGCAGCGGGTGGTGGCAGTGTGGGGTCTCCTGGGTTTGGATTCCCCACGCGCCCTGCCTGGGGGTGGTTGTCCCCCTCCTTGGCTACCTCAGGAGTCCCTGGAACGGGCACCATCCTGGTGTCACCCATCAGCAGTGAGAGCCATGGCACGGAGGGGGCAGGCAAAAATCCTGGCTTTTGGGATCATCCCATCGCTTCCAGCCTGGCCCTGGGGGTCTCTGGACAGCCCCCCAAACCCACCATCAGCGTGGGGGGGGAGCTGGGCCACCCCCTCACCTCTCCAGCCACAGATCTGGGTGTCCCCTGCCATCCTCACAACTCGTATTCCCTGGATTTTGGGGTGGGGGGGGCATCAGTGTTACACGGCAGCGGCTTTCCGGGGTGCAGGGCTGGGGGAGCTCCGGGTGCCATCCCCCCATCCCGTAAATTCCTCCCAGGACTGTTTATGGAGCGTGGAGCCTCATAGACGTGTTTGTACACTACGGATTCTGCAGCAGAATATTTTTTAAAACATTCGCTGTTTTGGTTTTTTGGTTTTTTTTCTTTTTTTTTCCTCTTGTTTGTTTGGTTTTTTTGTAAGCTCTATTTTTGTATATTTAATTGCTATTTGGAAATTCTAATAATGCGTCTTTTTTGCTAATCACACTCTTCTTAAGGAAAGGAAAAAGAAAAAAAAAAAAAACAACAACAAAAAAACAACCCAAACCAAGAGTTCGCATGTGATTTGACTTGAAATGTAAATAAAAGCAGGTTTTGGAAGCGGGGGTGTGTTTCAGGGGGTCTGTCCCCCCCATCCCTCATTCCTGTGTGTCACCACGGGGATGTCTCCAGAGGCAGTGGGACCCCAGAGGAGATGGCAGAAGGGCTGCTTTGGGGTTGGGGTCCTGCTGTCCACGTCTCCCTGCCCCAGCACGTCCCTATCCCGGTGCAGATCATCCCTCTGGGGCGCTGCCGATGGGGACACCACTCCCTGAGGGCAGGTTGGCTGCGGGGCATCCCAAAATCCCCAGCCGAGGAAGATTTGGAGGGTTCCAGGCACTGCCCGGGCTTCCCTTCTTGGGAAGGGGATATTCCTCCTTCAGCCAACCTTCCCAGCCCGAATCCCGGCCCAACCCTCCAAGGCCAAGCTCCCATAGGATTCGGGGGTTCAGCTCCCAGCCTCTGTGCTGTGGGATCTCCTGGGGTGCAGCTCGGAACCATCTCCTGCTCCCCTCCTTCCATCCCGACTCTTCCCCCAGGTGTGCCCAGACAGGAGGAAAAATCCCCTTGGATTGTCCCCGTGGGGGTGGCTGAGTTGGAGCCATCCCGGGGTGGGAACCCTGCAGGACCCTGGTGTGGAGAAGGAAGCAGGAACCCCACCATGCCCTGTCCCGCTGTCCCCGTCCTGTCCCTGTCCCGCTGTCCCCGTCCTGTCCCTGTCCCGCTGTCCCCGCTCCCTGCCCGGCGCGCGGGGCTGCTGCCCTCTAGTGCCGGCTGCTTCCCGGCACCGCATCCCACCCGGAGATCCCAGGAACGGGATGGTTTGGGTTGGAAGGGACCTTAAAGCCCTTCCAGTCCCACCCCCTGCCATGGGCAGGGACACCTTCCACTAGCCCACGTTGCTCCAAGCCCTGTCCAACCTGGCCTTGGACACTCCCAGGGATCCAGGGGCAGCCACAGCTTCTCTGGGCAACCTGTGCCAGGGCCTCACCACCCTCACAGGGAACAACTTCTCTCTAAAACTCCTCTCCAAATCTACCCTTCGACTTAAAGCCTTTCGTCCACTCTTCACCTTCTCCAAAAGAATCCACAGGGACTGGCTGCCCTCCCAGCCATTTTGGGATGATGATAATTTGGGATGGTGATAATTTGGGCTGGGTGATAATTCCTGCTGCTGGGACAAAGTCTGGATCTCACACCAAGCTGCACAAAACAGTTATTTTTGGTGCTTCCACCCCACAGCTCCTGCTCTGGCTCGATGCTGCACCTCCCCCTGCAATCCCATTTGCATCATTCCTACATCAAAGGCCCAAGGGCCTCCAAAGCAACAATCAGTAAATATTTAATCAAACCCCAAAATCCTGCAATTTGCCCCAGAATAATGCCCTTTAATTTTTTTCCCCCCTCTCCTTTAACATGCTCTGAAATACACCTCATTCCCAGAGCCTGGAGCATGCAGGGAGGGAAGAACAATCAAGCACACCCAACGATTATTTTCAATCAGGTTCTAAAATCCAACTGGTTGATCCCAATTCCCCCAGAACATTCCCGCTCGCTCCCACCAACGTCCGTCCCGCTGCAAGGGAGATCCAAGAACGAGACAAGGAGCAAACAAGGGTTCCAAGCATGTAAAAAATAACTGTGATATTTTATTACAAGAAGAAAAAAACAAGCAGTTTACAAAAAAAAAAAGGACAAACGCTACATCAGAGACTTCAGGGTGCTGGGATCAGACCGTGCTGGATCTACTCCAAATCCGGAGAAACAGGAGTTACGTGGACACGGGAGGAGCCACGGGATGCTGTGCCCAGCGACACCAGTGCCTCGGGGCAGGGGCTGTGGTGGGTCAGGCTGTGGGATTGGTGCTGGGAATTCCTGCAGAGGTTTCCCAGCTCTCCACAGCCAAGATGATTCTGCCATCCCCAGCCTTTTTCCCTGTGTATCCCAAGGATTCACACCCCCTCCCTGCACCCACGGGGTCAGCATCACATCCAGCCCAGCTGTTACACCAAGGGGCCACACAGGTCCAGGGCACACGGACATTCCAAAAAGCCAAAGTTTTCCATGAGTTCTGGCCGTGAGGGCGGGCGAAGCGGCAGCTGGGGGTGTGTGTATGTGTGTGTGTGTGCGTGTTATATTTTGTGTGGTACATTTTGTGTGGTACAGAAAGAGCTGAGTCTGGACACCCTTTGGGCAGCCCCCAGGAAGTGGAGCTGTTTTTAATGCACCGAGTTCGGGCACCTTTTGTGTGATTCCGTGAGAAATGAAGAATAAATGAGAGACCAAACAACTCGCCCAGAGAAGCTGTGGCTGCCCCTGGATCCCAGAAGTGTCCAAGGCCAGGCTGGACAGGGCTTGGAGCAACCTGGGCTGGTGGAAGGTGTCCCTGCCCATGGCAGGGGGTGGCACTGGGTGGTCTTTAAGGTCCCTTCCAATCCCAACCATCCCATGACCTGTATGATCCCGCTCCCAGCCCTCACCACTGAAGCACCACATTATGGAACACAGAGCAGGACACTGCAGGAAAAGCACATTTACTTCCCCACCCAGCACACATCACCTTCCATGAGAGCTCTGTGCTCTTTTCCCCCTATTTTACTGTTGGTTGTGTCCCAAATTCCAGCCCAGACTCAGCTGAGGTTTGGGAGATGCTCCACTCCATGTCCTGGACTTACCCAGCAGAGCTGACAGAGGCACCACACTGATCTAACCCAGCAAAGCAAACACCTCCCGAGTCCAGAGCTTCTTCCCTTTCCAGAGGGAAGCACCACACACGGATCCCACCTGGCGAATACTCGGATCTCGGGATGCAGCAGTGGGCAGAGCTGGATGGGATTTACAAGCTCCCAGCCCTTCCACCCGGCCTAACGAGGGGTGCAGGGATCAGAGGAGCTGGAATTCAGCTTCTCTGGAAAGAAACCAGGATCTTAAAGAATGTGTTGGAGTCAGGGTGACAGACATTCCGATATCCTGGGATAAAGCCCGACAGGTGTGGCCTGATGTGAAGGATCTGAACAGCTTCCCCTGCTCAGGGAAGGGCGGCTGCTCCACGGAGCTACTCCCTGGGAAGCCAGAGCAGCTCCAGAGCCGTAGCTCCCATCCCAAGGGAAGGTGCAGATACCTCGTTGCTTTGAGAGAGCGTTTATTGAGCGAGCAGGATCCATCCCAACCCCCATCCCAAGGGTGCAGCTCTCACAGGGGTTCCACCCCGCTCGCAGGCTGTGTTGGAGCAGGCACAGGGAAAACTGGGAGCACAGCATGCATGTGGGAAGAGGAGGATTCCCCCAAAACGCCAGGAGTGCAGCCATTAATAAATGCAACATGGAACACGACAAGAGATCCGAGCGTGACTGAAGGAAAAGCGTCTCTTTGGTGGAGTTCTGTGCAGCCAAGTTTGACAATGGAGAGAAAATCCCGAACAAACAAACAACAAATCCCACTATTTCATCCTCAAATTTGCTTTCAGATCTCAAGGTTGGAGGCTGACAGACAGACAGACAGACAGACAACCCTAACACTGTCCCGAAGGGGCTGTGTAGGAGTGCTGGAGGCTGAAATGGGAATTCCCTCCAGGCACAGATCCGTGCTGTGCCGTACCTTCCATCCCTAGAACCGAGATAAGGACGTGTGGAACAGGAACAAAGCCTGGCTGCCAGCACAGGGTGTCGCACAGGCCACCATGGATCAAGTGCTCTGTAGGGAGTTACACACCAGGGCTGTGCTGATGCTCTCCCCCCTTCCCAGACCATTCCCACACACGGAGAAGGCGACAGCTTTGATTGTGAACACAGAGCTGTGACCCCAGTGCTCAGCACTCCGAGGGACGCCGGTGGGAGGAGCGGAGTGCCCATCATTGAACATGGAGTAACCTACCTAAAAAGGGCAATTCCATGTGACTGAAATGCCCCCCAGACCTTCCCGAACACCCCCACGTCCAGCCAGTGCATTCCACACACGTCCTTTGGAACAAACCTGCGCTTGGATTTCAGCTCCAACAAACATCCAGTCCCGGGCTGACCCCACAGGGTGCCCCAAGGAACAGTCTGAGCAGGTGAAACGTGGGCTCAGTGACCTCCAAACCAGCGGCCCAGGGAGTGCCCCGAATCCGTAGGTCCAACACAGAGTCTGCAGGGGGTCAGGCGGAGTCCAGGAGTTCCAGGAGAGCACCGACCGCGCCGAAGTAACCCTGAGGAACAACGGGAATATCCACTGAGCACTCAGACATGGGCACACACCTGACACAGCAGTCACAGCCACGGCATCACGGAATGGTTTGGGTTGGGAGGGACTTCAAAATCACCCAGTTCCAACCCCCTGCCATGGGCAGGGACACCTTCCACCAGCCCAGGTTGCTCCAACCTGGCCTTGGACACTTCCAGGGATCCAGGGGCAGCCACAGCTCAACTGGGCAACCTGTGGCAGGACCTCTCCACCCTCACAGCCAAGAATTCCTTCCCAATATCCCATCTAACCCTGCCCTCTGCCAGTGGGAAGCCATTCCCTGTGTCCTGTCCCTCCACCCAAAGACCCTCTCCAGTCCTCTTGGAGCCCCTTTAGGCACTGGAAGGTGCCCAAAGGTTCCCCTGGAGCCTTCTCCTCCCCAAGCTATTACACATATTAAATACATAAAGGAAAGACACAACTGCAGGTAGGTACATTATAAAACAGGAAATGAAATAAAACGTAAAAATCTGACTGCAATGGCTGTATCAGGAAGCAGAGCTGCACACACAGTTACACACCTAAACCGAGCAAATGGTTTTGAAGTTCACAGACAAGGTGAAATAGGTGCTAAACAATTCCACTATCAGCTCCTGGAACAACATCCCTCTTTTTCCCGGCCCTACGCCGAGGACCCGCTGCGCTGCGGGTGCCACCAACAGCTCCAGGGGGCTGCTTCCAGAGCATCTGCATTTTGCCACGAGAGAAAAGAGATTTTAAAAAGGAATTTCACCTCGTGTTCCAAAAAAAGTGCTTTTAACTGCCCCTTCGACCAGTAGTCCAGGGCATACGCCAGGAGCCTCATGGAGATGGTGTTGATCCGAAGGAAGTTGCCCACGAACACCACGCGGTTGATGTTCTGCAAGTGGGGGGGGAAAAAGGAATATTAAGGATAAATTCCATTTTCTGCTTGTAGTGATGAAAACCCCATGTGGGGAAGGGGCTGGAGCAGCAGCAGCAGCTGAGGGAGCTGGAGGGGCTCAGCCTGGAGAAAAGGAGGCTCAGGGGGCACCTTCTGGCTCTGCAACTCCCTGACAGGAGGGGGGAGCCGGTGGGGGTCGGGTTCTGCTCCCAGGGATCAAGGGACAGGAGGAGAGGGAACAGCCTCAAGTTGCACTAGGGGAGCTTTTGTTTGGATATTGGGAAAATGTCTTCATGGAAAGGCTTGTCCAGCCCTGGCACAGCTGCCCAGGGCAGGGGTGGAGTCCCCATCCCTGGAGGGGTTTCAAATCCCTGTGGATGTGGCACTTGGGGACAGGGGTCAGTGGTGGCCTTGGCAGTGCTGGGGGAATGGTTGGACTGGATGATCTCAGAGGGCTTTTCCAGCCTTAATGACTTTGTGATTCCATGAATTGTCTGCTGAAAGGGTTGTACAGGGTCTGCAGAACACAAAAACCACTCACAATTCCCTCAGAAAGCAAGGCCAGGTCACTTTAACCCAGGCTCTTCTCCACTGTCCAGAAATCCCCAGGCTGAACTACAGCTTTCCCAGCTCAGGAATTTGACTGGAATAGTTGATTTTGCTATGAAATCCTTATACTGACTGGGAACACTGACCATCAGGTGCCATTCTCCCCTCTCTCCCCTGAACTCCAGCCTTTGACTCATCATTAAACAGTTGAGTGACTCTCTACCATTAAACTGAAGGAAAAAAAACTGTTTAGAAGCCCCTAACCAACACAATTCTGAAAGAAAGAGACCAATCAACATAACGGATTTAAGTCAGACCTCCAGACTAACTTTTCAATCCCAAAATAGTTCTCCTGAGCCAAGTGATGAGCTTTGAAGTTGCTTGTTCTCCCACAAGAAAATAAGTCAGGTCAAGGCTGTTTAGGACACGTCTTGCCTCGTTTTGTCAGCAAATGAAGGTAAAGAGAGATCCAGGAGTCGGGAGGACTCTGGATCCCCGAGCTCATCCCATGGGAGCGGGCTCAGGACGCAGTGCAGAGGATGTCTCTGTTCTTTCATAGCCCTGTACAATGCTGCTTGACATGAATGCAACAAGGCAGCACTGTAAAGAAGCTGAAAGCCCAAAGATACAGGAACGGCCGTGGGGTTGGTGAGGCTTGGCCAAGAAATCCAGAGCAACTCATACAAACAACACAGGAGAGACATCCAGCCTCCACATCCTCCATCCCTCCCTTCCTCCTCTCCCAGAGCTCTCCCTTAAAGGGAGGCACGTCCCTCAAACAGGCAGCAGCACAGAGGTGACGTTCTAGTCAGGGATCTTTGGGAAGAGATCCCCCAAAATACCTCATTGAGCGCACACATCCGCGCTATGGAGCCGATGTTGTTGGTGATGGTGATTAAGGTGGCCCTGGCCAGGTCCTCCTTGCTGACAGATTCCCTCTTCTCCTTGCTCATCATGTTTCCAAAGCTGTGAAGACAGTTTTAGGGTTAAAGGCCCCTTGAGAACTCCAGGAGATAACAGGAACTGCTAGTTTAACCAAAGCAATTTATCTTGATTAACCAAAGCAATTTATCTTGAAGGATTGATTAACCAAAGCAATTTATCTTGAAGGATTGATTCCTATGATTTCTAACTTTAAAAAGCATTGCTGTCAGTAACTCAGATCTCTCAGGAGCAGCTGCTCTCCTGAGCCACCTAAACCCGGATTTTCACGCTTGCAGGACCTGCAGTGAAACCAAAATGCAGGGAGGTCGTTACCTGGATGCCACAGCCCAGCCTGGCAACCCGAACCGTTCGTAGTCTCCCCCGTAGATGTCCCGCACCAGTTTGTCCACTTTGGTGCTGTCCCCCTGGGATGCCATTTCCAGGGCCTCCTCGAAGGTGGAGCATCCCGTGAGAAGGCAGCAGAGACCAAAAAAGGTTCCCCCTCCAAGGCTGTAAGTAAAGCAGAATTAAAATCCTCCTTTAAATCTGTAAATCCTTTCACGTAATTTACAGCCTGTAAGGAATCCCTCGCAGCCTTCTGCACAGGCCATGGTGCTAAACGAGACCTTCATTTTCTATTTTACACCATCCACCTTCCTCCCAGCACTCAGGAGATGTTAATCTTAAAATAAAGATTAGTTCCGAGGGGTAAGTGGAGCGTCAGGGCAGGGCCATCCAAAACCTGGGGGAAAAACTTTGTCCCGTTCACTTTATTGTGCACAGATGCCAATAATGATCTACAGTAAGAACTGTGCTGAGGGGCTTTACATTTATTATTATTGTTATGATTATTGTTACTATTATTGTTATTATTATCTTTCTGGGAATTCAGGAAAGCTTAAAGCCACAGAACTCCTTGCCCTTGCCTGGACACAAGAGCCACATCTTCAAGAAGGGCAAGAACTGGGGAATTACTGCTAAGTCACCACCTCTTCCACCAAAATCAGGCAACTTTTGGAAGTCAGGATGTAAATCTTGACTGCTTTGGATCAAGGCTGAGTTCTTAACATCATCACTGTATTTGGGATAATCCCAAACTAGGTGATCTAATCAAACATATCAGTAAAACCCTCTAATTCCTGCAGCAGGGCAGCTGAAAAACCAGCTGCAGTAAAGACATCTAAATATCCAGATCCTCTCTTCCAGGAGGGATCTTTGCCAGCAGGGAGAAGGGACTGCAGTAAAAGCAGGAGCTTGGTCATTCCACACACCACCTTTATTGCAGTTTGTCCCTGAAAATGTGATTTACAAGGCAGGAATGTGTTCCAGACTCCAAAATAAAACTCCCTTTTCCCCCCTCAGCGCTCACCTGGTGCCCGTTACCCGTTTATAGTTTTCTTTGGAGTAGACAGCCAGAATGCTGACCCCTGAGCCAATGTTCACCAGGAGGAGAGGGTAGGGATTCTCCAGGTTGAATGGCAGCTTCTGGCACCTCTCAGCATCCGTTGGGTTCTCAAAATAGTAACACTCAGAGTGTCCATTGAATCCCACGGAGTCGATGTACAACACTCCTTTAATAAGGCAATCGAGTTCATCGAGCTTACAAAGCTCAAGGTCACCCATCTGGTGGGAAGGAAAAAGAGGAATATTGGAGGAGCAGGCAGGGATGTGAGGGGTTTATGGTCAGGGCTGGAAAAAGGCATTCACTGCCACCTCAATCCAAGCTATCTCCATGCTCCCTGCAGAGCCTGGGGAAGAACAGGTCACAGGAGAGCATGGGGACTCCCAACTATCCCAACCTTCTGGTGTGCAGGTGTGAAAACAGGGGAAAACACACACCTGGATCCCCAGATGGACACAGAGAGAATCCCACAAACTCCCACAAGCCTGATTTAGGCCCTGACGCTGAGGCACTGGCATGAAAATACAGGAGAAGCGAGGAGGGGCATCCTCGTTTGACCAAAACATCCAACAAAACCCATCCAAACAAACATCAAAAAAAAGGTGAAGGAGTTACAAAATTATTTTCCCCTCATGCCACTGCCTCAACTGCACAAAACTGGATGTTAGGAAAAATTTCTCCACTCAAAGGGTTGTGCTGCCCAGGGCAGGGGTGGAGACCCCATCCCTGGAGGGATTTAAAAGCCCTGTGGATGTGGCACTCGGGAATATTGGGTTAGTGGTGGCCTTGACAGTGCTGGGTTAAGGGTTGGACTTGGTGGTCTTAAAGGCCTTTTCCAACCTCAATGATTCCATGAAAAGCCCATTTATTTGCATTTTTCCAAGCCCTGATGAAACAAGTATTTTACCACACACGTTTTTCACCTGTGAACAAGGATCCAACCCAGAACGAAGCCACGTGATGAAGTCAAACCCCAACTGTGAACTTCCTGACAGTTAAATTCACCCCCAAACCCGACTTGAACTTCAAGCATCTTCACTCACACGGGTGTTAAAAATGAAACCAGGTGGGCAAAGGAAGAAAAGAAAGCAGGTGAAAGACAGCAATGAGGGAAAAAAAAAAAACCCAAACCACGAGACTGAGACCAGCAGCAGCAGAGACTAAAAGCAGAGAGGAAGATTTGTAAGAAAGAACATTAGTGAGCCGCTAATTTAGAGTGACAGGACGTTACATGCACGTTGGGGAAGAAAGTGTTTTAATTCGGACAATTCAACCCGACTCCACACGGCATTTCCGGACCGGAGTTAGGGGGAGACACTTCCAACATTTAGGACTTAGAGGAGTTTTAGGAATCTGCAGTAGGGTTTTTTTTTTTTTCTAGTTCTAAGCCCTCAAAGAAACGTCACCACCAGATCCTAACGGTATAGAAGCCAAAAATGCCTACTGTGCGAAAGTCCTGCTCAAATTTGTACGCTCCACCTCCCGTGGCACATAAGGTAGTATGGAGGCTCGAGAAGTGCTTTTCGCTTCCCATTTGGATAAAAGCAGGCATGTCATGGGTAGGAAAGCGTATAAAGTGCAGATTGCCTTTACGTCCACACAGGGTAAGGTCCCTGAGCTCAAGGTGCACATCCCGAATGCCTGTGGAGCCATAGGCTACGTTGGAGGTCAGGTATTTGCGGATGCTTTTGAGGTTTTCCACTTCTTCCTCTTCCTCTTCCGCCGTGATGTCCTTGGGTTCAAAATAGACGAGTTTCACCAGGGTCCCTCCGATGTCCAGGCCAAACCAGGGAAAGACTAGAGAGAGAGGAGACGAGGGGAAAATGAAACAGGGTGTGGCACTGCCACGGCACGAGCGCCCTTCCAGTGGAAAGGCTGGAATTAGGTGATCTTTAAGGTCCCTTCCGAACCAAACCATTCCATGATTCTGTGAAAATAGTTACGAACTGAATTAATTCACGGAATTCTCTAGGGACCTGCGTGGTCTATTTAGTTTCAAGTGGAAAGCAAAGACAGGAATGCTGGCAGCCTGGTCTGTCTTTGACAGGAGGCTCCTCCAACGTTGAGCACAACTCCTGTTTAGACATCCCCGGTATTCAGCTCTGAATATTTGCTGTACAACACTCAAAACACTGACACTCTCCCCCCCGAGGATCTGACAGTATCCATACCCCCCACCACCAGATCCCGTGGAAGGTTTAATCCCCAGCTCTTCCTTTTCCCAAGTTCTGAACCAGAGCCAGAGCCACGGATAACACCAGTGCTTTTACATCAAAGGGATGTACAAACGTTCCCTGATTTACAACACAGAGCTGAGGTAGACAAGTAATCTAAGATGCCCCAGGGAGACAAAAACAAATGTCTAATTGGATTATTTTATTAGTCAAATTCCCCCATGGTACAAAATATGCATCAGTGTCAGGCCCAGCAACATTTGCAGCTGTGTTGGATAATGAGCTTCTTGGAAAAGATCAAGAGGAAAAACCCCTGATCTGATGGAATCTGCGATTAGAGCTGGGAACTGGAACAGATTAATATCACTATTAATGAGCTGAAGGAGAGGCTGGAGCTAATGAGATGCACGGGCTCCACAGCAAAGGGAGAAATGCAGCCACATGTTCAGGCTCATGGCAGCAGGATTAAACCCTTACAGTGTGTTCCAGAAGGAAAAAAAAGGAATGTTTAGAAAATAAACCTGAATCATAAAGTTTGGGAAAGCCCTCCCAAACTTTATGATTGGAGATCATCCAACTGTTCCCCCAGCACTGCCAAGGCCACCACTGACCCATGTCCCCAGGTGCCACATCCACAGGGCTTTGAAATCCCTCCAGGGATGGGGACTCCACCACTGCCCTGGGCAGCTGTGCCAGGGATGGACAGACCTTTTAGTGGAGAAATTTTCCCTCATATCCAACCTAAACCTCCTCAGGCACAGCTTGAGGCCATTCCCTCTCCTCCTGTCCCTTGTTCCCTGGGAGCAGAGCCTGACCCCACCCCCAGCTCCCCCCTCCTGTCAGGGAGTTGCAGAGCCAGAAGGTCCTCCCTGAGCCTCCTTTTCTCCAGGCTGAGCCCCCCCAGCTCCCTCAGCCGCTCCTGCTGCTCCAGCCCCTTCCCAGCTCCGTTCCCTTCCCTGCACACGCTCCAGCATTACCAATGATCCTGCGGAAAGAAGGATCTCGCGTTTTAGTAAAACTCCTACAGGTCTGAGACAGGGGTGAAAACAGACCACTGTTACTTGTGCACAATACGTTTGTTTAGCTGCAGACAGATAAGGGTGGAACACAAAGAAGCCCTCGGTTCCTCCGTCCTTTGGAACGGGAATCCCTCGGGTCAGGCTCTTTGGGGAATGGTCTTTGCACAGCCACCAGCCCGGCAGGCTTGAGGACCACGCATTCTCTCCTCCGCAGATCTACCTGGTGGCAGTACAGCCCCTTCCAGAGCTTTCCAGCTCCCAGGAGCTGCTGGAGCCGGCAGCTCCCCACGGTATTTTTAACCCACGGAGTTATTTTTATATATTTCCATAGAGGCCACCCCCAACCGTCACCAAAGGAAATCTTGAAAGGAGACGCAGAGCTCTATTTTTGGAGACGCGTCCAAATCCCAATCACTACCCATTACCGAGGCATTTACTGCAAACAAGAACTGACATAAAAATAACTTTTCATGAATGAAGGGGAAAGAGAGGGAGAAGGCAAGAGCAATCCAAGGACTTCTGCACATGTAGATAGTGATAGACATGTAGATAGGACAAGGGGTAATGACTTCAGGAAAGAGAGGAGGTTTAGACTGGATATTGGGAAGAAATTCTTCCCTGTGAGGGTGGGCAGGCCCTGGCAGAGGTTGCCCAGAGAAGCTGTGGCTGCCCCATCCCTGGAAGTGCAGAAGCTAGCTTGGACAGGGCTTGGAGCAACCTGGGCTAGTGGAAGGTGTCCCTGCCCATGGCAGGAGTTGGAATGAGATGCTCCTTAAAATCTCTTCCAACCCAAACCATTCCATGATTCTACGATATCTGGAATATATTTGTTCCTGTCAGGACATGCAGTTTGATTTCTGCATTATGAAGTCTGCATCAGATTTTTTTTTTTTTAAAGCATCCCCACTGTTGTATTCAGACAACAATCTTCCCCCAAACTCACAAAGGTAAAATCAGGGAGAGAGCAGAGGATGGAACTCGGAGATGGCATCACTGAGGTGCAGCAGGAAACACAAACATCCAAAAACCAGGGCATGGTGGCCCCATGAATCCACGTGCCTGGAAATGCCACAGGGGCTGCTCCATCCCTGGCTAATGGAGCACCAGCTCCACCATCCAGCTGGTGGCACGTGATGGGTTCAGTAAAACATGTTTGTTTTAAAGCTGGTTGTGCAGCTCACACACCAAACTCCTGCACTCAAACCTTCCAAATTTTAGGGCAAGCACCACCCGGGTCCATCAGTTTAGGAAGCTTCCTAGCCATAAAAAGAGGGAGCAGCGCCTCGGAAATTTAATCCCATCCTCAGTGCCATCAAGACCTTCCATTTTTTAATATCTATAAATACAGGTTTTATTTGGAACATCAAGGATGGGGTGAAACCAGCCAGTTATCCAGAGTCGGTCCCACCAGAAACGGGGAAACAGGAATGCTGCCTGCAGAGCTGGGAGTAACTGCAGCTGGGCTGGGCTCAGGGCTCATTATCCCCACTCAGCACCGGTCCCAAAAAGGATCCAACCCCTTGAGCTGGGATGGAACCTCTGACCGGAGCCGGCTCACACATCCCTGCGGGACCAGCTGGAAAGGCTCCACACGAGCAGCTGGTGTTCTCCATCTGCCAGCGGATCGGCCGTACCTTCCCTAAGTCACCAGGGATAAATTCTGAAAGACAGCCTATTAAGGTAATTAACTTACACCAAATGATTGTTAATTATGGATCTCTCATTATACACATCCCAGCCACAGGTCAAGAATCCAAGGAAGCAGTGTGTGAGCTCAGAATTAAGTACTTCTTTCCCATCCTGCAAAGGATTCCCTGCGCAGTAACACCTGTCAGAGAACTCAAATAATCCAGGACAGGGACAAAACTTCCCTATAAACCCGTTTTTGTAGGAAAGGGGAGTGACACAAACAAGAGGAGGAAATTATTTCAACAACATGGAGAACCATGTCATTTTTTTTTTCCAGACTCTTACAGTAAGTCAGACAACAGGAACATGGAGGGCAGCGACAGCTCTTCCATGTCTGAGAGCTAGAAAAATCCAAGGGAGGAAGGAGGAAGCTCTCCTGGATGAACGCCATCGCCATCTGCTACTGAAATTTCTCTTAAAACACCGGGGGTTTTTTTATTTTTTTTTTTTCCCCGGCAGCTGAAAGCCATCCAGAGATCTCTCCCTTTTAATCCTCCGAAGCAATTTTTCCAAGAGAGCTGCCGCGGATCTCTAGGAGCAGCAGGAGAACTGGCGGCATCCAGGAGCCCCTGGGCGTCCTCGAGGCTGATTGTGCTCAGTCAGAAGGTTCTGCTGGAATAACCAGACAGCAGCTTTAATGGCCAAGGCAGGAAATGCAAATGCTGCCTCTCCCTCACCTCCTCCCTGCTGCTACTTGGAGCCCTCCACGCCAGGAAAGAGCCCTGCAGGTCTCCTTTCCAAGCAGAGATGGGAAGGATGGCAAACCTGCAGGCTGGCATGGGAAGAGAATTGTTGTCCAGCACCTCCTGGGAAGTGTTTAGCTGTTCACTGGGTGTTTGGGCATTTACAAGAAAGGCAGGAAATCCTCTGCTCTCAGCTCAAAACTTTCCACAGTCTTTCTCCTTAAAGAAACGCCCCGCTGCTCTGTTACAGGATGAGAGCCATGAATCCCACTCTCAAGACTGGATAACATGTTGCCCAGAGAAGCCTGGATGTCCCATCCCTGGAAGTGCTCAAGGCCAGGCTGGGCAGGGCTTGGAGCCACCTCTCCTTTGTGTAAGACAAAGATGAATCCAAGGTATTCAGAGGGAAAACATCAGGGGTATAAGGAATGCGACTTAAGGCACCGGCAGAGACTGTGGCACCGCTCAGCACATGGAATCATGGGATGGTTTGGGTTGGAAGGGACCTCGTAGATCATCTCATTCCACCCTCCTGCCATGGGCAAGGACACCTTCCACTCTGACCATGTTGCTCAGACACACAACAACGAGCCTTATTTTCATTTCCTTCCCTAAGGAAACATATCCCAACCGCAGTTATCAACTGCCTTCAAGATGTCTTTTTTTTTTTTCCCCAAGAAAAAAGTTCTTCATCCTTTGGCCTGACGAAGCATCGCTTTCCCTGAGCACAGACAATTTTAAAAGCGTCTCTCTCTACATATTTTCATATATACAGCTCTTTGTGTTAAAAACAGACCTTCTCCTCAATGGATACATATCAAGGAGCAAAAGACCAGCAAAGTTGAGGGCTCACAGCTCAGACTAAACAATCACAGAAAAGCTCAAAGAAACTTCGTGTGCCCACAGCAAGAACTGCCACCCTCCCCTCAAATCCCCTTTGCAGTCTGCAAGATCTCGGGGGCAGGAAAAAGAAAATGCCTTTATCTGATATGTAAATCACTTCATAAAATTGGACACCGTATAAATAAAAACAAAAACCTCAACAGACTTATTCTGGAAGCTGCAGAACTGCCAAGATGAAAGAGGTGATATAATTACAGATCTCCACGGTGGATTTTCTTCACAAAACAAGCTCGAGTTGTATCTCAGAGTCATCCTTAACTTCTGAGCCAATTATATCAGGAGTTAAAAAGATTAGGCCATGGAGCTGATGATTTAGTTGAGTGTGTGTCAGCACCTCTAGGCTTACTCTAAAATATTCAATATTATATTTTAATAGTGTTATACCAGGCTGGAAATTCTACAGCTGGGAAAAAAATACAATTTGTTAGCATTTAATATAAAGTGACACTAAGTCTGCATCTCCTCCCACCCCTAAAAATAGGCTCTGATAGGAATTCATATTTCTTATGCCACTCCGAAAGGGAAAAAAAGGTATTTAAAAATCAAAGCTTGAATTTTGTACGACAAAAAGAGGCGTCAGAACAGCATTTTATTTGCTTATTGTCAGAACAGCATTTTCATATGCTTGGATACTGCTTATATTGAGAATTTAAAGCCACGTGTCCATTATGTCTTCGCATGATTCTGACAGGGGATACTAAAACTTACTAAAAAAAAAGGGATCAGCTGAAAGGAAAGAGTATTTTTTCTTGGAGAACTAATGTCTGCCTGTACTAATAACCTTGTCAGGCCCCTCTTGCCAACATAATACTCCAAAGCTTCAACAAATCTCCACAACATTTTCAGGGACACTTCTCACTCCCTCTGAAAGCAACAGTGTCCTTGACTTCTCCCCCTTCCGCCTCTAGCACATGGAAAATCCTGCAGGAAAGCTCTTCAGTTCCTGAAGTGCACCGAGAAACATTTCACAGAATCATGGAAGCCTTAGGGTAGGAAAAGACCTCCAAGATCATCGAGTCCAGCCATTAACCCAGCACTGGCACCTTCACCGCTAAACCATGACCCCAAGTGCCACATCCACATGACTGGGAATTCAAATTTCCAGGGGATTCAAAAGCCCGAGGGGCATGAAGGCACACAGCTGGGACATGGGCTGCACTTCTCATTTCAGGTCTATCCCAAATCCAGTCCCCCTTGGCCTCAGACCTTCCCTGATCTCTGCAGTGACACAGCCCTGGCTGCACATCCCGGCACAGAGGGAACAACGAGAAAGGAGGATCACAAGCCTGCTGAAATCCTTTCATTCCTGGCAAAGTGGAGGCTCATCTGCCAGGGCATCTGCCAGCACAGCCAGGCAAGACAAGCCTCAAGGTCACCGAGCCCGTTTGCCACATGCCAGCAGCAGACAAGTGCAAGCTTAAGTAGGACATTTTTGATCCCGTGCCCATTAAGCGCTTTGCCTTCATTTCGGCTCAAGTCTTCCTTGAGGCGGGATCAAGCATTTTAACTCCAAAATGTGATTTACCCTGACAACAGGCATTGTCCCTGCTAAGGGACGCACATTTCTCTTCCAATTATCCCAAGAGTCATTTAGGAAGGACAGCCTACACTGTAATCCCGAATCACGCCACGCTGACCTTCCAGACGGGATCCAAATCCTCTCTTGGAAGCTGCCAGAACACCGGTTTTCCTTAAAGCATCCCAAACCACTCTCTGCATTTAACTCCACCACAACAAACCAGAACCTCAGTGGCCAACTTTAATCCATATTTTCCAGAGGAGACACAGAAACTGCCCCGAGCAAGGCAGAGGAGAATCATCACCTAACGCAGTCCTTCCTCATTTTCATACCAGACATCTCCTTCATATCCCTGCAGCCTATTAACCAGCAGGTCTCTAATTAACAGCCCCACACATCCTTATTCCTATTTTTCACACTAAGGGAAAAAGACAAGCTTCCTGTTTCACCAGTACCAGAAAAAGAGCAAGAACATCATTAAAACTTCACACAGATACGGTAACAACAACGCCTCGGCATTGCCATCCAGGAGACAAGATGCAGGAGAATCCTGATCCCTGTTTTCAGCCTGGATTTGTTGCTCACATCCTCTTAACAGCTGTGCAGGTACTGAGGAATTACACTGATGCTGTTTCATTTTCAGGGAATGGCAATTCCCTTCCAGGAGCAGGGAAGGACTCCAGCGAAAGTCAAGGAATAATCGCTCGGTTCCTCCTCAAACATGGCTGAAGGCAGTGACAGCCACGGCACCTGCACGGCAGCTCCTGCTGCTCCCAAAATGAAGGCTGCCATCCATTTTGCAGTTTCCAACAGGACATTTAAAAACCTGGGTTTAGGGATGTTTTTTTCCTCCTCACAAAGCCTGGTCGGTCTGTGCCCAACCCCTGCCAAACCTGTGGGGCTCTTCCCTCCCAAAACTGACACCATTCCCTATGCTCTCCATTTGCTTTCCCAGTTACCAGTCCAGCCCCACACCCTCACACCCCACCCCTCTGTCTGTCCTTCTGTGCCCTTCTCCTCGCCCTCTGTGTCACCAGTCACCTTTCCACCCATCCAATTTGGGCATCTCAGCACCTGCCCCAGCCCCATCCCATGTCCTGCCCCAGCATACCAGGCACTGCCTCATCCTAAACCTTTCGGAGCACCTGGAGCTCAGATGGTCCCACCCTCTGCCCCAACCTGCTGAGCCCATGTCACCGTCCCATTGTGTCCCCATTGTGCTGTCCCAGACTGGCCATGCCATGCCCCTGCCACCACCCCACTGTGCTGTCCCCAAACTGGCCACGATGGGCAAGTCATCACCCCACTACTACTGTGTCCCCCTCTACTGTCCCCAGGTTGGTTATGCTGCGCCCATGCCGCCACCACCCCCCTGCACTGTCCCCAGACTGGCCATGACGTCCCCATGCCACCACTCCACTGTGCTGTGCCCAAAGCGGCCACGCTGGGCAAGTCGTCACCCTACCGTGTCCCCACCGTGCTGTCCCCACACTGGCCATGTTGTGCCCATGTCACCACCCCACTGAGTCCCCAAACTGGCCATGACAGACAAGTCATCACCCCACCGCGTTCCTACATTGTTGTCCCCAGACTGGCCATGCTGTGCCCATGCCACCACCCCATTGCGCTGCCCCCAAGGTGGTCATGTCCCCATGCCACCGCCCCAAACTGGGCATGCTGGACAAGCCACC
>VXAY01005049.1:0-48154 GCA_013399855.1 Oxyruncus cristatus | reverse complement strand
CTGTTTCAGCCACTCTATTTCAAAGGTGGCTTTTTGCATATTAATGGCAAATAAGGCACCTGCCTGTGTGAAGAGCTGTTGTCATTCCCCAGAGGAGTGGGAGAGCCCTGGCAGAGGACTGGGCAGCTCTCACGGCCCTCTTTGTGTTTGGAGCCAGGAGTGAGAGCCCTGCAGGTGCAGGATGGGAGCACCCAGGGCCAGTGAGGACTTTTGCTTGTGTGCTCCCCTGGGTGGCACCTGAGAGACCCCCAGAGCTGGTCCCAGGGACACGGAGTACCTGCAGCCCACGCAGGAGGATCCAGAGCCACACAGCAAAGCCAAGAGGAAGGGAAGAGAAAGCACCTGGAATACCAAGGGATTCAAGGTATAGTCCAATTAAAGCCAAGACACTGCAGTATTTGGTTCTGTGCAGGGCCAGGAGTTGGACTTGATGATCCCTATGGGTCCCTTCCAGCTCAGGATGTTCTGTGATTCTGTGGGTTGAGGGAACTCATCCAGTTTACAAACACCAACAGTCAGAGGGCACTGGGAGTCAGACACAGACGTTCAAATTCCAGGGGCACAGCTCCTGCCTAGAAACCCAAATAAGGGCCAGCTCTTTGAAAGGCTTTGGTCTCACAGCTATCATTGTCAGTGTTACAGGATTTTTGAAAGGCTACACAGGGCACCAAATGCTGCAGAAACTCCCCCTGAAAGAGGCTGGAAAGCATTAGAAACTACTCAGCAGATGAATAACAAGGAGTGGTTTAACTGTCTGTAAAACACACAGGTACAGGTAAGTCCTCTCTGCCTCATGACATAGGCAGAAGCATATTTTTCAATTAAATGAGAGATGACAAATCCAGAATTGATGAAATGACATTTTATTTGGCACAGTGAGATGGGATTGAGCTCCACCAGGTAGACACATCTAAAACACAGACACCTGCTCCCGAACTGGCTATTTCAGGCTTCTCTGTCAGGCAGGAGGGAGAAATGGGCCATTTCAGAGAGCAATTCATCTGACCAAGTACAAATATCCATTTGTGGAGTAGATAACTCCCCCCTCATGCTCTGCTGACTGCGTCCACCAGATCCTCACTGATATTAAGGCTGAGGAGGAAGGCCAGCCCAGATTAGACTCCAGCCTAGTCAGACGAGTTGTTTTCTTTGACTATTAAACTGTGGAACTCATTTCCACAAGGGGTTATGGAAGGCAAAAGATAAGCTGGATTCAAAACCAAGACTGGAATAAATATGAAAAAATAAGAATAGGCCCAGTTCTTACAGCTGGTATTAAGAGCATTTTGGGATGGGTATAAAACTGCTTTCTTCAAGGCTTAAATCCATTTCAAAGTGTTAGGATTAGGATTAATATCTTCACATGGGCCATTTTATTTCCTATCTACCTCTGGTGATCACAGGTTGGCTGCTAAGCTGGATGGACCATGAAGCTACTTTAGACTGTCAGAATTTTCACCTGCACAAAGTCTCCCAAGATTTCTTGGAAATCCAGCAGCTTGTACTGAATCACAAGTAGTAGGAAATCAGAAGTTTAATGGAACAGTCCAGATTAGAATCTAGTACAGCAGAGTAGAGTAGGATGGGACAGAGCAGAATGAGAAAATGAAAACAAATAGATTTGTAAAGATTTAAGAAAGCACATAAAAAAGGATGCCTGGATACAAGCTCCAAGTGCGTGGCAAATGTCCAGGCAGGGAGGTTGTTGACCTTCCTGGTCTCACAGTTGCTTTTGGCAAACAAGCAGAGTTACTGTGGGATCAAATCAGAGGCTGAACTGTGTAACCTGTTTCAGGCCTGAGAGCAGGTTTAGGAATAGTCTTAATGGACTCAGCACAGCAAATGAACGTGAAGTACAGTCCCAGCACATCCGTCTGAGTCAGAGGCTCCTGCTATGAGAACAAGGAAGATGCAGCACAGAAGACAGGGTGGTATTTACACAGCACCTGCCATTTCTGTGGCAGATTCAGGGGGATCTGGGCTGAGCTACGGTGAAGTTCAGAGCCTGTGAACAAACTGGCTTGGTTTTACGAGCTGTAACTGTGGGGACTTGTTTAAAAAAAGAGAGAAGCCCCCCGGTGATGAGGAGAATACCGGTGAATTGGTTGTGCACCAGAAGCTGCTGCTGCCTGTCAGAGCAGTGGAAAGATCAGCCAAACTGGTGGGTACAGAAGAGAGCTCTGGCCACTGGGTGATGCTGAGGAACAGCTTTGTCACTTAATCACGAATTTGAAGCTGCTCCATGACAGAAGTGACAAACAGACATAGCAAATGTGCTGTGCTCACTCTGAGCAGAGCAGCTGTGAACAGCAGCCTGGCAGCTCTGTGCTGTGGTTACCCCAAACCAGCCTGATTTAGTTCAGCAGTTGGTTCTTGCTGTGAAAAATCTATTCCTCTATAACCATCTTCTTTCATAACCTGACCTATGACCAGTTCTGTTCTTCTTCACTTGATGGTGGGTTTTGGTATAATGAGGGAAAACTCAATCCGAGAACGTGTTTGTCTGACAGAGCACTAAGCAAAAAGCTTTACAGAAACCTTCCAGCATTGCTCCACTTCTCCTCTAGATACACTCTCTGCTTGTTCTTCCTGTTATGGGCCATCTCAGCATTGCCAGATAGTTGAAGAGGGGATTGTCCTGCTCTGCACTGTGCTGGTGCAGCCTCACCTCGAGTCGTGGGGGCAGTTTTGGGAACCACAATATCACAAGGATCTAAAGCTGTTTGAGAGTGTTCAAAGGGGTTGATGGTGAAGGGTCTGGAGGGGAAGCTGAGGCTGAGGTCACTTGGCTTGTTCAGCTGGAGAAGAGACTGAGCTCAGAGCCCATTGGGGGCTGCAGCTCCTCCCGAGGGGCAGCTCCGATCTCTGCTCTGGGGGACCAGGGACAGGAGCCAGGGAAGGGCTGGAGCTGTGTCAGGGCAGGCTCAGGTTGGATCTCAGCAAAAGGCTCTTCCCCCAGAGGCTGGTTGGCACTGACCAGGCTCCCCAGGGCAGTGGGCACAGCCCCAAGGCTGCCAGAGCTCCAGGAGGGTTTGGACAACGCTGAGGGACAGGGTGGGATTGTTGGGGTGTCTGGGCAGGGCCAGGAGTTGGACTGATGATCCTTGTGGGTTCCTTCCAACTCAGGAGATTCCATGATTCTGTGATCTTTGTCCTTTGTGTTTGTAAATCATCCACTGGACCAGTTTTGGCCCACACTGAGGCTCCCAGTACCACCCAAGGTCTGTGGACTGAATTAACTGTCCCTGGTTAAGAGCCTTCTGTCAGTGAGAGATTTGGGGACAAGTTTTGCTGTATCTGTTCTTATCTTCTGAAACACAGATGGAATTAGCCCAGAGTAGCACAGAGACATTGGCACAGCCCAGGGACAGGGGGCTGCAGCCCCCCCACCCCGGCTCAGCACTCTGAGCTCTGGCTGCAGCACGAGGTAACTTAGGAGAGACTGGAAGGCAGAGGTGGCCCCTCAGGGCAGGGTTATCTTTGAATGCAGCCTCAGAGACTCCTACAACAGTAAGAAGGACAGTGTTGGTGCAGAGGCTGCAAGGACACAGTTGCAACAGGATGAGGGGCTAAACCAGCTCAGGCAATCCTGTGCTTGCAAAGCTCTCAGTGGGGAAGGAGAAGGAGGGTCAGACTTACGGTTGGAGAAGGCTGGAAACAGCCTGACTCTCCAGCTCCAAAGATAAACATCCTGAGGAAGAGCAGTGGCTCGTGACAGAGCTGACAGCAGTGAGGGGGTGAAGGGCAAAGTTCCTGGCAGGTGATGGTCCTGAAGTCACCTAAAGCTGCTGAGCTGACAGAGACACCTGGCTGACAGTCCAAAGCCCAGTCCCCTTTTTAACAGCATGTTCTTTTAACACCCTCCTGCTTGGAGTGGGCCTGGAGATTCCTCCCTGGAGTGGGGAAACCCCTCAAGGCTCTTCCTTGAGGCTGAACAAAAAAGATTTGCCCACAGTTGTTGGTGACATCAGTCTCTACTTAATAACTGGTTTGCTGGCTTTAAAATCATGGCTTCGGTATGACTTCAACAAACAGTGCGCTCTGGTAGTAGTTATAGCTCCTATCCTGTGTACTAAATAATTCTGATCGAGCTCTTTCAGTGTAATGATTACCATTATCTGTTTTAATAATTTATTTTATTCATATAAATGTATCTGGTGAGGCATCCTTGATCCTGTGGGAAAATTGACTAACTCTGGGTTTGAGATTGGACCCAGACACAGCCAGACCCCTCTCTGAGTAGGAGTTTAGAAAGCAAGGGGATCCTTGCTGTGCCTTGACACTCACGGGGAGCGTCTCCCCGGTAAACTTTGTCAGAAGGTCCTGTTCTGACTGTGACAATTCTGGGTTTTTGCAGTAGGTGAGCTGCTCATCACTGCAACATGGAGCAGGATATGGGGAAAAAAGAGGCTGCTGGGAATTCCTGTTGTCCAAATGCTACGTCTGTGCAGGTGGGAGGTCGGTGGCACATCCCATCTCTATGAACATGGAATATGTGGTTACCCAGAAACACTCAGTTACATCTTCAGACAGGCTTTTGCTACCAAAACGTCTTTACCCTGGAAGTGTAAGTCTTGTAAGTGAAAGTAGAGTTGGCTGGTGAGTTATAACAGCCATAAAGTACAGACCAGGCATGTGTAATCTTGTGCCCAAACTGTAGCAATTACACATTTAATCAGGAAAACATGATATAAGGATGGCTCTGGATCCACAGGCCCAAGGCATAAATAAAAGAGCTGTGGCAGGCACTGCTTTGGGGCTATTTGAGAAAGGGCTGGGGGGATGAAGCCAAAACATTGTGAGGACATTGCTGGGAGTCTCAAAACCGGCTCAGCAGAGAATCCAAATGCTATAAAAAATAGCTTGATAAACTAAGGATGCATAACCAGCCTTAGCCTGATCCCCGGGGGATAGAGAGAATTGGATACAGATGTAAAGATGATTGTAATAACTCAAAAGTCTGAGGTCTGACCAAGATTTTTAGCTGAGAAACATGATATAGTAGAAAGTTCAGGGGCCATCTGTTTTCACTGGCTATGAAAAACCTTCTCCTGCAGCAGTAACGAAGTTAAAGACAGATCATGCAGTACCAGAAGTAAAAGAAATCCATGGATAGAAGCAGGAAGATGTTGCAGTGAGTTGTAAATCCATGTCTTGAAATACAGTTTAACTGGGCTTGTCAGCCTGACGGGGTCCTGCCAGCTGGGGAGGGACATTGGGAGCATCAGAATTTAAGGGAAAAGCTGGGAGTCCTGAGCAGCTCTTCTGTTTTAGAGAAGTGTTTTAGGAAAATGAAGTGAAGTCAGCAGAAGAAAAGAATGGAGGGTTGGTCTCCTTGGGTACATCCATGCCTGTGTCTGTCCCCAGAGCCCCTTGTTCCAAACCTCAACCCATCCAGCCCTCTCCAGTGCCCCTGGACCTGCCTGGTGTTCACTAGTCCTGACCCTGAGCCTGACCTAGAGATTGGCTTTTTAGTACAGCTCAAGATGCCCACACAGGAACCCAGGGAGCAAACAACAGAGCAGGCAGCCTTTAACTTGCTGCTGACATGAGTCTGGTATGGTACTTGAGACCTCCTGACTGGAAAGAGTTGGATTTCTCCCAGTTCCCATCACCATGAACATGTTGTGGGTGTTCTACAGCCCTGCCCTCCCAGGGCTGGCAGTGGGGAGTGGTTTTGATCTGGATCTAATGTCACAGCAGAGTTTAGGCTGCAAGTTAAATTGAGTGCTGTCCACCTTTGAATGATTTGGGGAAATCTGCACCATGAAAGGTAAAACGTTGGGGGATCAAGGTTGTTATACTTCAACTTTTATCAAAAACTCACCAACTACAAAGTGCATCTGCCTGTCGTAGGGGTGCTGGCTGTCCCTTTACCTTGGGCTGCATCTCGAGGAAAGCAAGTCACCAGCTTCCAAACGTGACTGTGGAATAGCTGGGTCCTGAGCTTTGTCTGGGAAGTGCTGGAAAAAAAAGAAAGACACTTCCCTCCCAGAAGCCTCTTTCCACAGAATCCCAGGATATGCTGGGCTAGAAGGGACCCACAAGGATCATCCAGTCCAACCCCTGGCCCTGCACAGGCCCATCCCCAAGAGTCACCCCCTGTGCTCCAGAGGATCATCCAAACCCTCCTGGAGCTCTGGCAGCCTTGGGGCTGTGCCCACTGCCCTGGGGAGCCTGGTCAGTGCCCAGCAGTTACTGCATTCATTATTAATACAATTAACATCCTTTAAAGCCTCTAACACAGGGCTGGCAAGCAGTGGGGTTTCTCCTGGCTGTTTTCAGCCATCTGGGCTGTCTCATTTCAGTGCCAGTGGGTTCTGTTTTGAAGACCAGCATCAGTCTGTGAAACGACCTCGTACATGGTGTGGAAGATGCCGACACTGCCTTGGCTGGACCTGCTCTGCTCCTGCTGTTCTTGGCAGCAGCTCCTGTAAGATGCAAATACCACATGCATGAACCTGAGGAATGGCTGGAGCTGTGTCAGGGCAGGGTCAGGTTGGATCTCAGCAAAAGGTTCTTCCCCCAGAGGCTGGTTGGCACTGACCAGGCTCCCCAGGGCAGTGGGCACAGCCCCAAGGCTGCCAGAGCTCCAGGAGGGTTTGGCTGATCCTCTGGGGCACAGGGGGTGACTCTTGGGGATGGGCCTGTGCAGGGCCAGGGGTTGGACTGGATGATCCTTGTGGGTCCCTTCCAGCTCAGGAGATCCTGGGATTCTGTGAACTAATAACTTGATAGCCAGTCCAGTGTCTGCCCTGGAGAGCAAGACAAAGAGAGCTGTTGTGCCTTTGTGCGGGAGCTGAATCTCCCTTTAACACATGCACACTGAGCTCAGGGTCCCCAGAGGGCTCCTGATTTTTCTTTGCTCCCAGGCTTCCTCTTGGGAGCTGATATTGTGTGAGAGAGCAGAAGGGAAGGATCTGTGCCCCTTATCTTGGCTCAGACCACAGTGACACCCCTGATAACTCACTAATCCCCCAGATAAGAGCCCTGCGAGCAGATTTTTTAGGATGAAATGTGGGCAGGGATTTATGTTATTCTTGCAAACACTGAAATCATACATTTTGCTGTGTGAGAGCCCCAAACTTCATGTCACTCCAGCAATTAGCTCCAGGATCAGGCTTATTTCAGGCAGGATTAACCAGAGGAGCAAGACACAGGTTATAACAAAGAGAAAACTCAGATCAGATGAACAAGGTTTCCAATATAATGTTACTTAGAGCACTGCAAAACACTGAGAGAGAAACAGAACTATAAAATATGTTTTCTTGGGTTTTTATTTTCCCTGACAGAGTTGTTATTTTGGTTGTAATTTGGTGGTGATAATCAATGTGAGGAGGAGAACAAAGACAGGTGGACCTGGAAAATCCTCCAGCTTCTTGTGGAATTACCATCTGACACAGATGTTGCACATGAACAGTCCCTGAGAAGGGAGAGCTCTGGACACAGGGCTTTCATCCTCAAAATGGCTGAACAATATCTGGGTACAAAGAGCCAAAGTTGGGCCTTGGACAGGACACTCTGCCCTATCCAGGCATCTTCTGGCTTGTTAATGCCCTTTGGCACATCCTGAAGGGAATCTTACACCCTATCTCCTCTTTGGGTTATTATTATGCAGGTGGTTTTTTTAATTTACTTGTTTGTTGGTGATTTTTGCTTTGATTTGTTTTGGTTCTTTTTAATGTCTGTTACTTAGTTGTCATGGCCTGAGTTGTCTTCATTGACTTGGATCTTCACTGTGCTATAGTTCCATGTTTTAGTTCCCTGAGTTTTCCATTCACCAAGACACTTCATTTCCTTGCCTGACAAACACCCCAGACCTGCTTATTTCCCACCTGGAATGGCACTGGAAAGTGCTTGTTGCAATGGAAGGTTCTTGATAAGACTAAACCCTCTCATTGTAGAGAGTAGCAGGGGTTGGGCTGGGATGAAGAACAGCTCTGTCCAACTCTGCTTTCCCTCCTGGTGACTTTATAGCACCTTTAATATGGTTCAAATATAACACAAGAAGGACAAATAAGTCAAAGACCTCACCAACCTTGATCCGTAGGCAGCACAGCACAAATAAGACAGTGATGGAGCAACAAAGGGCTTTGAGAAGCCAGTCAGCAGGTCTTTGTAGAATCACAGGATCATTAAGGTTGGAAAAATCTTCTAAGACCAACACGTCCAACCACTAACCCAGAACTGCCAGGTCCACCACCAAACCATGTCCCCAAGCACCACATCCACACGTTTTTCAGCACTTCTAGACGTGGTGACTCCACCACTGCCCTGGGCAGCCTGTTCCGAATGGCAGCAACTGCCTTACAGAGCTACTTGGAAGTCCATTGCTCCCAGTTAAGATGTCAGAGCCCAGAAACATCATGTTCCTCCAAAACAGGGTTTTTCCAGAGAAGGGGAAGAAACTTCCCAAATGGCCCTGTGTTCAGTTTGGGGCAACAGAATATAAGAAGGATCTAAAGCAACTGGAGTGTCCAAAGGAGGCCACAAAGATGGTGAAGGGGCTGGAGGGGCCATATGAGGACCAGCTGAGGTCAATTGACTTGTTCAGCTGGAGGAGACTGAGGTCAGAGCTCATCGGGGGTACAGCTCTGAGCTCTGCCCTGGGTGAGCAGGGACAGGAGCCAGGGAATGGCTGGAGCTGTGTCAGGGCAGGGTCAGGTTGGATCTCAGCAAAAGGTTCTTCCCCCAGAGGGTCGTTGGCACTGACCAGGCTCCCCAGGGCAGTGGGCACAGCCCCAAGGCTGCCAGAGCTCCAGAAGGGTTTGGACAACGCTGTGAGGGACAGGGAGGGATTGCTTGGGTGTCTGTGCAGGGCCAGGAGTTGGGCTGATGCTCCTGGTGGGTTCCTTCCAGCTCAGGAGATTCCATGATTCCCTGAAAAGGATCTCCAAATACCTCTGGGTCTTTGCTCACTGAAGAATTTCTGGCTTTATTCCATTTTACATCTGGACACTCTGCCCAGGGGTGTTTGCAGGGACAGCTCCGGGCAGACATCCCATGTGATCAGCGATGCTGGCACCGGCTGGATGAGATGGAAAGGGAGAGACAAATGGCATTAAAAGCAGGAGTCCAGTAAGAGGATAGAGAGCTTTGAGAATTAGTTATTTGACTCTTGGTGACCTAAATCTCTAGTTTAATAAAGCAAAGTCCTTCCACATGATGCTGGTTCAAGTCCTGGAACAGAAGGTTTTCGCAGCCCAGACGGGGGCTCAGCAGAGGACGTGACTTAATAAGTCCAGCAGCTGGACAGGGGAAGGGTGGTTGAACCCCAGCCTGGTCCTGCCCACCGTGTGGATCCAGCCCCAGGACACACAGCCCCCAGGACACGGCTCAGCACAGTGACCCATCACTCAGCTGCTGTCACCTTCACGTGCCCAGGCATCAGGTCAAAGGGAGACCTGGCTGAGACCAGGCCTCAGTTCCAGAGAGGATGAAGCAGGGCAGGACTTCTGGACCATTGTATGTGCACAAGAAGAAGGAAGGGGCTACCGAAGGGGAGGGTTTGAGCACAGTCAAGTCCATCCTTGAATGTTGGACTTGATGGTCTTGGAGGTGTTTTCCAATCTTAATCATTCTATGATTTTATGATAACCAACCCCCTCCTCCTCTATGATAACTTCCCTCTGTCTCAGGTTCCTCTTTGGAGCCAGTCCTTGTTTGCAGTTGTCTAAATGATGTCAAGGCAAGCACCTCTACCACCAAGCACCACCTGAATGTGGACGCTCCTGGAATCTGGTTGGAGTAAAGAATCCCAGGTTCCACCCAGTGGTGCCATTGGCTGCCCAGGATTTGCAGAGTTGTTCTCTGTACCAGCAGCTCCTTCAGGGAAGACAAGGATGTGGGGAAGAAAGGGATGTGACCAGCCCAGCACTGCAGCTGAGACAATGTGAGGGAGCCCGAGATGAACCAGTGGGGATCTCTGGTGTCACAGGTTTGGTTCTGTGGTGGAAGGAGTTCCTGCCAGAGGCCTGTGGTGTTCAGCCTCCTGGGATCACATGTGCTCAGAGAGGGAACTCCTTGGCAGAGAGTGAGTTCACCAGAGCACCCTCCAGCTCAGGGCAAAAAAGGCCAGTTTACCTGGGAATGAAGGGACTCTTCAGTGCTGTGAGGTGATCCAAATCCTCTCCCAAACCTGGACTAGTGTGTGGCATTCCTGGCCATGGCAAGGGAACAAGATGAGCTTTAAGGTCTCTTCCAACTCAAACCATTCCATGTGATTCTATCATTTTGGGCACTACAATATATAAAAGACATGAGGCCAATAGAGAATATCCAAAGGAAGGCAATGGCCTTGGTTTGAAGGCGTGTGAGGAGCAGCTGAGGGCACTTGGTGTGTTCAGGTGGAGCAGAGGAGACTGAGGGGAGACCTCAGTGCAGTTCCAACTGCCTGGGCAGGGGCAGAGGAGGGGCAGGGACTGAGCTCTGCTCGGGGGGGGACCAGGAACAGGAGCCAGGGAATGGCTGGAGCTGTGTCAGGGCAGGCTCAGGTTGGATCTCAGCAAAAGGTTCTTCCCCCAGAGGCTGGTTGGGCACTGACCAGGCTCCCCAGGGCAGTGGGCACAGCCCCAAGGCTGCCAGAGCTCCAGGAGGGTCCCACTATCAAAGTTTTCATTTCCCTTTCCCCACTTCTCAGCTCCAGAGTCCAGGGTCACTGAAACAGTGATTCAGAGGGATCAAGGCTTCCTTAACAGTCTTACATGAGCACCCTGAGTATCCAGGTGACACCTGTGATCCCAGCAATGCAGAACCTGGGGATGCCAATTTAAAGACAGGCTCTAATTAGCCATGTGCTAATTAATGCACCTACATCACTATTGTGCACTGCAGCACACTGAACTTGGACCCTGGAATTGCAGGACCATAATGGCCTGGAGTCTCCCTTGAATTGTTCCCCCATCCCTCCTCAAAAACCCCAGAAGTGTGGGAAGTCTCCTGGAACAGTGTAGACAGGACCATTACATGGTTTTTAGAAACCTGAAGCCAAACAAATAATTCCTAGTGAGTATGGAACAGTTTGGAAGAGAGACCACAGGGACCCAGAAATCCATTCCAAAGGTCTCCCAAATTCCCAGTTCTACCACAAGCTTCGACATTTCCAACCCATGGCAAAGTCACCCTGTGCCAGTGCCGGGGCTTGTGCCATTTCTGACCCAGTTCCCAACGCCCACGAAGTTCCCAGACACTTTCTAACCCAGTGATGGAAAGAACTGTGTTTTCCTTTTTCAGCCGATGAACAGCCGCAGTATCCCCGGGCTCTGCCCTCTGCATCGCTCTCTGAAGGGTTATTTTGGCTTCTCCAGGCTTTGTGTGGCTCTGGCAGCTTTAATTTTGTCCGAGTTCAGGGTGAGGGGAGGGCTGGCTTTAGCCTTATAAATAAAGAGAAAACCCAGAGCCTCTTGAATTAGAGGCTAAGCACCAGCTTCTCTAATCACTCTGGATATTCCCTGGGATCTTCCCTCATTTAGGGAGTGATTTTTCACTTTAACTCACTGCACAAGCCTGCTTTCAATTAATCCTTCTCTGCCCACGTGCTGTCAGCATAAGGCCTGACCAATTCTTGGCATGGACTGGGTGACTCCCAGACCTCCTAATCCAACATTTCCCAGCTGATAATTCCCCCTGCTCTTTTGAGTGACCCAATAATAACTTTAATCACCCCAAACTGCTCCTGCTGCCTTGGGTGATGCTTTGCTCCTTCCAGCATGAGAGGCTGGTTTAATGCCTGGTGCTGTTGTGGGAGGCAGGATTTGGAGCTGGCTGGGAGAGGATAACTGGAGAAATTCACTGCCACTTGCTGGGAGCAGTGTGCCCCAGTGTGATCCAATGTGCCCCAGAGTGATCCAATATGCCCCAGTGTGATCCAATGTACTCCAGTGTGCCCCAGTGTGATCCAATGTGCTCCAGTGTGATCCAATGTACTCCAGTGTGATCCAATGTACTCCAGTGTGCCCCAGAGTGATCCAATGTACTCCAGTGTAATCCAGTGCGCCCCAGTGTAATCCAGTGCAATCCAGTGTGCTCCAGTGTAGGAGTCCCCAGGGAGGGAATTCTCTGGCATGCAGCAGTACCCTGCTCCAGGAGCAGTTCAGAGTAGCCCCCTGGCCATTCACAGAATGTGAAGCAGTAGTTTATTAATTAAATCATTAAATTTAATAGAATATTCAGTTAAAAAAGGGAACATCTCTGGTGACACCTGCCTGGAGAGCCCAGGATGGGGATCATAGAATCATAGAATCATAGAATTATAGAATCAGACAGGTTGGAAAGGACCTGTGAGATCATCAGGCCCAACCCGTGACCCAGCCCCGCCACGGTTCCCAGCCCATGGCACTGATGCCACATCCAGTCTCACCTTGAACACCTCCAGGGACAGTGACTCCACCACTTCCCTGGGCAGCCCATTCCAATGGCTGATCCCTCTCTCTGGAAAGAATTTCTTCCTGATGTCCAACCTAAACCTCCCCTGGCACAGCTTAAGGCCGAGCCCTCTTGTCCTACTGCTGGTTCCTGGGGGAAGAGACCAACCCCCACCTGGCTCCCCCCTCCTCTCAGGGAGTTGTGCAGAGCGATGAGGTCTCCCCTGAGCCTTCTCTTCTCCAGGCTGAGCCCCCCCAGCTCCCTCAGCCTCTCCTCACAGCACTTGTGCTCCAGTCCCTTCCCCAGCCTGGTTGCTCTTCTCTGGACCTGCTCCAGCCCCTCCATGTCCTTCCTGAGCTGAGGGTCCCAGAGCTGGACACAGCACTCCAGGGGTGGCCTCACCAGCGCTGAGTCCAAGGGAAGAATCAATTTTTGGATGATGAGATCCAAAAATATCAGATGTCATGCTGAGCTTCAGGTCATCCGAGCATTATGGCCCAGGTTCAGGATTCCCAATCTATAGATGTTCAAGAAGAGCCCAGGATTTGGGGCCTGAAGAATAATGGGCACTAAAAGGTCAGGATCCAGCCTGAAGGAACACGTAATTCTGCAGATCCAGAGCTCTGCATCTCAGAACATGTTGATCAGAGGCTTTCCCCCTCAGGGTGGGACAGAGCTTTCTACACATGGCAGCACCACAGGCTTCAGCAGAGAACTTGGTTTTGCAAAATATTTCAAGCTGGAGTTTCCGGGGGTGATGTGAGGCTGTTCCCGGCTTTTGCTATGGAGAGAATTCAGCTCCAAGGTTATAAATCCCCCTCCTGGTGCTGGCAGTGCCACCACTGCCCTTCTCCCAGGCCACTGGGTCTCCTTTGCCTGGTTCCAAGGTGCAGCTCGAATTTCCTTGGCTGATAAACGGGGGAATTCCCTCCTCTTTCTTTGCCCAGCAGCTGAGTCCTCTCAGGAAACAGTAGAATAGAATAGTTTCATCCAGGGTAACGATCATGGCAAAGAGCCATTCGAGGGACACATTCTCCCTTGGATGGGAATGAGCCATACATGGGTCTGAAAATCCGTGAGGCTTGGAGGAAATGGTGGAGAACAGCAGGATCATCCTCAGAGCAGGCAGTGGGATGCACTGCTGGTGACCGTGGACTGAGGTTGGGACGAGCAGAGCATTTTCCAGTATTCCTGGTTTCTGAGGGCAGCATAGGTGGAAGATCCTGAAGATTCTGACATTCTCCAGCTTCTGCTTTTGATGAGAATTTCATTCTAATGCTATAAAATCACATCCACCGCCTAAGATCCATCCGGGATGGTTGGAAAGACAAAAGAAGCTTGTTTTCCTTGGACACCATTTGAAATGCATCCTGCTCAGTGAGGGAGCTGCTATTTCCAGGGAATTCATAAGCCTAGTCAGTCTCTTTTACAGAGACAGATGTGTCCTTATCTCACCTAAAATTACACAGACTCACAGAATGCTGCACCAGGAACCTCCTACAAGGACTGTGGGCACTTTCATTGTGATTTTCTGGTACTGTCTTGACTCATTTGCTTCAGTTTCTGGAATGACTTAACCCACAGTGATAAACTAGCAGTGATACATAGCTAAACGGTTTTTTTACTGCTTCCCAGTTCTGCTGTCTCCTGCTTGAAGTGTTTCCCTGGGGTCTGTTGAACAAGGGCTTGGTTGGGGTTATTTTGAAAAAGGAAAAGAAGTTTCTTTAGCCCCCCAAGTCACAGAGAATTTCCCAGGAGGTTCCATCTCACTGTGTCAGAAACCTCTTTCTCTCCCTGCTTGGCAGCTCAGATTCATAATGCAGCTCCTGATGAGTTCATTCCAGAGGTGCTTCCTCGGCAGGGCACAGCCCCCCAGGTGCTGGGAAGGCCCTTCCTGGGGGGAAGAGCTGCAATGGGCCTGGCCTGAGGGCCCGGCTCCAGCAGCTCCATTACACTGCCCAAGGATCGAAAGGCTGCAGGAGGTCGATGCCCTGACACATGGAGGCCTTTCAGGAGAAGTGGGACTTGCTCTGCACATGATCCCCATCACTGCTGTGGGGAAGGACCCGAGAGGTGCCATGGGAGCTCTGTGCCCTCCTCCCAGAGCCAGAGCAGCTCCCTCAGCACAGAGAGTGAGGGTGAACCACGGCCCAGCCCGGGCTCTTCTTGGTGCCAGCCCTGCTGTGTCCCAGCCCCAGGGCAGGGCCCGTCCCTGTGCTGGCACTGCTGGGGCACCTCCAGCCCTGGGGGCAGTTCTGGGCCCTCAGACAAGAGACACGGAGGGGCTGGAGCGTGTGCAGGGAAGGGAACGGAGCTGGGAAGGGGCTGGAGCAGCAGGAGGGGCTGAGGGAGCTGGGGGGGCTCAGCCTGGAGCAAAGGAGGCTCAGGGGGGACCTTCTGGCTCTGCAACTCCCTGACAGGAGNGCTGGGCCAGGGGAGGGGCAGGTTGGATATTGGAAAAATTCCTTCCCTGAAAGAGGAGTCAGGCACTGGCACAGCTGCCCAGGGCAGGGGTGGAGTCCCTGGAGGTGTTCAAAAACAATTAGATGTGGCACTTTGTGATATGGTTTAGTGGGCAGGAGGGTACTTGTTTGAAGGTTGGACTTTATGATCTTGATCTCTTCCAATATTAATAATTCTGTGATTCTGACACACCTGATACCCCAAGGTTTCTGTCCCCAGTGCTCGGTTATGGCCACTGTGGTTGTGCTCAGCTGTGGCACTTCCAACGTAGCACATTTCCCTGGATGCAACAGGCTGGGCATGTCAGAAGAGTGAGAGGGAGGATAAAAAACAAGGGAGTGGGGTTCAGACAGCTTAGATCAAGGGATGAGGGGTGGCAGCACACTGGGATTGAGACTCTGGTTCTGGGAACCTCTGGGGAGACTCATTTACCCCAAGTCCTGTAGCTGAACACATGAGCAGCTGCAGCTTCATCCAAGATCCTCCCCTGTGTGAGCAGAACCCACCACCTTGGGTGTTTTCTCTCTGCTGGCAAGGTGTGGGTGAGGAAATCCTGTCACAAGTCCAGGCAGATGGGCCAGGGAGCAGGGCTGTCACAGGGCAGGAGAGCTGCCAGGCAGGCTCCTACCCCAAACCCTGCTCAGGGGAAGGATCCGTGGGGATGGATGGTCTCAGCTAGAACAGGAATATCCTCCATTCCTGAGGCAGCTTCTGGTGAGGCTGCAGGTATTCTCTTTCCAAATTGCAGAGTGCCATATATTGTTGGTTCCTAGGGCTGTTTGTCAGGTCTGATGATGTTCTCAGCTGATAATTGAGCCCAGCTCAGCTCTCCCCTTCTAAATAAAACATTTGCCTGCATGACCATCCCTCTTGCCCTTGAATGATCCTCCAGAAGGGCTGCAGAATGGGCTGAGAGAGGAATTGGCTGGGGGGGTTGGGTGTCACACTGTGATTTTTTAACCAAATTTCAGTGCTTATGGAAAGAAACCCCAGGGATTCACTGTGCTCTCAATATCCAACTTTTTCATGTCTCCCCAACCTCACTAAGCTCCTCCTTTGATTCTTTTAGATGCACTACAGATATTGATTATTCCAGGTACAGGTGGTATCTGGAAGGATGCAAAGAAGGAAGACCCAGGTGAGCCCTCTGTGTTGGGCAAAAACAGTTTCTTTGTTCAGGAGCCTTTGGATGAGAACTGGGAGCTCTGCCAGATTTTTCTGAACACAATCTCAAAAGCTCCAAAGATATTCTTCTAAAATGTGATTGATTTGTTGGTTGGGTCATCCCTGGAGGATGTTCAGTGGAAGAGAGAGAAGAAGCTTGATGTTGAAAAATCGAGTGGGTGTGTATTCCGGGAACCCGGGTCAATCACGGCTTTCAGATGGATCTGCCTGAACCATCTCCTTCAAGCAAACATTCCCCAAACACCAAAAGGTTTGTAAACCTGAGAGCAAAGAAAAAAACCCTCAAAGCGGAACAAAAGGCATTTTTAAACCAGAGAGTTCCAGAGTGTGAAAAAAGAGAAAGTACTTGTAACAAATCTCCTTCCTCCCCTCTGTTTTCTTTCTTTCAGTTTTGCTCTCACTCCAGAAAGCTTTTAGGTTTCCTGGATGCAAACAAGATCCCACACAGTGTTGTCTGGTCCCAGGAAAAGTCCTTCCTTTTCTATCATATCTGAAGCTTTGTGCCTGCTACCTGTTCTTGGGGCTTTTTTTCCCTGGATGGACAGAACAGCTCATCATAGAATCATAGGCCATAGAATTACAGAATCACAGAATAATAAACTGTTAAAGGTGGAAAAGATCTCTAAAATGATCAAAACCAAACATTAGCCCAGCACTGCTACCTTTCTTTTACTTCCATTAAACCTTTCAAACCCTTTGGAACACATTGTGTTCCAACCCTGAGAACAACCTGTGGTGACTTCCAAGGATAATTCACAGCCTGTTTGGAGACCTCCTTTCTTTCTGCTGATTCTGAGCCTACCATCTGATAGACGGAAGGTTCTCCTTCCATTGTCACGGCACTCAGTGCTCTGGTCTGGTTGACAAGGTGGAGTTTGGTCAAAGGTTGGACTGGATGAACTCAGAGGTCTCGTCCCACCGTAATGAATCTGTGAACCTTTGAGGAAATTACCACTGCCTGTCACATCTCTTCCAAGCTGGACATTCTTAGTCTATTTGCCTCTTTCTCACACAGATGTCTTTTCACACCTCTCATCATCTCTGCTGCCCTCCTCTGTGTTTTCTTGTCATTTTATAACAGTCCTTCTGAGCCAAGGAAAATATTTCAAGATGGACTTTCCTGGGGTGAATTGCAATCAAAATCCCAAAAGTGGAGACATTATGAATCTGCACAGTAAAATGAGGTTATTCTCTGTACAGATCCCCTTTTGTTCCTGATTATTTCTTAGCAGGATCTCCCTTTTTTTTTTTTTTTAATTTTTATTTTTTGTCAATAGGGAAAAATCTCTTTTTTCAATCTGTCTCTCACTGGATTCTCCTCCTGAAGCATTTTTCCGGACTTTAAGCAGGAAGAAGCTTTGCTCTGTGAGGCTTGCTCTTCTACTCTGCTCAGGCAGTGCAGTGATTAGCCAAGGGTATTGTATGCATTTATTAATTTCATAGAATCACAGAATCCCAGACTGGTTGGGTTGGAAGGGGCCTTAAAGCCCATCCAGTGCCACCCCCTGCCATGGGCAGGGACACCTTCCACCAGCCCAGGTTGCTCCAAGCCCCGTCCAACCTGGCCTTGGACACTTCCAGGGATCCAGGGGCAGCCACAGCTTCTCTGGGCAACCTGTGCCAGGGCCTCCCCACCCTCACAGGGAAGAATTCCTTTCCAATGTTTATTAGCGCCACGTCGACTTGAGAAAGATTCACATGATGATTTATAAGGAAAGTCTAAACTGCTAAGGGCAATGAAACACAAGGGCTCTGAATATCTGTGATCTAAACTTCATTATATTCCTACTTGTTTCCCTCCACACTCAAAGCACTTTGGGCCTGGTCTGAACCTCCTGTCCCCCTGTTTTCCCTGCAGTGACCCACGTTAATAACGAGATGAAGAATCTTCACAATTATCATGGTGTAATTATCTGTAGCAAAGATGCATTTGGAGATGGAGGAGGGATGACTAGTCAGTGCCACAAATCTATAGCAATTAAAATTCAATTCTCAGAGTATTGGATTCCCCTCAGTGGCCAACTCATTGATCCCTTCCCAGTAGAGTTTTGGATGGTTTTTATTGTTAACTTTCTTTTCAGAGGGTTTGTTGGGTTTTCTTTTTAAATTGCACTTAGGGAAATTCATCCCCTCCCTGCCCTAAAGTTTATGTGCCTGAACCTCTGCAACCAACAGTGCAAAATGTGCACTATCTCTTAAGGCTTTTCCCTCTTTTTATTGGTTATCTACGACAAATTTAAACAACTTAATGGCTGCCCCTGGATCCCTGGAAGTGTCCAAGGCCAGGTTGGACGGGGCTTGGAGCAACCTGGGCTAGTGGAAGGTGTCCCTGCCCATGGCAGGGGCGGCACTGGATGAGCTGTAAGATCCCTTCCAAGCCAAAACATTCTGGGATTCTATGAAGTCGTGAGCACTGGGATTTTTTATGAACTTGGAGAAATAAGTGGATTTTGTGCTGATTTTCTGCACTGTAGGAATGGCTTTCACCAAGCCTTGCCTTTAACACTGTCTGGTGATGGAAGGGAAGGCAAGGCAAGGCAAGGCAAGGCAAGGCAAGGCAAGGCAAGGCAAGGGAGACAGAAGGAAGAGGGAAGGAAGAGGAAAGGGAGAGGGAAGAGGAGTCTGCAGCAACCTTTTGCTTTAGTCTGACAATGAACAGATGGGGAGCCAAATCCACATGATTCACATTCACATATCTGAATTTGGGAGAATCCAGAATCCAGATGTCTGTTCTCAAATACAGGATTGCTTGTGCTGGGAATGTAGATCCAAGGTGGTGGATAATCTTGGCATCCAGAAGCAGCCTGGGAATGCAGTCTGTGCTGAACAGTGGATGAACTCTTGGAGAAAGACACCAATTCTTCAAAGATTTTTTTGCTTCCTGTTGGAACAAATCTCAATAATGCCCTTCCAGCTGCAGTAAAGCAGCAGTATTTTAAAGCAAAGTAAGGCATCCCCTGTAACATTCCGATTCTTTCGGGTAGATTAGCTTGATGTATTTACTTGGGGGTTCATGCATCTCAATAGCACCTTCAGAAAGCATCAGACTTGGTAAAATTGCATTAAATTAGCAGTTAAGTGTTTGGAGACTTAGTTTTTAATATTGTTTAGCCAAGCGTATCATCCAGATTGTGAGAAGCGCTTTAATCTGCAGCACACAGGACCTCCCAGGGGATTAACAGCAGCCCTGATATGTTAATATCAGAAAAAAATGAATGATCCAATTAAGTTCTGCTAAACCATGGCAGAATCCAAGGCCCATATGTTGGCTTATCCTTATGGGTTATGTATTAGGCTGAACTCTCTGTGCTCGAAATCGCTGGATTCTGGGCCCTCATCGCAGTTGGGAGTGAGAGGAAAAGCTTCCTGCCCTACTGACAAGGCTTTTAATCATTCCTTTCCAGTGTATTCTCACTACCAGGGCAGTTTCCCAAGAGGAGAAGCATCTTCCTACCAGACTGGGACCAACTCAGTTTTTTGCTGTGGCTCAGTGAAGCAAAACTGGGTTGGAAGGGACCTTAAACCCATCTTGTTCCAACCCCTGCCAGGGACAGGGACACCTTCCACGAGACCTTGGCCCAGTCTTCCTTGGCCCAAACACCATCCCCAAAGAGTAGCTAAGAATGGAGAATTATTTTCACCAGCGGGTGAAAAAGGTCTCTGATAACTCCACTGTGAGGTTCCACAGACCTATTTGTATCTCTACACTCACCTGGGCTGCAGGGGAGGGCAAAGGCCTGACCTGAGATCCAACAGCCCAGGTGTGAAATGGCTTAGAGAAGCACAGGATGGTTTGGGTTGGAAGGGACCTCACATCTCACCTTGTTCCACCCTCCAGCATGAGCAGGGAAACCTTCCACTAGACCTGGTTGCTCCATGAGCACCTTTATCCACAAACATCTTTATCAAAGCCCATCCTGTCTTCAGGGCAGGTTGGACCAGAGGCCTCCACAGATCCCTCCCAGCCTGTTTCAGTCTCAAAATTCATGACTAGGACTTGTAGAGGCCACCTTGTCCCTCCTTTGGATCTGTATTCCTGGCACTGCTGGATGACAGAGGCCATCCACTGTGTGGGGTCATCAAACCAGGGGAGGGTTTGTCACTTCTTTTGGTGATGCTGCGTCAGGCAAACACAGACACTCCTCCAGGATGTCCAAGTGATGCACGTGGGGGACCACTGGTCTCCAGTATCCATCTGCAGTGGAAAGAGAAGTTCCTCTTGTTTAACATTCCAGGACTTCTCTCTGGGGGTCTGTCTCCTCCCCCTGAGATGGTGCTGCTGCTCTTTTGTGATAGTTTTCTTCTCTTTTTTTTTTTTTTTTTTTTAAGGAAATCTCCATCACTCTGAAACTGTGGATTAGGAACAGAGTGGAGTAGTTACAGCCAGAGTTACCCACCTCCAGCCCTGGGGGCAGTTCTGGGCCCCTCAGACAAGAGACACGGAGGGGCTGGAGCGTGTGCAGGGAAGGGAACGGAGCTGGGAAGGGGCTGGAGCAGCAGGAGGGGCTGAGGGAGCTGGGGGGGCTCAGCCTGGAGCAAAGGAGGCTCAGGGGGGACCTTCTGGCTCTGCAACTCCCTGACAGGAGGGGGGAGCCGGGGGGAGAGGGAACAGCCTCTAGCTGTGCCAGGGGAGGGTCAGGTTGGGTATTGGAAAAATTCTTTCCCTGAAAGAGTGGTCAGGCACTGGCACAGCTACCCAGGGCAGGGGTGGAGTCCCTGGAGGTGTTCAAAAAACAATTAGATGTGGCACTTGAGGACTAGGGTTAGTGGGAACATGGTGGTGGTGCTGGACTTGATGATCTCAGAGCTCTTTGCCAACCTTAACCACACTGGGATTTTCTGATTCTGCTCCTTTCCTTTGGGACAGAGAATAACAAACATATCAGACCTTCTGGGGCAGGGGAATAGTTCAGGTTTTCCCTCCTGGAGGGACAGAAATATCACTGACATTTGTTGAAGTGATTCTAAAGGCCTCTCATTTCTTCTCTCTTTCTTGATTGTCTTCCAGGATGTTTCCCCTCAGATTTCTAGTTGTTATTGTCCCTTACTATTTCTTTTAGGGCAATTAGGGGCCATAGTGATGTATTTTAGCTGTTTAATTTTTCTTTAAAAACTTTGCCCTCAGGTTTGTTCAAGTGACTGGGATGTGAATGTATTGCTTGGCCAGCTGGGATAAGGAATAGACATTTCTATCACCTCATTTTTGCCGCTGGAAATCCCAGCTAAGAGTGAAGTTCAGACTGGAAGTTGGGATATTATCTTCTCTCCTAAAAATTAAAGTAATTCTGCATTTGCATGGATTCAGAAGTTAACAAAGGGAGACAGATGATGCCTCTCTCCTTATTATGGGAGCCTTGGGTTAGATAAAGGAATTGGGGGAAAAAGTGAAGTATTACAGACCCCAACCTTCCTTATATATTCTTTAATGTCCAAGTGCTTAAATTAAGTTCTAAAATATGTCTAGATTTTAATTGTAAGCTCTTGGCTGATGTGCAGCTTAGCCCAGGAGCTGCAATGGTGACCTGGGGGCATTTGGAAATGGCAACAGGGGAGAACTGGGCCCGTCTCCTTGATACACAAACATTCCTCATTTACTCTCAGCACTGCAGAGCAGGACACTGGACATTCCAGGATTTCAAGGGAATTGTCCTCGTGGGAGGTGAGATGTTTCCTTGGGCTCCACATGATGTCTGTGAATCTCTCCTTTTACTTTTCTTTGCTTTTCGGACAAGTGCACAAAACAGAACATTTCATTTTGGTTTGTAGGAAATATTTCACGCTGAATGGGACAATGTTGTTTTGGTTTAGCAAGACAAATAATATTCCAGTCTGATCCAAGTAAAGCGCTTTTTTTCTGCTTAATTTTTCAATTTTGCTGTCAAACTGAAAAATCAGCTCTTCCCCCAGACCAATAACAGGCAGCTCTGTTCTCCTGTGTGGAACAGCAGCATCCTGATGCTCAACAGAAGAATATTTCCTGGCAGATTCATTTGTTGTAAGTCTTAAAAGACGCTCTGATCAGAAAGAAGAAAGAGGAGCACAAACTCCAGCTTTTGCTCTCCAGGAGCTGAGCAACTTCAAGAAGCGGCAGCAGGAGGACAACTTTGCCTCAGGATCTTCAAAACATCCTAAAGAAAAGTAATTTTATCCCTGTCTTTAGCTCACAGGCTTTTAAGACAAATGAATTTTCCCTTCAGAAACTCTGGAGAAGATGAAAAGTGGAAGGGAGAATCCACCAAACCACTGTGGGTGTCAAAGGGAGCATCTGAGAGATCTGGTCCCATCTAGAGGAGAATCCGAGGGAGAAAAAGGACTAGTGCTGTAGGGGAACACTTCTGGAGTTTGGAATCAGCCAGGATCTGGTTCTCTGGTATTTTGGTGCAGGGAAAGCACCTGGCCCTGGTTATCAGTGGTCACCAGCTGAAATCCTGCTACCATGGTGCCCACACCCTGCCCTTGGAGGGGTGGTGGCCTCGGCAATGCCAGGTGTGCCACGGAAAACTCCAGAGCTCCTGCAGATGGGTGGGAGCAGAATTCCAGCATGGACACAGCCACTCCAGAAAAAACATCCTGGAAATGTTCCCTTTGTTTTGGGAAGCTGCAAGTAGAGGAAGGCAAGTTTTTGTGCTGCTGTGCCAAACCCTGGTTGGGTTGTGGTTCAGAGCACAGAAAAAGTCGGGAAATTAAAACCTACCAAAAACCTCGGCCCCAGACATGGTGGTGAGAATCATTCCACAGTGGGGTGGACAAAAGGTTGATAGGGACCAGCAGAGGCAGAAATCCCTGGGATTTCTACCCGTGGCAGCACCCTGGGAAGTTGTTCTCCCATGGCTTCCAAACACTCATTATCCAATCAGGGTTCTGGATTCTGGATGTCTTGGTATTCCATCAAACTACTGAGAAGCAGAAGAGAAATAAGGTGAGGCTTTGAAATCTGTGAAAGTCTCCCTGGTGTTTCCTCTAATTGGAACCCTTCCCATACACAAATAAATACACATAAAATCCAACAGATCTAGAAATTATGAGGAAAAAAATTGACTCAGTGGCCTGTTCCCATTTGATCTCATTTCCCATAAGTATTATCCCACTGGTCTGACTCTGTTTTTACCCGTTTGGTTGCTTGGGGTGGGTGTTCCTAAATAAACTGCATCACTCACCTCTTCACAGCAACTTCAGGGAAGACTCTACCAACAGTTTGGTTTTGGTTTTTTTTTTCACAAGAAGAAATCTCTATTCCTTCCTCCTGGAAGAATCCAAAGGACACTTGTTGTGCTTTCCTGTTGTCTCTGGGCTCTGCTAAGACACAGATCTGCTCTGGGTCGTGGGGCAGAAGCAGAACGAGCTGCCATGACATCGGACATCTCTATCCAGGGCTCTCAGGGACATTAAGCTAAGCCAGGTGACTTCAGTGAGGACGGAGCAGCTCACCCTGGATTCCCTTCAGAGCGAGTAGAGAGGTATCAGCACCTACATGGAACAGCCCACTGAGTCTCACACGTGCTCACAGGGTGAAGTGACTGGTTCCTGAGCTTCACTGGAGTGGTTTTTTCAGTGCTGATTTAAATCGCAGAATCACAGGATGTGCCTTCCACAAGGATCATCAAGTCCCATCCCCAAGAGTCACCCCCTGTGCCCCAGAGGATCAGCCAAACCCTCTGGAGCTCTGGCAGCCTTGGGGCTGTGCCCACTGCCCTGGGGAGCCTGGTCAGTGCCAACCAGCCTCTGGGGGAAGAACCTTTTGCTGAGATCCAACCTGAGCCTGCCCTGACACAGCTCCAGCCATTCCCTGGGTGCTGTCCCTGGTCCCCCCAGAGCAGAGCTCAGTCCCTGCCCCTCCTCTGCCCCTGCCCAGGCAGTTGGAACTGCACTGAGGTCTCCCCTCAGTCTCCTCTGCTCCAGCTGAACACACCAAGTGCCCTCAGTGTCCTCACACACCTTCAAATCAAGGCCCTTCCCCATCTCTGTGTCCCTCCTTTGGACACTCTCCAATGGCTCCATCTCTCCCTTCCATTGTGTCCCCCCAAACTGCCCCAATATTGAGGTGAGGCCGCCCCAGGGCAGAGCAGAGCGGGACAATCCCCTCCCTGCTGCCCCAGGACAGGGATGGCCCTCCTGGCTGCCCGGGCACTGCTGGCCCATATTCAGGGCTCCACTGAAGATTCCACCCCTCAAATGGGCCCCTCGGTTTTCTCTCTGACCTTTGAGTCTTTCCATGAGCCCCTGTGACAGCCTCCCATTTCCTTTATGCCTTCTGAGGGAATGTCCTATTTTACATATTCTTTGAGGGAATGTTCTATTCTACATATTCTTGTACTTCTCTTTTCTTCTGAAAGAACTAACACTGTGCTAAGTCTGCTACAGGATGGTAAGTGATAACAAGCCACAGGAGAGAGAGTAAATGAGTGATGAGCAGATGAAGCTCTGTAGGTTTCTAGAAATAATGATAGAAGAACTAGGAGTGGAGCTGAAAAGGTTGGAGCTCATCCAGCAACGTGGGGCTGCAGATTTCAAGCAGAAAATGCAAAACCTGAGGAAAAAAACCTGGAGGCCTTTTTAGAGCATTGATGAGATTATGAACTCCTTTAAAAGGTTTGCTCAAACATTAAGCAACGAGGCCTCTTAGAAGTTATTTTCTACAGACAAACTGGAGAGACAAGATGCTACTTAGGGTCAGGGGAAGGCACGAGCAAGCCCAAAAAACTTGAGACAGAGATATTATCTGAGCACAGAGAAATTCAGTTTGCTGTGATAAGGATGAAACCTGGAGAGCCAGACTGGCAGGAAAATAGGATCTGATCTGTGATTCAGAGAATCATGGAATGGTTTGGGAGAGACCTTAAAGCTGATCCAGTTCCAACCCCTGCCGTGGGCAGGGACACCTTCCACTAGAGCAGGTTGCTCCAACACCCACCCAGGCTGACTTGGAACACTTCCAGCACCAGTAGAGTACCAGTGCTGTGCTGGTTTGGGGGATGTGGGTCTGTCTGTCTTGTCATGGCCACTCGTTGGTGCTTTGCCCCGGGCTCATGGGATGTAAAACCCTCTCACAGTGAGTGAGTCAGGTCCTGCCTCAGGTGAGAAACGTGGTCCTCTGGCTGCCGGACTGAGCAGTTCTGTGGGCATCCCCAGCTTCCTCAGGCCTGCAAACACCACGAGAGATCCAGCAGTGAAAGGGAACTCACAACAGGAGCTTTTTGAATAAATAAGCCAGCGAAGCTTGAAGGTAAAGAGGCACCACTCACCCCGAAGAAACACTGGGGTGACCTGGAAATCAGCAGCTTTTGTGGCAGGAAGGGCCTTTATTACCTGCCTGGGAGCTCAGACACCAGAAAATCACAGCTCACATAAATGTTGGGCTCCTCTACACTGAAAATCTGACCGGGGGGATTTGGGTGGTGATCCAGCCTATCTTTGAGCTAAAGGCAGGAGCAATCTGTGTGACTCCTGTTGATACTCATCCTGCTCTTCAAAATCCATGGACATGAAGGATGTACTTGCTCCCTGGGCAAATCTCCATTTCTGTCATGGTTTAACTCCAGCTGGCAATTAAATACCACACAACCACTCCCTCACACACCCTCCCGTGGACGAGAATCTGGAAAAAAAAAGCAAAATATCATACTGATAATATTAATCAGAGTAATAAAAATGATAAGAATAATTAAAAACATATATAAAACATAAGAGAAACAAATGATTCCCGATACAATTGCTCACCATATGCTGACTGATGCCCAGACAGTCCTTGGACAGTGACCGGGGACTCTCAGCCACCTTCCTTCAGTTTATATAATAAAAATGACCTTCCCCGGTGTGGAACATCCTCTGCCCAGTTCAGGTCAGCTCTCCTGGCCACGCTCCCTCCCATCCCTTCGTGCAGCTCCTCGCTGGCAGAGCCTGGGACACTGAGAAGTCCTGGATGGAGAGGAAGCACAGCTTGGCCCCAACCAAACCATCAGTGTGTTATCAACATTATCCTCACACTAAACCCTGACCACAGCCCTGGAGCAGCCACAAAGAAGAAAACGAACTCTATCCCAGCTGAAACCAGGACAATTTCTTTACCGACTTCCCTGCTGGAGAGCTCCTCCAGTGCTGCACTTTAAGCTCACATTGAACAAGGACAAAAATATTCCTTCCCTTTCTTTAGCTGTGCTTTGTATATCTGAGGGGGGCTGTCCTTGCTGTCACTTGTCTGTGCTCAAGGTCAAAGGGGGCCCAGCTCCTCCAGCCCTTCACTAAATCAGAGACAAACATCACATCAAGTTGAGGTTGATCAGGGCACTTCTCACACGGGTGGTGTTTGCAGATCTCCAGATGTTCTCTTCCCTGGGCTGGGCTGTTCCCAGAACTCCACACTTGGAGTGCTCAGAACAGAGGCTGCTGCTGCCCCCGGGGGTCTAACAAGAAGCAGGGGGACCATGGCATGGATTGCATGTGGCTTAAGGAGTGTATTTATAAGCCTGGAGGAGAGAAGGCTCCAGGGAGACCTGAGAGCCCTTCTCAGGGACTCAGGAGAAGGGCTGGAGGGACAGGACACAGGGAATGGCTTCCCACTGCCAGAGGGCAGGGATAGGTGGGATATTGGGAAGGAATCCTTCCCTGTGAGGGTGGGGAGGCCCTGGCCCAGGTTGCCCAGAGCAGCTGTGGCTGCCCCTGGATCCCTGGGAGTGTCCAAGGCCAGGTTGGACGGGGCTTGGAGCCACCTGGGCTAGTGGAAGGTGTCCCTGCCCATTGCAGGGGGTGGCACCGGATGGGCTTTAAGGTCCCTTCCAACCCAACCCATCCTGTGACCGTGTGATATTTGTCCTGTAGAGCTCAGACATGCACAGGGTGATAAAGTGACAACATCCCTCCGTGCCTTCCAGTCCTTTTCCTCCCCCATCTGCCTCCAGCCACTCATTCCCATGTTTTCCAGCAACTGATCTTTTTCCCCTTAGCTCTATGAGTGTGAATATGTCCTTCTTGAAATCCACACTGCTTTTCTCTCTTCCTCCAATTTGTCAAGAACAATTTGAACATTAATCCTTTCTCCCCAAAACGTTCCCAGCCCCTTCCCATCTCCTTTGTAAACACAACAATCACGTTTCATTCCATCATTACCAGTCGGTAATAAAAATAGTGACCACTACCAGACCCAGGGCAGGTTCCCACAAGATCTCACCTGAATCAGAGTTCCAGACTGACAGGGAGCTGGGGAGAAGTGGCCCCTGAGAGCAGCTTTTAGACTCCTGAGCAGAGCTGTCATCTTGCCTGTGTTTGCTCAGCTCTGTGACAAGGGTGTCACAAGAGCCTGTGACAGAAACCTTCTTAAAATCAAGATATATGATCTTTGCCACTTCTCCCTCCTCTGCAGAGCCTGTTGCTCTGTCAGAGATGGAAATGGCACTGCTTTGACATAATTTGTTCTTTACAAATCTCTTGGCTGTTCTTTTCTCCTTGTCATGTTCTGGCTGTTCAAAAGTCCTGTGCTTTTGTGCTTGGATCTGCATTTCTCCAGAACTGGAGAAGTTTAGAGTTCTCTGATTCATCTTTCTTCCTTGTTTATAAACTGTGCCTGTAATTTTTCAGCCTTTTCAAACCCACCTTATCCCAATTCGAGAGAAAACCACAGAACTCCGTTGAGCTTGGAGACCTCTGAGAAGTGGCTGGAGCAGAGGGAATTCCTTTGGGCCAGGAGGATTTGAAAGCACTGATGAACAATGTCGTGCCTCTGTCAGATAATGAACTTGACTGTGGGTGATCACAATTAATCCTCTCACCAGCAGGGGCTTTCCCTCCCCTTTGAGTGGTAAACTGGTGCTTCCCAAGGCCTGACTCTTATTTCTGAAGCTTCTGCCCTTTGTCTCCTCTCAGCTCCTGATCTCCCTTACTCGTATTTCATTTGTGTCTTGATCCCTCTCTTTTTATCTGTGAAAATCTGTTCATTTCTAGGGTATATCCTCAGCAACAGGACCTGCTTTTCACTTTTTTCCTTTTCCTTTTTCTTTCTTTATGCATTTCCTTTCTTTATCCATTTCCTTTTCTCTTTTTTCTTTTTCTTTTTTTCTTTTTCTTTTTCTTTTTCTTTTTCTTTTTCTTTTTCTTTTTCTTTTTCTTTTTCTTTTTCTTTTTCTTTTTCTTTTTCTTTTTCTTTTTCTTTTTCTTTTTCTTTTTCTTTTTCTTTTTCTTTTTCTTTTTTCCTTTTTCTTTCCCTTTTTCTTTTTCCTTTTTCTCTTTCTTTTTTTCTTTCCCCTTTCCCTTTTCCCTTTTCCCTTTTCTTCTTCCTGCAACTGATTTAGCCAAGCTGGTCATCCCTGTTTTTTCTCTGGCATTTCTTTCTAGTCATAAATCCAACATACACTGCAGCTATCAGCTGATTTAAGAAGCCATTAGTCCTCCTGAGCTCCCCATTCTGCTGCTCTGCTTTGATTACCAGCACTAATCAGCTCTCTGAAGTTCTTGAAGTCTGGTTCCTCAAACCTCAGAGTCTTTAGTTTCCTTTCTTCCTTCCTTGCTCATCTAAGAGTCATTAACTACTGTCATTCCTTGATCACCCTTTTAGTCAAGTTCTCTCCCACTTTCCTTATTAGTGAGGATCAAACACGATCCCAGTGTCCTTCCCGTGGCTTTTTCTACATCTCTGAGCTGTTATTTCCTCTGCATTAAAACAACCCCTGGAAAATTTATACCCTGCTCATGCTTTTCACCGGATTTAACAGGTATTTTAGGACCCCTGAAATCACCACCTTCAGTGCTTGGGGGGTTTCCATGAGGTGTGGAGGGACAGAGAACTTTGTCCCCCTGTGTCTGGGTGTAATGTGAGGTATCACAAAGGCCTCACGCTTTGCTTTTTTCCTGGAGGCTTTCAGTGTTCCTGCACTTTTCTACCTTCTGGGTTCCTCTCCAGCCTCGTGGCAGCACTAACTCTTTTCCCCATCTGTGTGACTTCCAAAAAAAAAGTGACTTTCCAAAATTAAATCATATTTTTGGGCATGACTTCAGACTCTGAGTTCCTTCTGTTTATTCCCTGCACCTTCTGAACTAATATAAAGCTTCTAAGGTGTTTGTCAGGCTGCCCCACTGTGTCCTGGTTTCCATCGTCTGGGAGGGTCATAGGGAAGGGGTTCTGCTGCCTCACTGCTGGCCTGGGCAGCACCAAGGCGGGGGAGGACACACAGGGAATCATTATGGTTGAAAAAGACCTTTAGGATCAGCAGGTCCAACCCAGCACCGTTAAACCATGGCCCCAAGTGCCACATCCACATGTCTTTGGAACCCACCATCTCCCCAGACCTCTCTGCTTCCCATGGTCCAGCAGGAGGGGAGGAAAACTCTGCTGCTTCCCAGGCAGCATCTTCCCGAAGAGCTCAGTGTCCTGCTGACACTGTTCCCAGCACTGTCACACCCAGCGCCCTCCCTGCGGCAGTGGGAGGTGCTGAGGAGGGAAAGCCCTTCTGGGCTCCACAGTTGGCTCAGCCCCATTCCATGGCGGGACCTGAGGGAATTCACTGCTGCTGGGAGCTGCCTGAGACACCCACCAGGGACTTGCTCAAAAGCTGCTTTGCATCACCAGGGCAGGAAGAGTCTCCTCCAGGATCCACCCAGGATGTCCCCAGGTCCCTGCTGTGTCTGGTGACCCTCTGTTGAGAGCAGTCTGAGGCAGCAGATGCAAGTGCCCCTCTGTAGAGACCCCAGATCCAGAGGTGTTCAGCCACCTGGGATTCCCCCCCTGGTGGGAGGAAGCCCCCCTGTGTCCCATGGCTGTCTGGTTCTCCTCCAGGGCAGGAGCACAAATCAATTTGCCTCCTCTGGGAGGGAGGTGATGTCTCTCACACTCCAGGAACTGCTCAGAGGTGGTTCCTCATGTTGTCCTGCATCCTCAGGGATGAAGTGCTCACCCTCTGTGGCTGCAAAGACCTTCTAGTGGTTCCCAGCCTGGTTTCTCCCTTTGGAGACTCCAGTGAACAGTCACTGCCCAGGATTTTTAGCTCTGCTGGCAGACTCTGCTCACAGATCTGAGTGCAGGAACCTCACCAGGGTGGTCATGACCCAGCTGCCTGAGCTGGTTTTTGGTGGCACAAAGTGATCTTCTTTTCTGGGGCCTGTCCAAGATGTTGCCAAAGGGAGCCCCAAGTAGATTTGAGTCTGCACGAAATTCAGTCATCTCCGGTGAAGATGTTGAGGTACAAACCCAACACAGTTTTCCTCCCCCAGAGCACAGATCCCACTGTAGGAAAACCCCACCTGACCTTTTTAGGTGGAACTTCATTCCCAGGTGGGAACCTGAGACTCCTAAAAGGTACCTCCCCCAAAACTTTATCCCAGAGACAATCTGTGACATTTGACAGCTCCTGGAAGACCCTCAGAGGCAGAAATACTTTATAATACTTTAAATACTTGCATCCTGATTGTGGCTTCCCAGCCTGGATCCACAGGGAACCTGGAGGAGTTGCTGCCATGCCCATGAGTCTCTTGGATAAATCTCAGTCTTTCCTTAGCAATCTGCTTCCTTGGCCCGGGCACTGCAGGGATGGAAGATGTTGCCCAGTGGGCACATCTGGTGGAGCTCTTCGCAATTCCCCTGCCCAGGAGAAGTCTGAGCACTTCCCCCGAGGATTGGCTTTGAAAGGCAACATTCTGCAGGTTGCTTTGCCCCTCCACCTTCCATGCCAATGTGTTCAGTCACTTGTGCTCTTCCAGAGCCCTCCCTTGCTGGTTGTCCCGACCCTGACTGATGTGCTTCCAACTGCCCAGGGAAAGCTGAGCCCACCATTCTTCTAGAGAGGGAAACAATCCCCCAGTGTCTGCTCCAGAGCTGTCCTGTTTCTCTGGTGATTTCCCACATCCCTGGAAATCAAACTGCAGGTGAGGTGCCCAGGGATCTGCTGTGTAATTACAGGGATGAGCCTGGTGTTGGGAGTCTCCAGCGGGGTCCTGAGGGCAGCTCTTGGAGCTGGAGCCCCGGACAGCAGCGAGTCCCCTGAGAGCAGCACATGGGTCACAATGTCCCCCATCTTTTGGGCTCGGCTGGGCTGGGGGACATTTGCCACTTGCAGGGGAACCACGTGATGGAACTATAAATGAGTTCAGCAGGGCACCAAAAGCAACCCAGGTTCTGGACCATCAGGTAAAACATCCCTTGGATGTTTTTAAGGTTATTATGGGATATAATCCAAGTGGAGTTTCTTGCAGATTATCTTCTCACAGATTATGAACAACCCAACAGATGCACTTCCTAAAGCTCAGAGAACAGCAGCCCGCAGCAAACAGCTTGTTTTCAGGCTTTCAAACAGGTGATTTTTGTGCCTAAGCCATCCTGTCTGCATTTGGCTTTATATCGATGTCCACAGCTTTTCTGTGTCGTGGAGCACCTGGAATATTGAGGGTGGCCCCTCCCAACCCCCAAACCACACGCTGGAGTCTTACAGACATTCCTGATGCCACAACATTTGTATTACTCACTCTACTTCTATTCTATTCTAAAATATCAACTAGGGCACTACCAGGTTGATTATTTTTATTCTGTTAACAGAAACTTGTGCTCTCTCTTTGAGATAAAACATTTCTCTTGTGCATCCAAGGTCTGACTCCTTTTTGTGCTGTCAAGTACCTTTGTGATAGCTCCTGGAAGTTCAGAAAACCAGTAGCCAGGTCTTTCAGGAGCCTAATTGCTCTCTGGTCCTAATCCTTTCCAAGTTTTATTGCTAAAAGCCTTAATTAACCAAGGACTACCTGAAGAAGTTTAGCCCAGGGCCGCATCAGGGAGCTCCAGAGAAGCCAATTTACTGTGCTGGACAACCAAGCAGCTTCTGCACCTGCTTAACTCAGAGGTCTTAGTCTCCACTGCAGTGTGTAATGCAGACCTCATCTGTAAACACGTGCAAGGGCAGTGGGAACAACTGAAGGTCCCAGTTCAAACCAGAGTGAACTCCCAAGCTCAGTGTGGAAGCATCTGTTTTGGGAGTGATAAAGGCTTTGCGAAAGAAAACCTCCCCCCTGAGAGCAGAAACTCTCACAAATCTCTGGGGCCGTGATTGTCTTTCTCTAATGACTAAAGAGCTTTTGTCCTTCAAGCTGAGCCACTTGTTTGGAGATGAGAAACACGGGCTCTGCTCCTGAGCCTTCCACTTCTGTTGGGCAGGTCACATCCCCCGGAGGCGTTCTACTGTCCCCATTGGTAAAACGGAGCAGAGGATGCTGCATTTTGCTTCTCCAGCACTGAGAAAGCTCCGAAGGACTGTTTAAGAGCTCCCATTATTCTAACAAATAGCAAATATCCACTTGTCGAGCTGGAGTGCTGGACGTGGGTGGAAACAAAGGATGGAAACACAATTACCCTGTGCTTGTGCTCCCAGGAAACTGAGGAATCTCACACACGGCTGTGCTGGATCTGGCTCACACGCTCAAGGTTTTGTTGATCAAAATTCAGCCCAGGAAATAATTTTCTTCCGTGATTGATGGGGAACATTGTTGCTTTTTGTTTGGTTTTCTGCTTCTGGAATTAAGATGTTTGAAACACCTCTGGCCTCCCCATTCTTTTCCTAGAACTTTCTTTTCCACAACTCTGTTGTCTTCGAGTGGCCCTCCCTGGGTGTGTCCCATGGTGCTGGGAATTGTGTGCTCCCTGGATCTCTCTTAAATGATGCCCTGAAGTTGTACCTGTGTAGTCTTGGTTGTGTTTTCTTGTCCTGTCTTTCTCACAGATTTTTTCCCCGTGGATGATGCACCATATGTGTGAAATCAAGGAGTTCTGAAATCACAAAATCATGGAGTCGTAGAATGGGTTGGGTTGGATGGGACCTTAAAGCCCAACTCATCCCACCCCCTGCCATGGGCAGGGAGACCTTCCACTGGCCCAGGTTGCTCCAAGCCCTGTCCAACCTGGCCTTGGGCACTTCCAGGGATCCAGGGGCAGCCACAGCTTCTCTGGGCAACCTGGGCCAGGGCCTCCCCACCCTCACATCCAGGAATTCCTTCCCAATATCCCATCTAACCCTGCCCTCTGGCAGTAGAAAGCCATCCCCTCTTTGTCCTGTCACTCCAGGCCCTTGCCCAAAGTCCTCCTCCATCTTTCTTGTAGCTTCTTCAGCCACTGCAAGGTCACAATCAGGTCACCCCAAAGCTTCTCTTCTCCAGGCTGAACAATCCCAAATCTCTCAGCCTTTCCTCCCAGCAGAGCTGCTCCATCCCTCTGATCATCTTGGTGCTTCCTCTGAGCCCAAACACAGAAAGCAGAGCAGACCTGAGGATGTTTCTCATTTCTCTCGGACCTTCCCCTGCTCATCACCAGGGCACAGATTAATCTCAGTCCAACAACTTGCTTTGCTCAAAAAAAACTTTGCCGAACTTCGGCAAAAAAGTGGTCACAGCTCCTGGGCTTGTTTGAGTTTGGGCTTCAACACCTGCTATTCTGAAGGCTTTCAAACATTTCTGGAGTTGTGCCTCATCCCTTCAGAGTCTGACAGTCATATTAATGTAATTAACCCCTCCAGGTCTCCTGTAAGTGCAGCCAGAGCTGATTGGATTTGTCAGCAGCTCAAGCAGAGGGAAGGGCCAGAGCTTAGGAATCAATTAATGGCACTCCAGATCAAATTGAAAAGTTTTATTATTGCCTTTTCCTTCTGGACAATTGGGGCTGGGCAAGGTGGGCTTTGCATGTCAGACACAATTACTTCAAGGCTGAGAGCTGCATGTCAGCTGCTTAATTTTTCTCCTCACTTTGCTGAAGAGAACCAGACACCCCTGCAGCTGGGAATGGCCCAGAGAGAGAGCAGTTATCAAATTAAACAGAGCAGAACTGCAGGGTTTTGGACAACAACCTGCTGGAGTGAGTCCAGGGGAGGCACCAAGAAGATCAGAGGGTTGGACTAGCTCTGCTGGGAGGAAAGGCTGGGAGACCTGGGGGTGTTCAGCCTGGAGAAGAGAAGCCTCAGGGTGACCTGATTGTGGCCTTCCAGTGCATGAAGGAGCTACAAAGAACATGGAGAGAGACTGTTCACAAGGCCCTGGAGTGACAGGACAAGCAGGAATGGCTTCCCACTGCCAGGGAGCAGGGTTAAATGGGATATTGGGAAGAAATCCTTCCCTATGAGGGTGGGGAGGCCCTGGCACAGGTTGCCCAGAGAAGGGGGGAGTGTTGAAGGTCAGGTTGGACGGGGCTTGGAGCAACCTGGGCTAGTGGAAGTATCCCTGCCCATGGCAGGGGAGTTGGAGTGAGATGAAATTTAAGGTCCCTTCCAACCCAAACCATTCCCTGATTCCATGATTTTGGGTGCTTCTTTGGTTCCATAAATAGGGTACAGTAACCATTTGTGAAGGCTGCTCGTGTCTAGCTGCTGTACTTGCCTGTATTTTTGCATCATGAGAAAGCAGAAAAAGACACAATTTCAATATTTCAATGACCAAGAAGATGTTTTTTGCATGAGCACCCCAACTGCTGTGACTCCTTTACAGGCCACAAGTGCCATGGGACACCTTCCTGTAATTCCAGGTGAAAATCAGAGACTATGGCCAAACAGTAACAAAAAACCAAACCTAACCCAACCAAATATTTAAATGAAACTGGAGACTTACATGATCCAAGGCTTAGTTAGATATATCTTAACAGAGCAAATCTTTAGCAGAAGCCAACCCATATTTCTACAAACGAGGCAGTTTTGCATGTTCATGGTGTAACCACAGTCGCTTCTGAAATCATAAATCACTCCTGAAAACTGGAACCAAGAAAGCCAAAGAGCTTTTTCAGAGTTCAGGGCAAGATTTTAAGCTCTTACAGAGTGTCCAAAGGAGGGACACGGAGATGGGGAAGGGCCTTGATTTGAAGGTGTGTGAGGACACTGAGGGCACTTGGTGTGTTCAGCTGGAGCAGAGGAGACTGAGGGGAGACCTCAGTGCAGTTCCAACTGCCTGGGCAGGGGCAGAGGAGGGGCAGGGACTGAGCTCTGCTCTGGGGGGACCAGGGACAGCACCCAGGGAATGGCTGGAGCTGTGTCAGGGCAGGCTCAGGTTGGATCTCAGCAAAAGGTTCTTTCCCCAGAGGCTGGTTGGCACTGACCAGGCTCCCCAGGGCAGTGGGCACAGCCCCAAGGCTGCCAGAGCTCCAGGAGGGTTTGGCTGATCCTCTGGGGCACAGGGGGTGACTCTTGGGGATGGGCCTGTGCAGGGCCAGGGTTGGACTGGATGATCCTTGTGGGTCCCTCCCCACTCAGGATATCCTGGGATTCTGGGATTTCAATGCACAAACCCAAGTGACTGAAGCCCAGATGGACAATAGAGATGGAAAACACAACTGCCTTTTCTACTCCTGGAATGCCAGGAAAGAGGTGGCAAATCCTTCAGATGCTCCACTGTTGAAAACTATTCCAGAAATCCATCACCTCCTCTAACTCCTGTTTATCAGCCACCAGCAGTTCCCCAAAGCAGTTCCACCCTGAGCTCCCCCAGTGAGCTGGGGCTGCTCAGATAAGCTTGGCTTTTCCCCTGACCGGGTGGTTGCACAAGCACTTCCAGCAAAGAATTCCTTGTGTGCTGCAGTTGAACATCCAACCTCATGGATATTCAGGCAGGAGATTTGAAAATTTACTCTTGTGTGTACTTGGGTGCTCGGCTGAACCTTCCTGGAAAGCAAGCAGCAGTGGGAACCCAGCACTGGTGTTTCCTGCAGAATTTAGAGGCTCAGAAATAAATTCCCTTGTTCTCCTGGTGTGGGGATGGCAGGGGACTGTCCTGGGACTCTCCTGTCCCAGTGCTTTGTGCAGCTGCTTCTCTGCCCAATTCTGCCCTCCTGGCTCATTCTCATGCCACCACATCCCACTGTAAGGAATCAAAACCCACCAGGACCTACCTGGAAGATGCAGTTCTTTGAGTGTTGCTGACTCTGCCCACTCCTTACTGGAATTACTCTCCTTAAATTCCCTTTAACCAGAAAACCCCCTCAAGCTTCCAGAGCTCCCAAATAAAGGGAGGTTTCACGCCAGTGTGTGTGTCAGTCCCGGGGAGCTGCTGTGCCAGCCAGAATGCAGCTGCTTTTTTTCCAGACTGCTTCCCTGTGATATCCAGGAAAGGAAAAATTAAGACATAGGCTTAGTTCCAGTGTTAAGCCAGAGTGGAGAGCATGCAAATAATCACTGTTCTAATTAGTCTAATGACTTCAGAGATAGCAGTTTTCCCCAGGAACTTTTGCTCTGTTGCTTGGCAAAGTAAATGTGAGGCCAACTCAGGTCTGTGGCTGAGCAAGGGCCTCCCAGGAGGTGCTGGGAGAGGGAGGAGAACTGGGCTTGCTTCCCAAGACCATTTAACTTCCCCCTCTCCAGACAGGGTGTAAAGGGGGGCTAACTCAAGAGAACTTACCTGTGTAAAGGAGGAAAAATTAAAATACCACCGTGCCTGATGAGTGGATAAAACTGCTGCACTTGCACCCATCTCCCACCCTGCTCCCACATCTGGGAATACTTTCTCTGCCCTCTCACCCTGCCTGTACTCTGCTAATTCTGTACAAGACAGTGGGGAGTTTAGGTCTCCTTAAAAGATGTTCCAACCTTTCACGTCTAATATCCCTCCATCCCTTGTCCCCAGTCCCTCTCCAGATCTCCTGGAGCCCCTTTAGGCCATGCAAGGGGCTCTCAGCTCTCCAGAGCAGAGGGGCTCCAGCCCTGGGAGCATCTCCGTGGCCTCCTCTGGACTCTCTCCAGCAGCTCCACGTCCTCCCTGTGCTGTTCCCCAGGGCTGGAGCAGCTCTGCAGGGGGGTCTCACCTGAGGGGGCAGAGGGGCAGAATCCCCCCTGCCCTGCTGCCCATGCTGGGGGATCAGCCCAGCACAGGGGGGCTCTGGGTGCTGGGGCAGGTCCAGCCTCTCACCCACCAGCACCCCAAAATCCTTCTCCCCAGGGCTGCTCCTTCTGTTCACCCCAGCCTGGATTGACCCCAGGGGTTGCCCTGTCCCTGGTGCAGCACCAGCACTCGGCCTTGTTGAACCACATGAGATTCCCAGGGGCCACTGCTCAAGCTTGTCCAGGTCCCTCTGGGTGGCCCCGACCTTCATCTGTGTCACTGCACAACAAAGGAGTTGTTTCTCCCTTGAGAAATTTGGGCTGGATCCATTTTTCCACTCTGCCACAGGTTTTAACCAGAGATTTTTTCACCACATGCCACACTGGGTTTGGGGTTTTATTTTTTTTCCCTCCTCCCTTTCACAAAGAATACAAAGTGTGATTTTTGCCTTCCCCCCCTTTTCTGCTTGGTAACTTTACAAATGTTTCCGATACATGAAAGTGACACTGTGACAAATTCACTTTTCTTTTCCAGCTCCGTCACTTTTCCAAAGTTGAGAAAGTTTCGAGAAGCTGCCAGTGAAAAAAGGGAAAAAAGGAAGGAAGGGGCAAAGAAAGAATACTGATAACTGAGCTGTAAAAGCAAGAAAGGATTAGACTCCTGTCCCAGTACAGCTTGATGTCTGAATTTGGTGGGACAGAAGACCCTCTGAAGAAGCCACTGGGGGCTGCTGAGGAGATCATGGAATGGCCTGGCTTGGAAGGGACCCTAAAGCTCATCCAGTGCCACCCCCTGCCATGGGCAGGGACACCTTCCACCAGCCCAGGTTGCTCCAAGCCCCGTCCAACCTGGCCTTGGGCACTTCCAGGGATCCAGGGGCAGCCACAGCTTCTCTGGGCAACCTGGGCCAGGGCCTCCCCACCCTCACAGGGAAGGATTCCTTCCCAATATCCCATCTATCCCTGCCCTCTGGCAGTGGGAGGCCATTCCCCCTCATCCTGGCACTCCAGTCCCTTGTAGATGTTCTTTCTCTACCTTTGCTCCCTTCAGCCACTGCAAGGCCACAGTCAGGTCACCCTGAGGCTTCTCTTCTCCAAGCTGAACAATCCCAGTTCTGCCAGTACTTGGCCAGGTCCCACAGCCTCTGTTCCCATTGCTGCCATTCCCAGATCCGTGTACAACTGCCATGGGGGCTCAGCATGGAAGCAGCAGCCAGGGGCTGGAAGATGGAAAGGAGCAGCTCTCATCTCCCTGCAGCTGGGCCTGGCCCAGTGAGAAGGATCAGCAGGGACCAACCAGCCCCTCTGGATTTCTTTCCTCTGCACCTCCAAACGTTTCCACTGCTCTGCCCCAACCCAACATCAGCCAAGTCACCTGAAATCACAGGTGACTGGAGCAGGAGAGGAACATGCACCGGGGCAGGGACTGCTGGGATGGAGTTTAGGAAGCTCCTTGTCACCTCTCACTTTTTCTTGCAGGCCAGGCAGACCCAACAGCACGGGGGGGCAGCACCAGTTTGCCCGGAGAAGAAGTGACTCCCCACTGGTTTTGTGTTCCTGAGTGGCTTCCAGATGCACCTGAGTGGTGCCAGAAGGAGCACCTGCCAGACATCCCACGAATTAGAGATCCCAGCCCAAAGGAGAGCATGGATATACCCTGCCTAGGTACCAGTCCCTGCAGGGCTCTCCCCTGTTTCTGGAGGTTTTGTTTCAGTGCTGTACCACTGTTCTCCCTCCTGGAATGCTGCCAGTCTGGGGCTGTCACTGACAATTCCCTTGTCATGCAAATAGCCCCTCCTTCCTGCCTGTCCTGCCTGGCTCCCCTTCCTTTGGCTGCTGCTGGATCCACACACTGGAGACTCCTGCAAAGAAACCCTTCACAGCCCCGGATTTAATAATCCCCTTGAATATGGAGAGGATTCAGCCTTGCAGATCTGCTTATGAATAAATTAGCTGTACTTTGTGAGACTAAACACATCTGCAGGCTCTGGAAACACCCGTAATGACATTGGGAATGTGATTGTGTGTTGGAGCCAGGAGAGGGGTTGTTGCCATTGTGATTTGTTTCTCTCTGTTTCATTAAAACCTGGAGTTTCTTCCACCCTGCCTCAGCTGGTGTCTGTAGTGGGAGACTCCCCGGTGTTTGGAGAGGTGCTGGTGGTTCCTGAAGGAACATCTGCTCCTCCTCACCATGCTCAGATAAACGTTGTCTGGGCCTTGTCCCAGCAAGCAGGTGTAGGAGTGGGAGCTGTAGTAGTGGGAACTGGAGTTACTAAGATCTGTAATAGTGAGAGCTGTAGTAGTGGAAGCTGCAGTTCTGAGAGATGTAGCAGTGAGATTTGTAACGGTGAGAGTCGTAGTAGTGAGAGCTGTAGTAATGAGAGCTGGACTTACTAAGAGATGTGGCAGTGAGAGCTGTAGCAGTGGGAGCTGTAGTAGTGAGACCTGGAGTAGTGGGAGCTGGAGTTACTCAGAGCTGTAGGGTGCAGTACAAGCACACACACACAGATTCCACGGGATCTTTCCTCCTCCATCAGCCCGTGCTCTTCCCTCTGCCAACTGGCCCTTGTGTTTTCCCTCTGCACAGTGATCAGTCCTGGATATACCCTGTACACTGTATATCCTGGATATCCTTGTTGCCTGTATATCCTGTATAATTCTGTATATCCTTGTTCATTTATATCCTGTACATTCCTGGTATCCTTGTTCCCTTGTATATCCTGTGCATTCCTGGATATCCCTGTGCATGGTATATGCTGCATAGTCCTGTAAATCCCTGACCTGAGGCTCAGTGGTACTGCCTGATGCAAAGCCCTTCCTGGAGTCTCCTGACTTTGGGACAACATGGATGGCCCCAAAAATGTGGAATTTAAAGATGCTCCTCAGCACTCCTGGTCAGCAAAGCCTCACCTGGCCAACCCCTCAGTCTGGGTTGGTAACTTCCAGTTGTCCCCTGCAAAGTGAGCCCAGAACTGTCAGAGCTCCCAGTCTCTTTGCCTTCCTTAAAGGCTCTTTGCTCTCTGCCCGGCTGTTTGCTGCTGTTGGTCTGGGATGTCAGGGAGCAGCACCTGCTGAGTGCTGTTTTGGGCTGAGTGGTTCTCTTTCTGCTGCAGAGAGCTGTGAATTCTCTTGAGTTCCAGGCCAGTGACCAAAGTTGTAGCAAGGATTTGGCCTTATCAGAGGATCACAGAATGCCCTGAGCTGGAAGGGACCCACAGGGACCATCACTCCAACTCCTGGCCCTGCTCAGACACCCCAACACTCCCTCCCTGTCCCTCAGAGTGTTGTCCAAACCCTCCTGGAGCTCTGGCAGCCTTGGGGCTGTGCCCACTGCCCTGGGGAGCCTGGTCAGTGCCAACCAGCCTCTGGGGGAAGAACCTTTTGCTGAGATCCAACCTGAGCCTGCCCTGGCACAGCTCCAGCCATTCCCTGGGTGCTGTCCCTGCTCACACCAAGTAGAGATCAGAGCTGCCCCTCCGGAGGAGCTGCAGCCCCTGGTGAGCTCTGACCTCCGTCTCCTCCAGCTGAACAAACCAAGTGCCCTCAGCCCCTCCTCACACTTCTGGCTTCCCCTCCACACCCTTCCCCATCTTTGTAGCCATCCTTTGGATGCTCTCTGACAGCTTTAGATCCTTCTTATATTGTGGTGCCCAAAGCTGCACCATCAAAACTACAACCAAACCTCAGGAAAACATGTAAAGACCCCTGACCCCACCCAGTTGCTGGGTTGCTTGAGGCATTTTATCAGCAGCTTTTAATTTCTGAGAGAGATTAAGTGTAGCAATACGCCTTCTTCCCAAGCTCAGCCTACCTGCACTGAGCCCCTGCTTGGGCCTAGACACTACTCCAGGAGCTGCTACACCTTGGGTTGTAGTTCTTGGTGGCATCATTACTGTCCCTACAGGATGACTGTCCTCAGCATCAGCCTGGATTGCTGAAGAGCTGGATTGTGACAAGACAGGCCCAGGACTGTGGCATTGGCAGGTAGAAAGAAACCACCACGTGGTTTTCTTAACTCTTCTTCCTGTGCTTCCTCACCCTCCTGGAAATGATTGACTCTATTCTTGTCACCATTGATCAGTTCCAGCCACTGCAAATTCCAGCTGCAGGAAAAGACTCTATTTTCTTCTTGCTCTGTGAGATTAATCTTACTGAAGAAATGGTTCTGGAAGGACACTTGCTTAATAAAAAGTAACTGCCTGATGCAAGATCAGTCTAACACAGGCATTTTTGGCAAGGAAGGGTGTCCAGTTTCCTCTCACACACTTCAGGAGAAGGTGGGTTTTCTGTCCACAGACTTGGAGCAATTAGTGTGGGGCTCCAACAGACTCTGAACCCAAACTTCATCTGGTGTCTGTCTGGAACAGCCAAGAGTGAAATCATGTTAGTCCATTAGAAATCCTCATGGTTCCTGTCAGCTGCCTTTGCCAGCGGGATTCGTCCCACTCAGTGCAGGTGCCTCCACGGGAGTCACTCTGGCCAGGGGAGACAGGGCTGTGGGCTTTGGAGATCACCCTAAAGGAGGTACCCAAAACAGCTGTCACACATCCTAAAAATGCCTGTTTCCCTCCTTGGATCTCAGGGCTCAGCTCACAGAACCTTCAAGATTGGAAAAGACCTTCAAGATCATCCAGTCCAACCGTCTCCTTGATAGACAGTTTTCAATTAGGATAAATTAATCCCATCCTGAGCACCCATGATGAAAATCATTTCCTCTGTCACTATCACGCATAAAATATCCACTCAACATTCTTTCTGTATTGAATATTGATCCTCCCAGGCTCTTCCACCTCTCCCACACAAAGCCTCTGAGAACAGGAGACCCGGCTCCTCAGCTGGGACATGTGTCCCCTCAGTCTGAGTCACTCAGGTGACATGGAGTTTTTGCTCAGGTCCTTTGCACAAAGGCTTTGGGAGGGTTGTTAAGCTGCTGGATCTGGCAACGTTGAATTTTAGGGGTTAATTTGAAGGTCTTAGAGGTCTTTTCCAACCTTAATGATCCTATGGATTCTCTGATTCCATGGATGGTTTTCATGCCCTTGAGTCACTGGTCTGTGGGCTGTCCAGGCTGTCTGAACACCCCAGGTGGAGATCTTCCTTCCTTCTCCCCTTGGTTCATCACAGGACTACATTCTTCCTGCAGTGTGTTTATAAAGTCCTGCTCATTTTCAGGTGTTAAACACCAGATAATGATCCCAGTCTGGGCCCACTGCAGGGAGTTACTGGGACACTACTGAGGTGGCCACTGGAGTAGAGCAAGGAAAGAGAATCACTGTAAGGAAAACAGGGAAGAGAACAGAGAAGATGGGAGTCAAGGAAGAATGAAAGGGACGTGATACAGAAATGCACCAAACCATTCTAATTCATCAAAGCAAATGTGTTTGTTCTCCTGTTTGCTGAAGCAGATCATGAATTATGTTCAGCAAACAGACAAACACAGTAACTAAAGGCACATTAGTTCTCTCATTTCTGTTTGGGAATGTGTATTGGAAGAGGAACATGATAGGAAAAGTAATGAATATGTGATATTTTTCTTTTTTAAATTAGTAGCTGTGTATTTCACTGTAGATCATCTGTCCCAGTCTGGCCTGTTGTGTGCAGGAGCAGGAGACCTCACAGCTCAACTTCAGCTCAACCTCCACTGCTCCACCACAGCAGAGTTATAAAGGTTTTTTCCATGGAAAGGGAAATGGAGCCGCAGAAATGCTCAGGGTTATACATCTGTGGTGAGTGGAGTTGGGGACAAGTCACAAGTGGTATCCCCAGGGCTCAGTATTGAGCCCAGGCCTGTTAAATATCTTTCTCAATGACCTGGATGAGGGAATTCAGTGCTCCTTCAGTCAGTTCACTGATCACACCAAGTCAGGTGGGAGTGTGGGTCTGCTGGAGGGCAGGAAGGCTCTGCCCAGGGCTCTGGACAGGCTGCATCCATGGGCTGAGGACAACAATGTGAGGGACAACAAGGCCAAGCGTTAGGTCCTACCCTTGGGTCACCACAACCCCATGGAACGCTCCAGGCTGGGGGCAGAGGGGCTGGAAAAGGCCCTGGGGGTGCTGGTTGATTGAAAAGGTTGTCCACCCTGGCAAAGCTGCCCAGGGCAGGGGTGGAGTCCCCATCCCTGGGAGGATTTAAAAGAAGGGTAAATGTGACACCTGGGGACATGGTTCAGTGGTGGCCTTGGCAGTGCTGGCCATCCCAGTTGGACTTAAAGATCTTAAAAGTCTTTTCCAACCTAAATAATTCTTTAATTCCATGACTCCTTTTACTTCATTTGACAAATTTAGCAGCTCAGCAGGTAGGTCAGACTATTTGCTCACACCTTTTTTTGGTCTCTGGAAAATACAAGGTCCTTCAATGAGTCTTGCTTGAGTCTCTCTGTGCAGGACTATAGGAAATATTTCTGATGCAGAGATGAAACACACTCAGGCTGCCGAATAAATATGATCTCCTAACCACTAAAACATCTTTGCCTCCACGTCACCTGAAGGAAGACAAGGCCCTGCAGAGCTGTGTTTCTGTAACAGGTGACTGGGACCACGTGGAGGTTCAGAAGGTTCTGGGCAGCAGGGGACACACAAAGCTGAGATGAACCAACTGTGGGTGGCTGAGGAATCTGGGGTGAGGAGCCAAACGCAAAGAGCAGCAAATTGATGTGTCAGTGGCACCTCCTGGCTCTGCAACACGAGGAGGTTGTGGGAAGCATCGATCTGATGGCTTTTTCTGCCTCCTCTGGGCCTTGGATCAGCCTCTCCAGAGACTGACTCCACCTTGTCTTGTTGGAATATCAACCTGTGGAGGCTCTTCTGGCTTGAAAAGCAAAGCAAACAGCTGCACCTGCCCCATCAGAGGCTTTCCAGGTGCTGACAGTGCAAGGCCAGCAGGGGAGACACGTCCCTAGAGCTCAGCCAGAAGGACAGGTGAAGATGGGGGAGGAAGGGAGGACACTTGTTAGCACCTATGGCCTCTAAAAAGTCAAGGTGAAAACCAAACACTCACCTTTCTGTGTCTTTAACACCAGGATCTTCATACCTGAGAGAGCTGGGGGGCTTCACCTGGAGAAGAGAACATCCAGGGAAACCTTAAAGCCCCTTCCAGTGCCTAAAGGGGCTCCAGGAGAGCTGGAGAGGGACTGGGGACGAGGGATAGAGGGACAGGACACAGGGAATGGCTTCCCACTGCCAGAGGGCAGGGTTAGATGGGATATTGGAAAGAATCCTTCCCTGTGAGGGTGGGGAGGCCCTGGCACAGGTTGCCCAGAGAAGCTGTGGCTGCCCCTGGATCCCTGGGAGTGTCCAAGGACAGGTTGGAGGGGGCTTGGAGCAACCTGGGCTAGTGGAAGGTGTCCCTGCCCATGGCAGGGGGTGGAACGAGATGAGCTTTAAGGTTCCTTCCAAGCCAACCCATTCCATGATTCCATGACTCTATGATGTGCCTTGGATGCAGCCAAGGGTCACACACCTTTGCTGGGACATCACAGGTGCTTCCAGATGGAGTGGATTGGCAGCCAAGAGACAGTGGATGTGTGTCCGGGTATTCAGCATTTTGGGCTTGCACACAATCCCATAGAGCACCAAAGGATAGGAAGGAGGAAGGCAATGAAGAATGGGGTAAAAACTGGGAGAAGAACTGGGACACAGAGGAGTCCAAGGGAAAATGCAGAAAGGAGAGAGGAGGAGACCTGCAGAAGGCAGAGAAGCGTTGCCTCTCTGGCTGCACGAGCTGTGTGGGAGGATGAATAATGGGCCATGGGATGGGAATGCAGGGGCTTAATGCAAAGCTGAGATGCAAATACCATAATGGCAAGAGTTAAAGGGGAAATAGAGTTTTTCATGTAAAACTGATGTTTCTTCATAAACCTTTATTTATCTTAAAAAATGAAGAGCAATCTCTGAGCCATGTAAGAGCATTTATCTCCCGGGAAGGTGAAGGCAGGAGAATGTGCAGTTTCCTGGCTGGGTTATTCATACAAATCACAATCAGATTAGTACTGAGCCCACCTAATGTGGTAGTTCTACAATCCCAAACAAGCATTAGCCTTGCACTTGTTTTAAAAATGAGCATCTCCCGAAGCCCTGATGCCCTACAGCGCTGCAGGGGGAAAAATTCCATCTTATGGCCTGTCAGGCTTTGGGAACTGTTGGAAACAGGGATATATCTTTACTTACATTTAAGACATAAAGTAAGAGTGTGCGTGATTAAGAATTTGGGTGGTTCTGTGCCATTATTCTGGTGGCTTTTAAGCCTCTCTTTGTCAGTGATACTGGATGAGTGTGGAGAGAGAAGTTGTCTATATGGAATACAAAGAATAAAGTCACTTCTCCTGCCTGACCCATGTCACTGCCTTGTCCAATTTTCTATATTCCCCAACCAGCTCAAGTTTTTGAGCTGTCCTTCAGGTCCCAGCTAGGGATTACCTGTCTCTGCCAACAGCTGTAAAACGGGTGTCTGATGCCTCCTCAAAAAATTTCAACAAACCAGGGGAATAACAGAAAGAAAAAAAGAAAGAAAAAAGCCCAATAATATTTTACTAACCCATTTTCAAGGTCGCAAAGTCAAGCACTCCAAAATTAGGAGGTGTCAGATTTAAGATGCCTGTAAAATCTTCATTTAGCCTTGCTGTGTGTGTGCATTCTAATTCACTCTTAAATATGTGATCACTTGTGCTCTGCAGGCAGAATCCTGCTCGTTCAGGGCTCAGAATAGACTTGCTCTCTGAAAGAGCAGCTCTTCAATATTTCATTTGGTCTCATCGTTCAGTGTGTGGCTCCATGCATTATTTACTGCAGACAGCACTGAATACAGAATTATTAATTTCTTACCAGGTTTTTCTCTTGTGCCTCACTGTTCCATCTCCCTTCTTTACAAAATTTAATTAATGTATCTTAACAATAGGGCCGAGGGGTGAATCAATACTAATTGTTTCATTTTATGGGGGGGAAATGATGCACACAATAAGTATTAAAGTGAAAATAATCCAAAGTGTCCACTGATTTTTGCTGTATATTTTGATTGTCTGACATGAACTTTCTTTAGCATTTCCATGTTTTTAGTTATTTATATTTCCAGAGCATGTATTTCTATATATGTGTGGTTACTACCTTTGCCTTTCAGACCTGTACAGACCTAATCTCACTCACTGCAGGTGCTCACAGTCAGCAGAGAGGAAGGTGATAGACCCAAGGGGTTTTAGTGCAGGATTCACCTCACCTTAAAATAGATATCAAACCCAGATGTGATTATCTTGCCCTTAACATGCTGCTTCTCTCCCTGTAGAGTGAGGGAGCCCAAGGCAAATAATGAGTTAGGCAGCTAATTTTGGATTCACTGGCAGAGGTGAATCCCAGCCTTCCAGAAGATAAATAAGCAAAAAATCCCAAGAGACTCTGCAGCCTTATTTTTGCAGAAGTTGGATGAGGGAGGGAGAGAGACAATGGATATTTTGGGGTCATGGGGGGGGATTGTTACTGTGAAGGGCCACACTCAGCTCCTGCTCCCACCACAATAATCCCATCTGATGGTCAGGGGTCCATCCTCAACCTTTTAATCTCCTGACTTGGAAGGGACCCACAAGGATCATCAGTTCCAACCTCTGGCTCTGCTTGGGACACCCCAACAATCCCACCACGTGTCTGAAAGTGTCCAGATGCTTTTGTTCAGCTTTTTCAGTGCCCACCTTCTCTGAAAGTCACCTCTTGCTTTAAGCACCTTCCATCAGCTTTGTCTTCACTTGGTCTCTTCAGGATTTCTTCTCAGCCAGGGACGAGTGGATTGAGCCAATTCCACTTCAGTTCTGTCTTTGGACACCATGTGCCTTTGCTCCACGGGGTAGTTTGTCATATTTTGGCAATGAAACAAGAGATAGTACAGAGAAAACAGGAAGAACCTCCATAGGGAGGCTCCTGAGACCTCCCAGAGTGGGTGTTTTGGAAACAATTGGCTGTTTTGGAGTGGGGAATCCAAGGATGTACCAGTGAGTGAGGGCAGATAAATCTCAGCTCAGGGGTTATTTCCACAAAGTCAAAGTCTCTGGCAGGAGAGAATATTTTCAGCTGAAAGAAATATTTACTTCCCAAGTAATTGCTTGTGACTCACTTATTACAAAGTTACATTTCTCTTTTATAGTGCAATATATATATATACAGTATGAAATACAGTGGTCTGTTTACCACTTAGGGTGGTTTCTTCTTCTCCCTGACAAGCTGTGCTGCACACAGGATGAGACTCTTCAACCCTCACAAGACAGTGAAAAAACACAAAAATTAATTTCTGATCAACTGAATAATTTTTGGATCATTCAACCAAATGGAAAGCAATCTTGTGCAGCAGGAATGCTGGAAAGTTTGTACCCAGTTTGTGGTTTGGGGTTCATGTGATTCTGCAATATTTCACTCACAACAAACCTCCCTTTTAACACTCAGATCCCAAATGAGATAAAACAGGAGGTGAAATAGTAGAATTTCCCACTGGGCAGAAAGTGCAGGGGCTGCTGGAAGAAAAGGCAGTGCCAGATTTTAGGTGACACAACCCTGGTTCACTCCAGTGGCAACAAACCTGGCACTGCCCTGGAAGGAAAGGGAACAGGATCTGAGGAGAGAAGCTACAGGGTGGGAAAGTCACAGTGACCATCTCAGGCTCAGGGTTAAGGCTTAGGGGAGGCTCCAGAAAGATGGAGAGAGACTGTTTACAAGGCCCTGGAGGGACAGGACACAGGCCCTGTGAGGGTGGGGAGGCCCTGGCCCAGGTTTCCCAGAGAAGCTGTGGCTGCCCCTGGATCCCTGGAAGTGTCCAAGGCCAGGTTGGACAGGGCTTGGAGCAACCTGGGCCAGTGGAAGGTGTCCCTGCCCATGGCAGGGGATGGGATGAGATGACCTTTAAGGTCCCTTCAACCCAAACCATCCTGTCACTCCATGATTTGATGGTTCTAAGCAGTGACTGAGGTGTTTTGGTGTGTTTAGTGCCTGACACCTCTCTCCAAATCCAGAAATTTCCTTCCTGTCTGCACCTCGTGTTGGAATCAACTTTCTATTTCCTCAGTAGTCTCTGACATGAAGAGTGGTTTCAAATGTTTTGGCAGAGAGCAATCACCCCATGTCCCAGGCAAGGACAGACCTGCTCCAGGAGCTGGGAGCACTTCAGGGACATCCACGAGTCCGGGACACCCCTGAAACCAGCACCAGCACCTGGGTGCAGGCAGCAATGCTGGGTGCTCAGGTGGTGCAGAAAGCAGCCCTTGGAGGGGTTTCCAGGTGGTAAGGAGGTGTAAGATTCTGTGATCTCGCTGAAGCACATCCACGTGCTCAAGACGACTGAGACAATGTTATAGACAATAATTCCCCAGTTCTGGCATTTTCTGAGCACTGTGTGCTGGACTGGAAGGGTGGGCAGGACAAAG
>VXAY01005043.1:843559-898701 GCA_013399855.1 Oxyruncus cristatus | reverse complement strand
CCTGGGAATCCAACAGCTAAATCCCTCAGCTGTGTGTTTAGCCAACTCTTCCTGGAAGCTCTGGAGAGTTCATGAATATGCACAGGGAGAGCGTTTCTCGGGAGGCTGCCTCTATAATGAGCTGATTGAGCTGCGCCTGCAGCAGGGCTGTTCTCCTGGGGGAAAAGTTGGGCGCCAGAACTGAGCAGCTTTGTGTTCCCGGCTCCACGGAGCCTTGGCCGGCCTCCCTGAGGAGGAGCAGAGCCAGCGGGGCACTCGCCACGCTCAGGGGTGGCAGCAGGTCCAGCCAGGAGGGATCCTCGCCTATGACAGCAGCTGGTGTCCGGTGCTGGTCCAAAAGATGTAAAGAGCATACCTGGCACACGTAAGGTAACCTTCCTCTTTTATACTGGTTTGTGTAGAAACGGACTTTTCCTGCCTAAAAACCTCATGCCACTCAATAAGGACATTACATTGCTTAGCAACAGTCCCGAGTGCAGCCTGGTCCCGGGCCCTCGCTGCTCCGGGAGGTCTCCAAGGGACGTGGCAGCAAAACACCCGGACTCCCGGAGAAAATGAACTCTCTTCTGTTCTTTCCTGGTGGGTGCTGAGATGACCAAACCGAAAGAGTGTGGGGCTGGTTGCTACTGGCCGGGTGTTTAAAAGCACTTGAGAGGGCAGGAGCTGAGTATAACTGAGAAACTTCGGGACAGGAGGAGTGAGCTGGAGGTGGCCGGTCCCTCGGGGATCTGCCCCGCTGCTGCATCCCTGTGTCACCTGAACCTTTGTTTTATGCACAGGCGTAGCAGTGTGCTGGTTAGCAACCTTCCCTCATGCAATTATTAGGGTAGTATTTTGACAGCAGTGCGGAGTCTGTTGGGATTTAATGTAATATGCAACAAATAAGTTCCTCTAAAACAAGGCTGATGCATGCCCTCGTCTGCTGCTGCAAGACAGGCCTTAGTTAAGTGGGGTGAGGACTTGTGTGTTGAAAGAGAAGTACTTTTACAATTCAAATGACAGAATAAACACACAGACTTCTTGCTCACAAAGCCACATGCTGATACCCATAAAATCTACTACCCTAAGAGCTCAGGTTTTTTAAAAAAACAATTTTCCCATGAAAATTTGGGTGAGCTTTTGAAACTAGCTGTCTGTTCTCATCAGAACAACTTTGCTCGGGGACAATATCTTTCCCCTCTTCCTCCCCAACAACCTTGTGAAGTGTTGATAAAGATATTATCCACAGCATCAGCTTCCTTTGATTGCTCTTTTAGGCTGTGTGTCTAGATGGAAACCTAGCAACACAATAACTGTATTGAAGGGAGATGTTTCAATAGCTACACTTCTTTTATCATCCTGGATGCATCTTTAGAGGTTAGCCTCATCAAGACAGCCTCTTTACCCCTTGGAGCCTTATAGTTTGATTCCCTAAGCCTGGAATAAAACAGACCCGAGCTAGAGAAAAAGACAATAAAGATGGAATGGAAATGCTTAATATGATAAAAGATCCATTCCTCCTTTCTTCCTGTTGCCCCTCTGAATACCTGCTGTATTCCCATGGGGAAGATACTCCTCTACGGAAGGAGAAAGCTTGTCTGATAGCAAAATGATTCAAGGGGAAGCTGCCCATCAGCAGTTGTGACCGTTTCACCTCGAGGCACAAGGGGAAGGGGATGAATGGCCCAGAGCAATGTGTAGCAGTGTAACGTGTGAGAGCCAGGCTGGCATTTGGGAAGCAGCACCAGAACTGTTCCAGTCGCCCACGGTGGCGAAGATCGTGATTCAGTTTCTGCAATGTACAGGGCAAATTCCTCCTCAGGGGTAGGAAAAAACCCCAACCACAGCCCCAAGCACCAGCTGAAGTCACTGACACTCTGACTAGATTTCCCTCACTGGCTATAGTCCAGTGTTCTCAGCTATGTTGACAAACACCCCTGTGGGCATGGTCTCCTTCCCACAGAGCAGGGCACTGGTAGGGAGCCAAGGTGACAACATCCGACTATAATTTGGGCCACAGGAATGAGGGAGTTTACACCGGTGAAATTGCTGATAGTTTTCAGGTGTTTGGGGAGAATGTGTTTGCTAGGTGCTAAAAATTCTCTCAATACCTTGTGAGTCCTTTGCTGCGCCTCCCAAGATCCTGTGCTTTTTCACAATTAATGAACTAAACATCACAAGTGCGTTTGTCAGGCCCATGGAAGAAGCAGTTAAGTTACAGGAGAGCTTTGACTCCTGTAAAGAACTGTCAACGGCGTTTTTAACAAGCTGTGTCACGCAGGAGTTTGTGGGGGCAGCTGTGGTGTGTGTGCATGGAACACACCTGTGCGAGGGTGACAGGGTGCGCGTGCTTCGGTTTGGCACAGGGGGAGGGATGCGCACGGTGTTAACATTTTGCATCCGAAAAACCACAGCACGTCTGAAATCCTCTTGTGATGCCAGTGCTCCGAGATAAGTGCTGCTTATACAAAGACTTGCCTGTTGGGTACGAGTACTTAATAAGCAAGCTTGGGTGAGACTGGATAGGGATAGGAGTTCGTGCCCTGGTGGCATGTGGAAAGTCTGGATAAGCTCTGACTTTTATTTCAGAAGTTTGAACGGGTCCTTCGGCGAGTCCCAGGGTCTCTGGGTGATGCTGTGTGGTCTCTGTACATGCCAACATGAAGTAAATCCCAGCAGGACTCTCTTCAGCACAGAGCATTTAGCATACAGTTGGTTTAATCCTCTAATCTTATCAAGAACCGACATAAACTGAGAACTGAACAGATAAATTCCTTTTTAAAAAATCAAACCCCCTTATATTTCTCAGTGTAGTGCACAAGATTTCTCCCTTTGCTTACCTGATTGGTTTATTTATTTCTTGATCCATTGTTTGTGTAGAGGTATCAGACTATAGATTTGGGCTGGGTGGTGAAAGGCACAGGTAATCGGCTCTGCTGGATGAGAGTTTATCTGCTGTTTGAGCAGCCTGAGGGGATTTCAGAATCAGAGCCAGTAGTGTGGTCTGGGAGCTTGGGTAGTGGGAGCTGTGAGCTTGGCAGAGGAGGGAGTTGCTGGTAAGTGTGGGTGCTTGTTACCTGCTTGGTGACAGCAGTCCTCTTCACTTTTTATTCCTTTTGTGCCGGTCAGGAGGAGCAGAACATGTCCTTTGCCTTCTTCCTTTCCACACACCTCGCCGTTTCTCTCTGGAGGGACAAAGCAGTCCTCACAAGGCTCTGTGAATGTGTGGCCAGGGGCAGTGGAATGTGTTTCCAGACCTTGTGATGAAGTTGAACAGTGAAATATTAGTTTCTAGAACTCCCTTAGTCTCTCCCCTGTGATACCAGAGAACAGGTTATCGCTTTAAATGATTCATTTCACACAGATTTACTTGAGTTCAGACATCCTGACGCAGCTTTACCAGGGTGAATTTTCTCTCAGGTCTCTCCTTACTGATGCCTCTGCTGAGGGCTGGATCTGCCTCCTTGCAGAGCAGCACCTTATTTCATGAATAGCTCTGCTGCATTCAGTGAGACTGCTGAGGAGGAAGGTGCTGTGGTGCCTGTGACTCAGACTAATGCAAGTCAATGTAAAGGACAGATTAAGTGCAGTGTGAGTATGGATTGCAGTGTCTGGCCCTTAATGAATAATTCAGGAATATGGAGGAGACAATGTAAGAGTTAAGTGCTTCATCCAGCGCTAGGTGAAGTCAGCAAGACAGTTTTCATTGACCCCAGCCCAGGATATGTTTCAGCAATGCTTAACTGTGTGTGAGTTTGTGAATTGTCCCATTGATGGCAGTGAGCTACAGCAACTGTCTGAATTAGCACCCAGCAGAATATTATTTATGACCCTCTTGCCTGTCTTCAACCATCCTCTGCAGCACCTGGGGGAAGCTTTCTGAGGTCTCGGCGCTGCCGTTGAGTCATGCTTTTGTAGTATTGGAAAATAGAAAATATTAATAACTGGAGTGCCACACCATTAATGGGTGAAAATACACACACAGAAGGGTTGTCAAAGCAAGCTTCAAAGGCTTAATTTCGGTTGCTCAGAGCTGGGGTTGGTGCCTTATTCTGCAAGAACAAGGCAACTGCCTGTGATGTGGATTCCACCAGAGCTGGACTCTCAGCACTTCACAGCTCAGGAGCCCCGCTGTGCCTGTTCCTGCCAGGGGCTGAGTGTGATCCACCTTCATGGGCTGAATGTTCCCCAGGCCTTGGAACTGCTCCTGGGGGACCTGCTGTGGTGGGGATGGCAGAGCACCTGTCTTCTGCTGGTGGGGAGCAGAGGATGCTCTGCAACCACAGCTCTTGTGTTTTGCTGCAGGTCTGCAGTAACTGGGAATCCTATCCTTCCAGCTGCTCCAGAGGATTTACTTTCCCATAAAGGTACAGTTCAGCACCAGGCATCAGGAGTGGTGATTTTCTTTCGTGATAGCAGCATCTTGGAGGGAGGCAGAGCATCTCCTCTTTCTTGTTATAACTCTGAAAGTATAAGAATTCCAGTGAAACCTGCGCCCTTGCTCTGAGCCTGTGGATGGTGCCACAGGCTTTGCTTGCCTGTGGGGTGACAAGCACACCCATGGCAGAGCAGGGCACCCCACACACAGGCTGTCTCCTGCACTGAAATTAGGGCTTCACAGATGCCTGACCCTTTTTTCCTGGTTTGGAGTTATCTCTGCTTGCTGGGAGAAAAGGTTTGGGGAACAAGGCTGGGATACTTTCCCTGCCATCTGCCTTAAGGCAGCAGCCTTGAAAGTTGGCACAGTTAATTCCCGATCTTTGCCAAGCTCTGTTAATAGAGAACAGCTCCTCCTGAATAGAAGGCAGTTCATGTAACATAAATAGAGGAGAAGGGGGAGAGGCCAATGTGTTTGCAGGGGGTGAAAGACATACTGGCAGTCGTCTGGTTCTTAAACTGCTGCTGGCCTTGACTCTCTGCTGCTTTATGGGGGCAGAGTCAGGGGTGAGCATCATTTTTTTGCCTGGATTCCAGGCTGTGGGTGCTGTTGCTTCTGGGGCCTGGTTCTGCAGCTGCAATCCCACTCAGGCACGGCAGGGAAGTCACTTTGGATTTGTTGCTGGGAATGTTAACCCGGGATCTACCTGCTTAGATAACTACACGGACGAGCTTGTTTGGGCTTCAGGGCATCCTGTCTGATGCTGCCACAGACTTTCTTCCCATCTCGTTTTTGCATAGCAGAAATGTCTTTGACTCGAACACGGAGGAGGGTTCTGGGAGATCTCTGAGCTCACTTGGCTGTCTGAGGTTGGGTAGCAAGCCACAGAGTCTCTGTGTCACTGTTAACTGCAGTTGTAGGGTACCACTGCTGCTCCCCAAATGGCAACTAAAGCTGAACAACATTAGCTGTAGCTTGCTTGGTCTGTATTTAGCTTCTGTTAAAGTCAGCAAAAGTAATGGCTGAATTCCAGCAGAGCTGGAGCTAGACTGTGGAATCCTGCTTAATTCATTTGTGAACTTGCATATAATCCTATCTATTTCCCTAGAGGAACAGGGAATTGGATCTGATAGGTGTTTGCAAAGGGTTTATGCAGTTTCTGATATATGATGCACAAAGTACTCTTTGCTCCTACAGGGATGTGCTATATGTTGACTGGTTTTCTGGCTCTGTGTTACACCCAGGAGCTGAGAATAAGCTCCTTTCGAGTGCTTATTAAGGTCTGTGGAGAGAATTTGGAAAAAACCGCCACAAAACAGCACCTAATCCTTTCTACTGCTTGGGGTACTGCTGAACATGCAGCACACTTGATTCCCTGAATCCAACCATTTCTCTTTGTTCCTCTTTTTAACAAGGCAAATGAATTCCTGCAGAAGATGGGGCCGCAAACTCAGATTTGAACTAGAGCCCAACGGGGCATTTTAAACATGTCTGAGATGTTCCCAAAGCAACCCTGGCTCCTGCTTGTAAATCAAACCTGGCCACATCCTCTGTCTTCGTATTTCCACTGCCATCTCTTTTACCTCCACCTCCCCCCTCTCACACCCTCCCACTTGCTCTCCAGGGAACAACTCAGGCACCAGGTTTAATCTCCAAGCCAGTTTTTATGGCTGAGTTGAAATGGGAAGGTGGACAGTCCCACAAGAGCATGAAAGTGCCTCAATAAAACAGTGGGCTCTGTTTAAATTGAGGGTTGGGAGTCTGGACAATATAGACAACAGCTTGTTTTGAAAGCTAAATCTGTTGTGCTGGGAAGCTTGGGCCAGTTCTTGGACCGCGGAGAAAGCTGCTCCTTGTGGAGCTTCCTGCCAGCAGTTGCCATTTCCAAGCTCTGGGCATTGCAAGCTGTGCTTCTTCAGGACCCACAGAGCACCTGTCAGTGCCTTGGACTCACCCAAGTGTCCAATCCACGGACGTGCTTCTAGAGGGAGTGTCTCAGCCCCTGATGTGTGTGCTGCAAGCCACTTCTTTCCACAGCCAATATGAATTTTACTAGCAAGGCCATCCCTTCTCTTCCTCCCAATCCTAAACCCCTGCATCTCAGCCCTGTCTCTTCACACGGGGCTCTGACAGGCAGTGAGTGGCAGCTGAGCCGTGGTCTGGGGTGGTCTGGGGTGGTCTGGGGTCCGTTTCACTGTTGTCACTGGTGTCCTGTGCACAGAGCGTGGCAGAAACGCTGCAGCGTCGTAGGGAGCTATAAAAACACCGGCCTGTGACAACTAGAAACAAGATATATCATAGGTAAATGTTTCATCCCCTGTGGCACTGCTTAAGCCAAAGAAAAGAATCTTCACTCCTGTAAATCTGCTGTGTGGAACCAATTCCTTGGGGCAGGTTTCCTCGCGGTAACTGCAGAGTTCATAGCATGGGTTTGTGTGCAAGTGGCACAGGAAAGCACCTGACCTTATTTAGATGCCAGTAACAGAGAGGTCTACTGTGAGTAGCAGAGACAGGTTAGATTTGGATGACATTTCCTTCACAGACCTCTTGCAGTTTCTTGTATTTCTGGTGTGTTGTGGGGGAGGTCAGTCCTTCTGGATCCAAATCTTGGCACACATGCAGCTAAATTCATTCCTGTGTGTGCACCACCTGCCTACATGCCCTTCTATTCTGTTATGTTGCGGATCCTGGTACTGTTTGCATTTCCATTCCTCTGGCTGATTTGGGAAGTGCCTGCAGGGAGTCTGCTCCCTTGCTCAGCCAACAGTCTGGTTTCCAGAGGGCCAGACACAGTTCCACGTCAGCATAGGGCAGTGGAGTGAGTCGCTTTGAAAATCAATTTACAAATGTCTGTGCAAAAATAGCCTGCATTTGCTTGTGGAGGGGAATCCCAGGAGGCTTTGGAACAAGGCGTGTTGTGAAAGGATGGAAGATGGGGTTTCAGACTCCAGAATATGAGAGCAATTCAGAGCAGATGATGTGATTTGCCCCGGGAAAGCTGGAAAAACTAATAATAGAGCCACAATATTTCCTTCTCCTTCTGTGTGTTTTAACTGCAGGACTTGGTCCTAACAGTTAACACAAGTAGCATCTCAGACTGTGAAGGCCTGGCTGGAAGTGTGGGATGCAGTAAGGAACTGGGAACAATGGCCTGAAATGCTTTGATCCTTTGCCAGGTGGCAGTCCCTTGTCCCTTTGGGTTGGATGATTGCCACTCACGAGCTGCTGAGCTCGTGCAGCTCCCCAGGCTCTGAATCCCTGCACCTTTGGTGGTAGAGGAGCAACAGGGACAAGGGTGATCCCTGCCTCTTTTCTGAACTGCTTCAGATCCCAGACCTCTGGGTCTGTGCTGGGAGGGCGGAGAAGAAGGGAGAGAAGGGACATCACTGCTGTCTCAGCTCAGGCCTGGTGGCCTAAACCTGCATCTTAGAGACACGGCTTCACTGGCAGCCCCTGGGAGCTGCTGCCAGCAACATTTCCCCCCTCCTTGCGCAGGGACTAACAGGAACCAGCTCGAGGTGTCTCATGTTTGTGTTGGGAAGCACGCTGGACTCTTCCTGAGATGAATGTATCATTAAAGGCTGTTTGCTTATTCCGAGCCCCTGCCCCCTCCTCTGCTAATGGTCTGCAGGGCTGTGCTCATTGAGCTGTGGGCACATTTAATGTGAGTTTCTGCATGGCTGGTGCAGCTGGCAGTGAGCTTTAAGTCCTTGTACTGGCAGAGGATCTGCTGACAGGCACTGAGACAGCTTGTCTCCTCTCCACATCCTCCCCTTCCCCTCAGGAAGTTTTCCTTCTGTTCTGAAAAACCTTGTGCTTGCCCAGGTCCTGCTCTGGAGCAGCGAGCCGTGGCACTAGAGGCTCTTCAGCCTCTGGGTTTTACACCTCTGCTTCCAGACTTCTCACTGATCCTGGGAAGATGAAATAGCAGTGCTAATTAATCCGATTCCAGAAGCACCAGGTTTTCATGGGAGCAGGGCAGCTAGCTGCATCTGTTTCAGAGAGAGCGAAGTGTGGGAGGTAAGGAAGACATACCTGCTCAGATCCCACGTCTTAGGCTGCTGAGAGCCAGCCAGCTACAAGCTGCTTTGTGAGTCCCTCCTGATCCAGCAGTAAGATTTCCATGCATTCTCAGGAATAAGAGGCCATGTCTGTGCCACAGACGAGCTCAGCTCAGTGCATGGAGCTGGAATGGGTATTTCTGCTGCTCCCTCGTTTAGGGGAGGGCTACAGCATCACCCACTCCTCTCTCGTGCTGGTGAGTGGAAAGCCCCGCTGAAGAGCTGAGTGTGACTGAAATGCCATGGGAGATGTGTCCCCACCCCAGATTGCAGCCTTACAGCCTTCCTGTTGTGAATCTGGCATTTTCTGATGTCAGTAAATTATAGCAGTGAAAAAGCAAGACCTTTAGATCCATCAGAGTGATGCTGGGTAGCACCTGGAGCGAGACACTGTGACCTGTGTGACTGACACATGTGCAGATGGGACTTCGTGCCTCTGCCTCCTCTTCCTGGGAGGTCAGAGCACCACGGGCAGAGCTGGCTGAATACAGACACTCCACCCGGAGCACTTGTAACGTTTTCTTTTAACCTTAATTGTACTTTTTCATATTGGAGTGGCAAGAAGTGGAGACAAAACAGCTGCCTGTGCTGTGGTTGGCAAGAAGGCCTGGCAGCACAGGCTGGCATTCCTGGGTTACCTTTCATGTTCCTGCCCACAGAACCACAACCAGCAAAGAACCACAACTGCTGCTTGGGCTGCTGAGAGAAAGCAGTTCACGTGCACTGCGGGGAAGAAATTGTCCTCCTCCTTCTCAGTGATGAACTGGCAGCTTATGGGGAGACTCTGGAGAGGGGCCTCAAGGAGAGTGTGTTTTGCTCAGTCCCAGGAGCAGTGTGCACACAAACATGCTATTTTTGAGCTGCAGATGGAGGAGACAGCACAGCCAGCCCTTGTCTGTGTCCTTCCTCCTGCTCCAAGGAGCAGGTGTGGGGAGCAGAGTTGGAATCTGCATGGGAATCCTGCAGCTGAACACACAGTGGTACCAGTGCCCACAGTGACGTAAACCGGGGAGCCTGAGCACAGGGTGGAATAGTAAAGGACTGGCAGGCACTGACAGCAGGACTTGGCTTTCCTTTTCAGGGTGACAGTGGTGTGGGAAGCTGGAATTGATGTGTAAAAGAGCAGCACACAAGCCTTGGGAATGGCAGTTTATTCCTTTGGCTTGGGAATTGGTGATTCCTCTGCACGGTCTGAGATTCCTTCCTGCAGTGATGCTTCTTGGAATAATAACACAAGGCCCTGCTTTGTGGCAGCCATCTGTATTGGATGATCTGCAAATCTGAGCACAGGTGGGAATCCACACACCTTTAACAAGTTTGTTCCTTTGGGCCCCTGGCGGGTGGGATCCAGGAGTCTTTTGAAGTCGGTGTCGAGGCACCCAAAGGCACCCAGCCAGCCCTTTACTTAGCAACAGCAACTGGCTGGGGCTCAGACAAAATCTAAGTCATTTTGTAGGGGTTAGGTAAGCCATGTCAGAAGCATATCAGAGCCTCAGCTTGCTTGTGTGCAGAAACCTCTAAGTGCCACATGCCTGAGTGACAGCAGAGCTTATCACCAGCACGAGCAAGTGACTTGAGTGGTGAACATGGCACAGGGCTGCGAGGCATGTTTCGTGAGATTATAACCAAGAAGCTGTCTTCTGACACCTACAGTCGTTAGTTACAATAACCAGGAGCAAATTATTTTATCAGGAAATTAATTTTCTTTGGCAGTGATGGGCGTGTTAGCGAAGTGCTCGTGCAGGTTTACCTCTGCAGCAGTCCTGGGATGACAGGGCGCTGAACATGCATGGTTTGATGCCAGCAAATCCCGGTGACCTTTCCCTTTGAAAAGTGCCAGTTTCAGTCCTTTAAAGCAAGTATTTTGGGGCAATTTATTGTGTCCTTTTGGTAGCCTAGATGGTGTGAAAGTGGCTCTCATTGTGGAGGTTGGATGTCCCTTGCCAGCATAAAGGTTATGTTGCACAGTGGTGGCTAAGCTTGATGTTACGGCTTGAGTTATGCTCACAGCACACAGCAGAGTTTGTGGTTTGGTGCACACAGCCCCCATCTTTGCCCTCCAAGAGATTTGGTGTCTTGTGTGTCACACTAGGCGCCCAAAATAAGTGTTTGCTTCTTTCTTCTCATCCCCTGAGCTCCTGCCTCTGTCAGACACGGAGCACACCACCCCCTCCTTCTCCGAGATGCTGGGAGAAGATTCAGTTCAGCCCTGTTTGTTCAGCCCTTAGACTCTGTCGTGACAGGCAGTGTTGAAAAGCTCATGAGGAAATTAATAATTCTGCCTGTGAGCCAGGCATGAGCGGCGTGCAGGAAATGAGGCATGAGACCACACGCTGAATGATGAGCAGAGAACAGGGGAGCGAATTGCTGCTGGCTTTGGGGAGCATCATCCCCTGCATGCACTGGTGGAGGCCAGAGCCCTTGCCTTGGACGCTGGGTTTGGAAGCAAAACTGCACTGCAAAGCATTTACAGAAGGGGGACAAATTAAGGATGCTGTGCCGGCCCTGAATCTGGCATTTCCTGACTGGTGAGTGCTTGACTTTGCAGCTAATCTTTCCACACTGTTTTCGGGCGTGCAATTATGAGTAGATCTAATCAGTGTTTGTCAGAGTCTGGAATAGCAGGCAGGTGCAGGCAGGAGATCCTCCATGTCACAGGCTGAGAGTGCTCCAAGCACTTTGCCCCATCTGAAAGCTGGTCAGGAGACAGTAGAATCATTTAGGTTGGAAAAGACCTTTAAGGTCATTAAGTCTGACTGGTTCTTTCTGTTTCCAGCTGCTTTTATCTTAACCAGGGTGTAAAAGTGCCAGTGGGGGGGAAGAGGGGTGGGACAGGCAGCAGTGGAAGAGGACACCTCAGTTGGAAGTGTGTGTGCAGGTCCTTGATTTCATAAAGCTTGGGAGATCAGATAATCCCCCATCCTGTGTACAAGCCTGTATTGTCTTGCTTCCCACGGGCAAGTGGAATTACAGACTGTAGAGCTTTAAATATATACCTTTTAAATTGTTTTGTTGAACTTCTCCCCCAGCAAACACATATTTATATCATTACACTGTAATTCCAAGAGCACTGTGCCGCTGGAGCATTCTGATGTCATTCTGATCTGCAAAGTGCCCGAGGTCTGGCAGTGTTTTTGTGCATCTTACCAAAGGACTTAAAGCAAGTGGAGAGGGAAACGCAAAGCACACAGAAAGAAAATAGATTAAACCCTTGTTGCTGTGTTGCGCTTGCAGCTGGAAAAGTGAACCTGCTTAACTAGTAAAGGTGGAGCCAGCCCGGCCAGCAGATCAAACCAGTGCCTTTGAGCAGCATGTGCATCTCTGGGCTTGGATCCCACTGAAACAGGGCCTGGGTTGTATCCTCAGGCACAGGTTCTGGTTCACGGCTGAATTAAACCAATGTCTTGAGAAGTATTTTAGGAGATTCCGGCTCAGGTGTCCAGGGCCTGCTTTGCTTTTCCGGGAGTGCAACACCTCTGGAAGTCAGACATCCAATTAGAGGAAAATCGTATCTAATTCTCCTTCCTGATTCATTTTCCCAGTCATGAAAGGCAGTCTGCTCTGGGAAAGGGAACCACGCCGTGCACAGTTACAACACTCCGTGCAGCTACAGCTGTGTCGATAAAGGGAGAGCAGGGACCCGAGAAGGCCCGTTCTGGTTGTGTTTTAAAATTATACTTCTACATTAGTCTTAGTGACTTAAGCGCAGAGCAAGACTCTGATGCTGAGTCTTGGTGTCCCTGTGGAGTCCTCCTTTAGTGTGGGTACATTAATGATGCCCTCCAGTTGTTCCACTCAGCCGGAGCTGTGTCCAGTGTCCCCCAGCACAGCAGGGCCTGGGAGGCACCAGCAACTCGGAATCCGCACACAGAAGTGGCTTTTGGCAGGACCTGGATGCTCTCAGGGTGATTTGGAAGCACAAAGGCCACTTCTCTCCCTCTCAGCAGAACTTTATGTAGCTAACAAAGGGGCCTAAAGCTGCCTTTGGTAGAAACTCCAGGAGTTTTCAGGAATACAAATAGGACCACAAAACCACTCTGCTCTGAAAGCTCTGCCCATGGGAGAAACCAGTGTGTGAAGTTTAATTATTTTGTCGATGAGAATCTCCCATATTATAGAAATTGTCTTTCCCTCCCCTTCTAGCCTGGTGCTTTCTTTCCTTTTTTCTTTCTGGCTTGCTGATGCACAAGGCCCCCTTTCTCCTGTAAGAAGGAACAACTGAGTAATTGAAATGGAACACTAGTGAGGATTTTTTAATCTGAAAGTCAGCATTAATTAGTCAGGTCGGTTGTAATTAGCTTCCTCATCTGTCACTGCCTCTCTCCAACTTGCCCATGACTTTCTTCTATCCTAGATGTCACTGAAAAAGAACTGTCATGTGGGAGCTGCTTGGGTGTTTTTCCTGGTTGAGGTGCAAGTGAGTGACGATCCCTGTGGGGCTGTTGTGGCTGGAGCTGGATCCAGTCTGGAGGAAGCCTGTTTGCTTTGGAAAAGGCAGAGGGAAGCCCAAGAAATCCGAATGCTTACCCCCCCAACCAGCTGAATGAGCGCCTCTTCTCTAAAGAAATGGATCCTGGGCTCCTAGGAGTGCTCTTGTCCTCTGCTTCTTTCAGCCTGGCACAGGCTAAGCTTGCTCAGAGGCGAGGCAGGGCTGCAGGATTAAGTCCACTGCATATCCTGGAGTTGAAAAAGTAACTGGACCACGATTCAGTGCTGGGAGTGCCTGGATAGCGTGGGAAGTGGTGGAGGGAAAACAGGCCAAGCCCCCAAGTACAATTCAAGCAGAAAAAATGCATTTCAATCCCCTCCTGGCTGATTTCAGGGTTTATCCCCGCTGCTGATTCCGTTTGCTGTGTTTTGGGTTGGATGAGCTTTCATCCTGACCCAGGCAGGATCTGAGGAAGGCAGCACAGCCAGACGAGTCCCAGGGGCAGTGCCAAGTGTGCTGTGTCTGGCTTTGGAGCTGAATCATGTGGTAAAGTCCCTTGAAGGAGATGCAGGCACACACACTCCCCATGAGCAGAGGGAGGTTTGGCTGTCAGGGACAGCCCAGCCCAGGTGCCTCCTGCCCTGCCCTTGCCTCTCTCCCAGACCAAATCTTGGTCCTTCCCTGACTCACTTCTCACGTGAGTATTTATAGTCTTGGGGCTTTCCCAGAATTTGCTGTGCTGGGTTTACACCAGCGTCAGAATTTGTACCAGTCTGCAGCCAGGGGGTGACACGTGTTGGGCATCAGACATTGTAGGTGCCCATCTGATATACTGCAGTCCCCGGGAGAGTGGATGGAAGAGCCGGAGGGAGATGCTTGAGGTCTAATCCCATCCTTGAGCTGAGGATTTAGCTCTTGATTAAGAAAGAAGAGGGTGTGATCCCTTTTCTCCCTTACTACTACCTCGCTCACTCTCATTTCCCTTTCTTGTCACGTGCAGGCTCTTCTGTCTCAGGATTAGAATCTTTTCCCTCTTTCTCCTCAGTAGCTCAATAAATGGGAAATTATTATGGCTCTTTACCTCTCTTTCTAAAGAGAGAATACGTGCACTTGTTCAGGTCTCGCAGTAACTCCCTTCTGTTGAAGGAGAGCCCAGGCCAGTGAGAGAAAGGGCAGGGGTGGAGGGGAGGAAACTGCAGGTCCTCACCAACCTGCCGAGGTGGGATGAGTGAGGTTTGCACCCGCCTGCGTTCATGCAGCACCAGCTGCACTAATGTGAGCTGAGGCTGTAGCTTGGCTGTCCCTCAGAGGCTGAAGGGTGACAGGACATGTCAGCTGAGCGATGGCCGGGGGTCACACACAGGCCAGGGGTGTGCTGAGGGTGCCTGACTGCAAAGGTGAGCAGTCTGGGGTGACTTGTGAGCTGTGGCTGGCATGCCAGCAGGCTTTGGACGCATCTTGTCAGCGTGGGTAGGATTATGGCTGTGTTTGGGAGTGTAGAGTGTGAGAGAGAAGGCAGGACTGCCTCAAGAGGCAGCTGGGAGAGGATTTGTTTGCTCATTCAGGAACTTGGGAAAGCTTCCTCCCTGTCATGACACAAGAGCACATGGGTCTGTGTGCCCACACAGCTGAGCAGCACCTGCAGGCCAGTGCCTGTGCTGGGCACGACCATTCCTGTGCTCTTGGCTCTGCCGCAGGGCCCAGGGCTCACACAGTGATCCAGGGATGTTCAGGGTAACTTTCAGGCACTCCCTGGCTGTTTAGGACTATGCCTCCTGAACATGAAAGAAATCTCAGTGGAACCCAAAACCAGCTAGATTTCTCCTGACCTTTCCAGGCTTGAAATGATCCCCCTTTGCTTTCTTCTTGCTGTCTAACAGCCCTGCATGTGAAGGGGGAAACAGCACAGCAGGGTTTTGTGAGCCATCCTCTCCTCACCCTATTTCTTGGCCTGCTGAGGGTTGGAGGCCTGGCAGGAGAGGGGCTGTGGCCATGTGCCAGCAGTGGTGCCCGCCTGTTTTGGCACTTTGAGGTGGCAGAGCGGGAGAGCTGAGCCCTCCTGCACAGCCTGGCCGAGGTGGGTGAGCCACCTGCACGAGAGGGGCTGGGAGAGCCCCTGCCCTCACGCCGGCAGGAGGGGTGGGATGTTTTGAGGCAAGATCAGCTGCAGATAAAATTCCCTGATGTGTGGACAGGAGCAGGGGGGCTGGAGCTCAGAGATTCCCTGTTCTCCACAGGCTCTGCTGTCGAGACCAGACTGAATCCCATGGGAGCTCCAGCAGCTTCCATGAAAACTGTGAGCAAAGCCACTGGCATTGCCCAGGCTGGGGGATTGCTGTGACCCCTGCTCCTTTGCACAGCCCTCTCCTGCCAGGGAGCATTTCTGCCCCATTGCTTTTCCTCTCGGTCCAAGTTCATGCAGCTCCCAGGTCTTCTGAGGACCTACAGTTAAGAGGTGCTGGCAATTTATCTTTCNTTTAGGACTATGCCTCCTGAATATGAAAGAAATCTCAGTGGAACCCAAAACCAGCTAGATTTCTCCTGACCTTTCCAGGCTTGAAATGATCCCCCTTTGCTTTCTTCTTGCTGTCTAACAGCCCTGCATGTGAAGGGGGAAACAGCACAGCAGGGTTTTGTGAGCCATCCTCTCCTCACCCTATTTCTTGGCCTGCTGAGGGTTGGAGGCCTGGCAGGAGAGGGGCTGTGGCCATGTGCCAGCAGTGGTGCCCGCCTGTTTTGGCACTTTGAGGTGGCAGAGCGGGAGAGCTGAGCCCTCCTGCACAGCCTGGCCGAGGTGGGTGAGCCACCTGCACGAGAGGGGCTGGGAGAGCCCCTGCCCTCACGCCGGCAGGAGGGGTGGGATGTTTTGAGGCAAGATCAGCTGCAGATAAAATTCCCTGATGTGTGGACAGGAGCAGGGGGGCTGGAGCTCAGAGATTCCCTGTTCTCCACAGGCTCTGCTGTCGAGACCAGACTGAATCCCATGGGAGCTCCAGCAGCTTCCATGAAAACTCTGTGAGCAAAGCCACTGGCATTGCCCAGGCTGGGGGATTGCTGTGACCCCTGCTCCTTTGCACAGCCCTCTCCTGCCAGGGAGCATTTCTGCCCCATTGCTTTTCCTCTCGGTCCAAGTTCATGCAGCTCCCAGGTCTTCTGAGGACCTACAGTTAAGAGGTGCTGGCAATTTATCTTTCTACTGATATAAAGCCTGTTAAAATAAAAACACTGGTTAGGAGCAAAGCTCGTAAATTGTTTCTGGCCTGTGTGTAAATTGCTTTCAACTCCCAGGGTCAGGTAACAAACTGAACCTGTTCATTCATTCATTCATTTATTCAGTGAGTGGGGACTGCTGGCGTTGCTGCTGGGAAAGGAAGGGACACTTACAGGGTCTGGGCTTTGCTTTCAGGGACCACCACCCGTGGATCCCTGGCTTGGGAGGCTTCCCTGAGACACCCAGGGAAAGTCTGGGAACCTGTGTGTGCTGGCAAACCCCTGCAAAGGGAGCACCTCCCAGGGATTATCCCTTTCTTTCCTGCCCAAGCATGGGCTGGTCAGGGAGAGTTTCCTCCTGCATTCCATGAGAGCAGTAACTGCTCTTGCTTCCTAGTTGCTCCATAGGAACGGGGAAAACACACTCCATGAACAATATCCCTCTGGGGTGGAAGGAAAAGGAGGGGTGTTCAGCCCTTTCCCTTCCCACCCTGGAGGTGGATGTCCCTTGAGGGGCTGGAGCAGGGTCACTGTGAGTTCAGGGGGGTTTGGGGTATGCAAGTCTGTGCATAGCTCTGTGTGTGCAGGTGTGGGTGCCTGTGCTTCTGGCTCTGGGTGCACACACATGCACCCTTTGTGGAAAAGATGAATACAGCTATAAATAGCTGGAGAAAACCTACTGTCTGTTTTAAGGAGAGGAAGATACACTCCCTTGCATTTTTTTAGCTGGTAGCATGAACCGTTCCTGGGTGTGAGAACCAGGTTAGCTAATTAAGTGTTCCTGCTGCTGCAGTCTGAGCAGCACAATGTGGATCCCTGCAGTCTCTGTGCCTGGTGCTCCTGGAGCCATGCAGAGCCCTGCAGAGCCCTCCACCGCCTCAGCACTGAGCTCTGGGACTGTTGTTTGAACTTCTGCCTCTCTGGTTCCTCTGCCCAGCAGGGTGTGGGATACCCCATGGCAAGGCTGCTTTTTCAGCAGCTGTAGCCAATCTGTGGGGTTTGGAAGGAGGGATGCCTTGCTGCTGCAGGAGCTGGAATGTGCCTCCTTCCCAGCTCTGCGGCTGGGACGCCTGGGCAGCTGCTGTGGGTCCGTGGCTGTGCCTGGGATGCCATTGCTGGGCCTTGCTGACTGCTTTTCTCTGCCCCTGTGTGCAGGCGCTGGACATGGACACGGAGGATGACCCCTTGTTGCAAGACGCCTGGCTGGAGGAGGAGGATGAAGAGGTGGCCTTCAGCTCCCGCAAGAGGCGAGAGGGCGCTCTGCTGTGTGGGAAAAGCCCGTGCAGGGTCAGGCCCCTGCGTGTCACCCTGCCCGTGTCTGGCTTCTGGAATATTGTCGGCTGGGTGTTTACCAACCCGTACTGCGCTGGCTTCATCCTTTTCCTGGGCTGTGCCATCCCTGCCGTGCTCGCTGTTGTCATGTTCCTGCACTACCCGGCCCTGGACATCGACATCTCCTACAACGCTTTCGAGATCCGCAACCACGAGTCCTCGCAGCGCTTCGATGCCCTTGCCCTGGCCCTCAAGTCCCAGTTTGGGTCCTGGGGGAGGAACCGCCGGGACCTGGCTGACTTCACCTCCGAGACCCTGCAGAGGCTCATCTTCGAGCAGCTCCAGCAGCTTCACCTCAACGCTTCCCACCTCGGGGTCAGCGCGCGGGTCAAGCGCAGTCCCCCGGCGGGCAGGACGGGCTCCCCCGAGCCCCGGGTGCCCCTGAGTGCGGGAAACAGGACGTCCCGGGTCGGGAGGGGAGCCCCACGCTGGGACTACTCCGGCACGTACATCAGTGCCAACACGCAGACTCACGCCCACTGGCGCATCGAGCTCATCTTCCTGGCGCGGGGGGACTCGGAGAACAACATCTTCACCACCGAGCGCCTCGTCACCATCCACGAGGTCGAGCGCAAGATCATGGACCACCCCCGCTTCCGGGAGTTCTGCTGGAAACCCCATGAGGTCTTGAAGGACCTGCCCCTGGGCTCCTACTCCTACTGCTCCCCTCCCAGCTCCCTCATGACCTACTTCTTCCCCACTGAGAGAGGAGGGAAGATTTACTATGATGGCATGGGACAAGACCTTGCTGACATCCAAGGTGAGCTGAGGGCCGTGGGGAAAGGCTGGTGCGTTCAAGGAAAGGATCTCCTCAAGTTCAGGCAGTCCCTGGTGTGCAGCTGAGAGGGGTGAGACTGCCTTGTACAGAGAGGAAGAGGCTGCTGGGTTGTGCCTCGAGGAATTGCCTTTTCTGTGCTGGGGCCCCTTTTCCAACCCTTTATCAACTCCAATCACTGGTCACATGGGCCCCCACAGCTGAGCAAGAGGCACAAGTGAGGGGCAGTCCTGCACGGTACAGGCCTCTTCTACTGACCCTTGTCCCCTGCAAATGACTGTGGGTAACCAGAGCAGTGTCAGGGCTTGGACAGACAACAGGGATGAGCCGCCCTGCACCACAGAGCAGGTGAAAGAGTCTGTGGGCTGCTCTGGAGCTTGAAAGGCAGCTTGTGAGTCACCAGCTGGAAAGTCTCCTCTAAGGAGAGGAGGAGGAAGGCCCTGCCTCCTCCTCCCAGCTCTGTACCCTGTACTGTGCCCCTCTAGCAGAGCAGAGGCTCTGGATGGTGAAAAAGAGGTGACTCATGAGGAGTCTGTGGGTGTGATGTGGCTGTGGGATGAAACCTCCATCTGTCTCCCAAGCCAGGCTCAGCTGAGAGCTGTCCAGGAGCCATACAGGGAGCAGGCAAAGAATTAACTCCATCTGCTCCAGTGTGAGTAAGACTCTGTTACCAAGCCAGGAAAGAGCGTAGTTTCTGGGTCTTTCTGGTGTGAACTCGATGGAACTGGATTTTGGGTGTACACAGACAGTGCCTCTTAGTCAGAACTGGCTAAGCGCTTCCATCTCTACATCCCTCACACCATCAGATGGCAGAGGTACCATGTCACAGCAGAGCCAGGACTTCTCCTCTTCCCTGGGCATTGTTTAGTTCTTGTGCTTCCCAGTGTGATGGAGCAATTATTGTCCCAGTGTACAGGAAGGAAGTGCATCCAGCAGTGGGAGTGAGGATGGGGATGTTGTGTGCATTGCTGGCTGAGGAGCTGTGGGTCAGGTCAGTCAGGTGGAAGATGTGTCCCTGATGGGGGAGCTGCGTGTAGGCAGCAGCAGAAGCAGAGTCACAAAGCAGAAGTAGAAGGTGAGTCTTTGCAATCCAGCTGTCCCCCAGCTTCTTTCCCCTCCTTGCTCTCTGCAAGGCAGCAGCAGTCAGCATCCCTCTGATGAAGAACAGGATCGCTCCCAATTTCCCTTTGTCAGACCAGATCCCATGCCTTGCTAAGACAGTCAATGAGGACCTAAAAAAGGTGGTGCTGCCTTGTCCCGCAGGGTCTCTGGAGCTGGCCATGACCCACCCTGAGTTCTACTGGTATGTGGATGAGGGCCTGTCTGCCGAGAACATGAAGAGCTCCCTGCTGAGGAGCGAAATCCTCTTTGGGGCACCCCTGCCCAACTACTACTCGGTGGAGGATCGCTGGGAGGAGCAGCGCCGCAAGTTCCAGAACTTTGTCATCACCTACGTGGCCATGCTGGCCAAGCAGTCCACGAGGTGAGGGCGTGTGCAAGCAGGGCAGGTGCCTGGCTGGGAGCAGGGAAGGGCAGAGGGTGGAACAGGCCTCTGAGGGTGTAAAAGCTCTGCCTGAAGGTTCACACAGGGCAGATGTGCCTGTTCGGCTCCAATGGCCGTGTTCTGTTTAGCCTCTCTGGGAAGGCACCAGGCATGGCTTGGCGTGCCAGCTCAGACTGCTGGTCAGCCCTGAACAGTGGCCATGGCATAATGCTCCAGGAGAAGGAGAAAAAGCATCTCCTTTGAAGCTGGGCTGGTGCATGGAGCTGTGAATGAGGGCGGGGAGCATATGGCAGACACCCACTGCTTCCCTTTGATGCCACTTGAGGGGCAGCAACATTCCAGAGACACCAGTAGAGACAATGAAAAGGGACTGAAGGTTGAATCCAGTGCCTTGCCCTTCCATTGAGCCCTTGTCTGGTGTTGGATCTCTTTGCTTCCATCTCACACATCCAGTTCCACTGGCTCAAACAGAGATGCCTTCCTGCTCTGAATTTGTCCGCAGCTGTTCTGATGCAGGGGGTGAAATGGTCTTTATGCAGGTCATCAACCTGCAGATCCGATTCTGCTTTTGTTTTTTGTGCAGAGGGAGGGGGAGGCGAGTTTCAGGGCAGGCTAAGTTTCAGGAAATGAAGGCTTTTTCCACCACCAGGTCTGTATGACTTTTTTGAATAGAGCTTTACTCAATGCTTGTGAGAGTGAGATGGTAAAACAGAGCTAAAAGAGCATCTCAGTACCCAGGCAGCTGAGGGAAGGCAGTGATTCCCAGTGTTCTTACCTTCTTAGGCTCCAGCTCTACTGCTCTGAGTCTCAGTAGCTTCCAGAATGAAGGGATAATGATCCTCAAAAGCAGTTTGGAATGCAGGCAGCCCCTGTCAGCCCTGAGAACAGGCAGCTACAGAGATATGGGCTGGCAGAGCAGGTTGTGGTTGTGAGAAACCGAGAGGGAATTGGGGCCAAGGCTCAGTTCTGAGGCTCAGATCCCTGACAGTCTCCTATGGTGCAGCATTATTGTACTCCTAGCTAAATTATCTCGGATTACTTCTGCTCAGAGCCCACTTCCAGAGGCAGAAGCTGGTAAACCATATGGTTTCTGATAAGCCCTCACTCTGCCTGCATCCGCTGTGCTAATACAATAAGCAATGATTAGGATTCCAGATGGAATTGGCTTTGGAGGCTTCAGGAGCTGTCTATTATTGCCAAAGTCCCACCGTGCACTGGAGGAATTTTAAAAATATTAGACCTGCTCTTTATTTTTCTCCCTTCTTGTGTGAACTTCATCTCCGGAGGCAACCTCATTCAGCCTGATCTTACCACTCTGAGCTGTTCCCTCAGAGAACTGCCAGGTTATTAGAGCAGTGACCTCCTTTGGCTCTGGAGGAGACACTGTGCTTTAAATCACCTGGCTCTGCTCCTTTTGCACTCAGATCTGCCTATTCCTCTTCCTTCCTCTCTTCCTACCCTAGCAAAGTGCAGGTGCTGTACGGAGGGACGGATTTGTTTGACTACGAAGTGAGGAGGACTTTCAACAACGACATGTTGCTGGCCTTCATCAGCAGTAGCTGCATAGCTGTCTTGGTCTACATCCTCACCTCCTGCTCAGGTAGGCTGTGCTCACAGCTGCCCTGCTCTCACACAAATCCAAATGTGCTGGGATTCCCCGTGCCTGAGCCCTGGGAGAGGTTCTGATGCCCTGGCACCAGCCTGGCTGTGTGGCACAGCAGCATGCAAGAAGGGCACACAGGTCTTATTCTCCAGAGATACGTGGGCAGGGTGAGGGGAAAGCTCCCAGGAAATCAGGAATAAGATGCAAATTCCCATCTTGCTAACACTGGTGTAAATCTGACGTCATTTCATGGATGGGCCTCACGGGAAGGACTCTGCAAGCAGTATTCCTGCAGCCCTGAGCTCTTCTCTCTCACCAGCACTTGCACAGGGGGATCCCAACAGGGCAGGTGGGGGGCGTCTGTTCTCCTGGGGGTGGCCAGAGATACCATTTTTTCCATGTTTCTTTTCTGCTGTAGTGTTCCTGTCATTCTTTGGCATTGCCAGCATTGGGCTGAGCTGCCTGGTGGCTCTGTTCCTGTACCACGTCGTCTTTGGGATCCAGTACCTGGGTATACTCAATGGTGTGGCTGCCTTTGTCATTGTGGGGATTGGTAAGCACGTCCTTTCTCAAAGCCTCCCTGTGCTGCCTTGCCCCAGCTCCTGCCTGCAGGGCAGAGGAAGGTGACGGTGGCAAATGCAGATGGAACTTCCAGGCCCTTTCCCTCCTTTCCCTCCAAGTGTAATATTTGCAGGTCAAATGTCGAGGGGGGAATTAGATTTTTAGCGTGTGTCACTGTTGTGTGAGTGAAGTATCAACACCTCTGCCCTGCTTTTCCCAGGGGTCGACGATGTCTTTGTTTTCATCAACACCTACCGCCAAGCCACCCACCTCAAGGACCTGCGGCTGCGCATGATCCACACGATCCAGACAGCAGGGAAGGCCACCTTCTTCACCTCCCTCACCACGGCTGCAGCATATGCTGCCAACATCTTCTCTCAGGTACCCTGCACCTTTGGGATTGGGGGTTTTCCGTTTCTGCCAGAGGGCCTGAAAGAGTGGGGACCTGCCAGCACCCCCTGTCCCCTCCTCCAGCACAGGGGGGATGCCCGACCTGCTTCCCCTGCAGGGCTGTCCCTTGCCTGCTGTAAGGCACTGGACACTCTCCCTGTATCAGCATTCAAGGCAATATTTCCTGTGCCACTGGCCAAACAGGATCCAGTGGTATTCCAGCTCTGTCTCAGTGCTTTACCGACCAGGTTTGCTGACAGCCATGGCTGAGGTCAGGCGTGTGCTACTCTCAGGTTCCTCCAGACATCTGTTTTCTTGCCTGCTGTCTTTCCAGCTCTCCTGCCCCAGTTGATGCCAACTCTGTGTTCTCTCTCTTCCTGTAGATCCCAGCTGTGCATGACTTCGGGCTCTTCATGTCACTGATTGTGTCCTGCTGCTGGGTAGCTGTGCTCTTCACCATGCCAGCTGCTCTTGGAATATGGACCCTCTATGTGTCCCCACTAGAGAGCTCCTGCCAAACCAGGTGAGCCCTGCAGCCTGTGGAACTCAAGGCAGCGTGCAAATTCCTGCCCCATCTTCTCAGTTACCTTCAGTCCCCTCAGGCAGCTTGGCTTTCCCTCTATCAGAAGGGAAATTGAAGTTCTGCCATTCCAGACTGGAGCAAAATGAAAGGGTCAGGTCCCAGTCTCATAGCCTGGGTCTCACCAGTCCCCCCTGACATGTGCACAGGTCCCTCCCAAGAGCCAGACTGCAAATCCAGTCCATCCTCTGGGTTGAACCCCATGGGGGTTTGGAGCCATTTGTGTCCTCACAGCACTTAATGCACAGCTGAACCTCCAAGCTGTGGAGACACAAGCCCTGCAAGGCAGACAGATCACCACTGCTCCTGCCTGTCAGCACAAGCAGGACATGCAGATTTGTGTTTGAAGCCAGCACGTTTCCCCCTCCCCTGCTCTTCAGCCCTGCAGATGACCTGGCCTGATGTAATTCATTAGCAGGGAGATGAACTGCTGAAACTCCTGTCACTCAGCACCCAGTGGCCACAGCTCAGCCCTGCTCTGTGCATCCAGTCCAGCCCTGGCCTCTCAGCACTTAGCAAGGGGAATTGCTCGTGGCAGTGCCTGTTGTCTTTCCAAGTAATTAGAGCAGGCTGTTGCTGCTCTCCTTGTCGCTGAAGGAGCCCACTGGGAACTCTTTGCGGGGTATGTGGCTTAAAACTCTTGCCTCTGTCTCCTTTCCTGCTCCAATCCAGCTGTAATCAGAAGTGCACCAAAAAGAGAGCCTTGCACCTGGCTGAAGATCTCTTCATTGCCCCCGAGGCCACCTCCAGGGCAGGCAGAGAGACCCTTCCCTACCTTGATGATGACATCCCACTGCTCAGCGTGGAGGAGGAGCCTGGTACGTGCCTGTGGTGTGGTGCCTTCAAGGGGACCACACTGCCCTGTTCATCCTGCAGTTCTCCCCTGTCCCTGCCACCGGTCCTTGCCTCAGTTCTCCTAATTGTGAGCTGGAGATGGTGCTGGCACAGGGGGTTGTAGGAGTCAGAACTCACAGTTATAAAGTTGCTTTGAGACCTTCAGTGGGTGTCAATACATGCTTTCTAACTACTTTGCTAATTCTCTTGGGCCCAATGGGATCTGCTTCCTGGGAGCACTGATTGTGACGTGGATGTAGCCGTGAAACACCTAATCCATAGCACCAGGACAGCTCACCTGTGAGCAGAGTTTTCCTCTCTTCCCTGCCGTTCGGAGCACTGCATTTGGGAAGCAGGACAGAGAACACTTGGTTGTTCTCCGGCGTCACCTCTCCAGAGCAGCCCCTCTGTCATGGCACCAAAAGGGCAGTGACTTGCCTGAGACCACATAAACAATCCAGAAAAAAAGCCCAGAAATTCTTTATCTGTTGTTGGCGGGAGATAATCCTTCTAGCCCTGATCCGAAGATAAAGGTGCTTACAGGGTCAAGAGCTTTCTTGTATTTGGCTTTCAAAGCTTCTGGGATCTCTTCCTTTTAAAACCCCCAAAGGAAATGGTCTGGGCAGTGAGTAACTTTCAGGCCTGGGAGCAAACTGGAGCTGGAGGCAAATGGATCAATGCCACAGCACGTGCAGACCCCGGGCTGCAGAGGGGGCTCTGAGCTGCCTGTGACAGGCAGGTGGAGAAGCTCTGGCTCTGTGCTGCAAGAGCTCTCCTTAGTATGCCAGAGCCACCTGCACTGGTGGTGTATGGAAATAATCCCTCCCAGCAGGATTCTTTCCTCCAGGGCCCCTGGGCATCAGGTAATTCATGAAGAAGCAAAGCAGCTTGTTCCAGTCAGTGCCCAAGTGTGGTTTGTGGGGCAGCTGTACAGCGTGCCAGGCTTGGTCTCACCAGAGCCAGCGCCCACTTCTCACTTGTAGAGGAGAGGGCAGTTCCCTTGGCATCCCTGAGCTGGAGAGAAGAGATCAGAGAGGAGGCAGGCTGCAGTCAGGAAGAGATCAGCTGTGTGTAATTAGCAGTAAGACATATTTAGTGGGACAGGGACAAATTCTGTTTGGCCCAAGCAGCATGCAGTGTCCTTGTGACCTTATGGACAATGTTTGTGGGATCTGGCAGAGGAGGAACAGCCTGGAGCATAGATTTGGACTGAGCTATGGTTTCAAAAGTGTAGCTGTCGTGTGGCAGTGATTTGACAAAGAAGCTTCCTGTGACATCCTGGAAGTCACTGCCTCTGCCTGGGTCTTACTCCATCTTTAGCTTGAGTTGTACAGCACCTCGCAGAAGATTTGGTAAAGGAGAGCAGAGAGCTCTGAGAGACACTCATGACACTGAGACCACCTTTGATTTCTCTCCTAGTGTCGCTGGAAATGGGGGATGTCCCCTTGGTGTCCGTGATGCCAGAAAATCTGCAGCTCCCTGCAGAGAGGAGCAACCGGGGTCACTTGATAACCCGCCTGCAGGAGCTGCTGGAACACTGGGTGCTGTGGTCTGCAGTGAAGAGCAGATGGGTGATTGTGGGTAAGGAAGGAGGGGTGGTGTTCCATCTGCATGGATTTTAGAGGGTTTGACTGCATCTCAGTCAGTCCCCAAGTCTTGATTACTAGTGACAAGAGATGGGAAGAGGAACATGGTAAATGGCTTCTAACACAGCGGAAGAGTGCTCCCGGAACAGTCAGTCCCTAAGGGAACTGCATTAGGAACCTTTCCATCCCTTTCCTTTCACTCAGATCTAAAATGGCAAGCCCTGATGGGGTTTTCCAGGCATGGGGCTCATTACAGGAAAGCCCAGCTGCCAGTGTGCTTTAGAGGTTGTTCTTTTCCCAGCCAAAACACCATCTTTCTACCACACGCCTGCCCCCTGAGTATGTCTTAAGTGCAAGGTGCACGTAGGGTCCCACACACTCACCTGGGCTTCTCCTTGCAGGGCTCTTCCTCCTTGTTTTGCTCCTGTCCATATTCTTTGCCAGCCGCCTCCATCCCGCCAGCCGTGCTCCAGTCTTGTTCCGGCCTGACACCAACATCCAGGTGCTGCTGGACCTGAAATACAACCTGAGTGCTGAAGGCATTTCCTGCATTACCTGCTCAGGTGAGAGTGCTGGTCCCCAGACCGTGGTGGGTGCAGCCCAGCCTACACCCTGGGCTGGAGGAGCTGAAACGTGAGGCAGAGGCCTACGGTGTTCAGATATCTCACAGGACACTGGGTGGACCCTGCTGAAGGCAGGCACACCTTGTGAGTGGGATGGTTGAGTGGCCTGTACGAGTGGAATATTTTGATTAGTATTTCCTGCTTTAGCCAGGAGCTGACTGAGTGTTTCTGCTGGAGCAATTCCCTCACAGTCCATGAAAACTGACTATGTGCTGCTCTCGTGTCAGTGCCCAGCTGGGACTCTGTGTTGCCTTCTCAGGGTTTGGAGTTCAGCAGCAGTGGTCTGTGGTGTGCACAGGGCTGGTAGGTCGCTTGTGCCCTTCACTCTTTCCTCCCTGACTAACCTTGTGGGACAGGTTTGTTTCAGGAAAAGCCCCACAGTTTGCAGAACAACATCCGAACCTCCTTGGAAAAAAAGAAGAGGGGCTCAGGGTCACCCTGGGGAAGCAAAGGCAGCATAAGTGACCCAGGGCAGGGAGGTGAGTGGGGCATGATGACTGACCACCTTTGGGGCCAGGGCCCAAGGATCCACTCGGGCAGAAACTAAACCATAGGCTCCCTGAATAGCTGATGGGGAATGATTCTCCTCAGAGCCTGCCCTGCTGAGCCCTAGTGCTGGATGTAAAGAGTGTCTTTACAATCCCACTTCCCCTGAATGCCTCCTGCTCTCCAGGACAGGGTGCTATAACCCAGGTGGCAGTACAGTCTAGTGACAGATCCCTCTGATCTGAGTACAGGGCTGGGAACTCCCAAGATTTTGCATCCTGGGCCTGTGTCACAACCTTGTTGGCAGGTCACAAGGACAGTAAATTCACCCTGTTTTGCAGGGATTTTGAGGATAAAAGAGTTATTGGGCCAGGTCCCGAGATGACATGAATCAATAAGGAATGACTGCAGCTCAGGATATATTTGTGACAGCCTTGGAAAGGTGTGCTGTGCTGCCAGAAGGCAGAGGCTGTGCCTGCTGTCCCACAGGGGACAGCACACCAGAAGAACCCTCGTGTGCCCCGTCCACGTCTGTAGGATTTGCTGATTGCGAAGTGCCACCAGCCCTCATGCCCTCTGTTTTCTTCAGACCTCCAGGGGACCGTGTACATCTCCAAGTCCAGGAGCAAGGGAAGACCAGCCATCTACAGATTCTCACTCAATGCCAGTGTCCCTGCGCCCTGGCAGACGGTGTCACCGGGAGACGGGGAGGTGCCTTCATTCCAGGTGAGTCAGTCCAGGATGTTGGACCCCTCTACCAAGAGTGCAGCACTCAGCAGGTGAGCACAAGAGCCTCCTCCCGTCTCTCCATGGGGGTCCTAGGTAGCTCTGGGTGACACTGGCAGTAAGGTGGTTAGAAAGGAAGGCATTGTGCCTGGCATTGGTAAAGATTATGCCTTGTAGTGCCACAGTACTTCCCTGTCGCTGTTGTGATGTGACTGTCAGCGGTGGAAGCAGAAGTGTGGGTGTCACTGAGCAGATGTCAGCCACCATTCAGCCCAGGCCACTGGGATTTGGGGTGCTGAGGGGCCCCATCACACACTGGCCAAGCCTGGGAAGCGGAGGGCCGGGGGGTGGCTGGGGTTGTGCCCGCAGTGCTCATTTGTGTGGCTGTGCCAGCGCTCAGGGAGGAGGGGAGTGTGTGATGCTGATGTGCAACAGGCTGCGACCCTGTGGAGTTAAGTGTCTGTTTTCATTAATCCATTGCTTAGGTGTATAGAGTGCCTTTCGGTAACTTCACCAGGAAGCTGACAGCTTGTGTGTCCACAGTAGGGCTGCTTAAGCAGACGAGCCCCAGGAAGTGGATGATGACCACCTTGTCCTGTGACACCAAGAGGGGCTGGAAGTTCGACTTCAGCTTCTACGTGGCCTCCAAGGAGCAGCAGCGAACACGGTAAGCTTCCAAACCCCCTCGTGGCCAGGCAGCAGAGACAACACAGCTGAGAGGCTGATCCTAATGGCCAGTGCCAGTCCTGCCCTCAGTTGATGACATCCCTGACCCTGGAACTTGCTTTGCTGCACACGTGCCCCATCTCTGCAATCATTCTGCAAGCCCACAGCACCACCAACGTGCCAAAGGCCTCACAGGTGCAGGGCTGTGACTGGGGATTTCGTTGGGTACCAAAAAGACGTTGCTGATCTTGTTCTTGTCCTTACCCACCTGAACTCCTGGGCTGCATGGGCAGCACACAGTATGCAATGGCTAGGGATCCAGGCCTGGAGATGGTCACCTTTCCCTTTCCTTCTGCCCCCGAGAAGGCCTGTTTCCACGTAATGCTTTGGCAAATCCTCCTCACTACCTCTGGTCCCCCCCTGACAAACTTTCTTTGCTGCACAGGAAGCTGTACTTTGCCCAGTCGCACAAGCCCCCCTACCACGGCCGAGTGTGTGTGGCACCCCCGGGCTGTCTGCTCAGCTCGAGCCCAGACGGACCCACCAAAGGCATCCTGTATGTTCCCAGTGAGAAAGGTGAGCTGCTGATGCCCTCCTGGCTGTCAGATCCAGGGGAGCCGGAGCTCTTTGGCCATGGAACGTAACCGACCTTTCCCTTGTGTCTGGCAGCAGCACCCCGAGCAAAGCTGTCGGCCACGTCTGGGTTTAACCCGTGCATGAACACGGGCTGCGGGAAGCCGGCGGTGCGGCCACTGGTGGACACGGGAGCCATGGTGTTCGTGGTGTTTGGGATCAGGGGCGTCAACCGCACGAGGCGCCCGGACAACCACGTCATCGGAGACATGGTACACGCAGCCGGGCGTGCTGGGACAGCCTCTCTGCGCGGTGTCCGCTTAATCCCCACAGCCCAGGCAGGTGGTCCAGCCATCCAGGCGGGTGGAGGAGCGGAGCTGGTAGCGTTGGGATGAGCCAAAAGTACCCTTCTCTTCCAGCAGATCGACAAACAGTGGAGATCAGGAAGCCCTTACTGAAAACACCTCAGACATTTCAGAAAATCCCTTTGAGTGCAATATATGACCTTCTAATTTTGAGTCTAAATCTGGCTTTCCTGAGGATTTTAGAAACAAACCTGTCTTGAGCTCAGTATGAAATCTCACTTCAAATTCAAGACTGAGAGAACTGCTATTTTTCTGTAATTGTTTATCTTGTTATGAGATATTAACGTGAAAGAACAAAAATAAATTACTCTAGAGAAAGGTTACTAAATGTGACTTTTCTTGGAACAGCTTATGTCCCAAAACTGATATCTTGACACATTCACAGCGTTTCCCCAGGAAAATTATGCTTAGCTGTGGTCACTTGGCTGATGCACTTGAGCTTTCTGCTGTTCTTCCTGCCCTCTGATTTGGGGGCATTGTGCAGAATCAGCCTTTGCCTGTTCCCTCTGGAAGGGGCAGTGAGAAATGCAGGCAGTGAGATGGGCAGAAAGCTGGAGTTTCGTGCTGGGCACTTCTAGGGATTCAGAGCTGCTGCTTAGGCAGACCCTGAAGGCTCTGGCCATGGCATGGTGGCTCTTCAGTTATCAGTGTTTCTGTTGTACTGCCTGACTTTTGTGGGGTGGGCAGGATATGTAGCTTCTCCCTGGGTTATCTGGTGAGGCAGAGATGTCTGGTAGGTTTCCTGTGGTCTGTGTAAGCTGGGCCCAGGCTGTGCAGCCGGGAGAGGACTCACCTTCTGCCTCCTCGTGCCAGTCGCTGTGTGTGTGCCTCACGTGTGGTGCTCCTGTTGTTGTGTCTCCTTGTGAAAGGGCAGCGTTATCTACGATGACAGCTTCGACCTCTTCAAAGAGATTGGCAACCTGTGCCGCCTCTGCAAAGCCATCGCCAGCAACACAGAGCTGGTGAAGCCTGGAGGGGCTCAGTGCCTGCCCTCGGGTGAGTTGGACTAACTCCTGCCTGCAGCTCTGCCTGCAGCAGGGCTTGCTTGAGCTGGGCTCCTCAACTGCCAACCAACAGAGGGTGGCTGCTGCTTGCTGCCTCCTTTTCTTCCCAAGGCAGCTTGGCCCTTCTAGAACATGTCCTGGGTTGTGCTTTTTGGGATATGAGGAAGAAAAATGGCCTCTTTAACACCAAAGACACCACAAAGGCGTGTTCTTTGGGATTTAATCCAGAAAGATAAGAGCAGAATTGTGTCTGTTCTTTCAAGTCATGGGCATTGCTTGTGATACACTTTATCTTTTGGATCAGTAAATATCTTCTGAGTAGCTCCTGAGTAACCATCACATCACACCTGATTAGTGAGGTTACTATGTCTGTGGCTTTGCACACCTGACCAGTAACCATCTCTCCCAACTTAAAGAGGTCACCAGGTTGTGGAGCTGAGCCTAGGAAATGCATATTGGCTTCAGTTCAAAAGCCAGTCTCATGCCTGGAGAAAATCCCTGCAGACAGCTCTCAGCACTTGCTGTTTGTGCTGCTTCCTGACAGCTGGGGACAGACAGCGGTGGCAGTGTCCTGTCCCGTGCTGATGGCATGGAATGTCCCTTCAAAACACAGCAGCTGAGGGCTCTGGTGCTGAGAGCTGCAGGGCTTTGGCAAACCAGAGTGGCAAGGGGAAGCAGCTGCAGACAAATGGGGCCTGCAGCTTTCTCTCGGGGTTCTCTTTTTGGGTTGTTGGTTGTGGGTTTTGGTTTGGTGATTTGTTGGGGTTTTTTTATTCCCTTGCTCCAGTGTGCTTCCATGCCCTGTGCTGCTCTCCATCCCTTGCTCTTTCTTTCTCTCCAGGTTACAGCATCTCCTCCTTTCTGCAGATGTTGCACCCTGAGTGCAAGAACATCCCGGAGCCAAACCTGCTGCCTGGACAGCTCTCTCATGGGGCAGTGGGGGTGAAGGACGGGAAGGTGCAGTGGATCTCCATGGCATTTGAATCGGTGAGCACATGGCATCGCCATCTGTCCTGGTGACAGTTTAATCTTGCGACTTCTGGGGGTTTAGCTCTGCACTTCCTGCACTGGCCACTTTTCATTCACAGCCGTAACTTAGTGTTTAGTAATGTCTGTGCCTCGTTGCAGACAGATACCTGCACTCACAGGTTGCAAGAAGTGGCTGCTCGTGCCAGAATTAGCTCAGGCAAAAAGCTGGTGGCAGATTTGCCCAGATGCCACTGCCAGTTCTGCCTGGTGCTGCCTCTCCAGCTGGCTTGTTCTGCCTCTCCCCTTGCCACACAAGAGGAGCAGGGCACGAGTAACAAGTTCATCTCGTTACAGACAACCTACAAGGGGAAGTCATCCTTCCAGACCTATGCTGACTACCTGAAATGGGAGACATTCCTGCAGCAGCAACTCCAGCTCTTCCCAGAGGGCTCTGCTCTCCGGCACGGTTTCCAGACCTGTGAGCACTGGAAGCAGATTTTCATGGAGATTATAGGCAAGTGACTGCCATGTTTCTCTCCCTGGGAACCCACTGTCTGATACCTCTTCACAGCACACTCTGTCCCATCTGGTGGGCCTGGGTTATATCTTCAGTCCCTTGCCATTGCTGTGCAAAATCCTAAAGCCTGTTCCTGCCCCAAGCAATGTGTGCTGTCAAAATCCTAGTCAGAGCCCAGGAAAATCAGCCCTGCTGACGTGAGATCCAGGAAGCTGATCACCTTCTTTCCCCTCTCATTCTCTCCTCCCCCACGTCCCCCAGTGTGAGTCCCTTGCCAGCAGGGACATGGGTGCCTTTCTCATGCAGCTGTCACCTCCAGGATTCAAACAGCTGGCTCTTCTCTTCCAGGAGTGCAGAGTGCCCTGTATGGTCTCGTCCTCTCTCTGGTCATCTGTGTGGCTGCAGTGGCCGTGTTCACCACGCACATCCTCCTCCTGCTGCCAGTGCTGCTCAGCATCTTGGGTAAAAATGCCAGTTCCAATGTGCCAGCCTTTCACTTAGCCTGCAGTTGGTGGGCTGTGGCGCTGCTGAGTCTCTGGTGATTTGAACTGGATTGCTCTTACTCGGTGTAAACCCTTTTGGCTTTCCAGGAGTCAGTCCTGGAGAATGGACTTGCTAAGTGAACAGGAGAAACTCTCAGCAAATGCACAGGAACCTCATTGGGAAAGTAGATTTGTGTGCCTAATTCCCAGTGTGTTTTATCTACACAATCCCTTCTATTTGTTTAAATAAGGGTTTTAGCTACACAAATGCCATCCCTGCCTGTTATGTATAATAATGTGATTAAGTCCCACATGCTTTGAATAACAATTGTATTACTTCCCAAGAATCTGCACCATGGCTGCTGTTTCCAAGCAGTGGGAGATGTTAAAAGCTGAATATTTTAGCAGTTTTGTTAGTATTTGAAGCAAATTTGTAAATAGTTCCCTCTCCCTGGCTGGTGATTCGACGATATTGTGGTCTAAGTGTGTTGCTAAACTTCTCAGTTTAAAAATCAAATCTATCATTTTGAAACCACTTACTCTCCCACACATGACTCACAAAAAAACATCACTCTTGCCTATAAAAAAGTAACCGTGTGTGTAACTCCAGAAAGCAAAACAAGGGCTCGCTTCCCTGTAGTGCCTGTGCACACACACACGCCTGCCTGGGCTTGGACTCATTTAGCAAGAATTAGTCTAGATTGGCATCAGTCTGATTTATCTGGGTGCTCCACTAGCCCCAGCAGGTCTGACTGCCTTATGGAATGGTCCCTGTGGCGAGGGAAGGGGAGGGAAGTGTTTGCCTCTGTGGCAGGAGTGAGTGTGTACAGGACTCTGGCTGTCACGCCGACCTGCAGGGATACGATCCCAAACTCCCCAGGGACTGACTGGTAGCACTAGGCCTGGGCAGCAGTCCTGGCGTCCTTGACGTTGGCGTGACATCACCTTCTTCACACAGGGGTCGTCTGCTTGGTGGTGACCATCATGTACTGGTCTGGCTGGGAAATGGGGGCTGTGGAGGCCATTTCCCTGTCCATCCTCGTCGGCTCCTCTGTGGATTACTGCGTGCACTTGGTGGAGGGCTACCTGCTGGCAGGGGAGAACCTGCCACTGCACCAGGCAGAGGTGAGCTCTGCTCTTCCTAGAGCCTTGCACTGGTTCCTCTCGTGCCCTCTTTGCCACTTGCTTGGGATGGCATGACAGGCAAGGGGGGACATGTCCCACCACCCTCACAGCACCCCGGGGGTGTTTGCTGCTTGTCCAGCCGACTGCTCAGACTGTCAGCTTGTGTGCCTGAGTACAGTAAACCCAGCTGAGGGTCCCTATCTTGCTGGCCACAGCTGTGCCCAAAGCAACCCCTTTTCACGCCCAAGTGAAGCCAGTCTGTGCTGGAACAGCTCCACACTCCTTCTATAACCTCTGCAAATGCTGTGCTGTGCTGTGCTGTGCTGGACCTCCAGCTTTTTTATGGCCTCCTTAACAGCTTTTGTCTCTTTGGGAAGATGGAGACCACATAAAAGCTTGGGATCCCTGATGCCAGGTCTAGTGGCTGCATGCAGCACCTGTGTCGTGCAGGCCCAGCAATCAGCCTGACGTGGTGCAAAGGAGGCACAAAATCCAACAGGCTTTGCTGGATTGTTGACAAACAACCCCATGGCTGTTTGTCCAGTGGGCTCAGAGACTGAATGAACTGTCCAAGCCGTGCTTTGTCGTGGACTGGGATTTCATGAGCTAGGACACCTCTACAACTCCCTGACAGGAGGGTGTACCCAGGTGGGGGTCGGGCTCTGCTCCCAAGCAACCAGCAGTAGGACAAGAGGGCACAGCCTTAAGCTGTGCCAGAGGAGGTTTAGGTTGGACATCAGGAAGAAATTCTTTCCAGGGAGAGTGATCAGACACTGGAATGGGCTGCCCAGGGTGGAGTCACCGCCCCTGGGGGTGCTGAAGGACAGACTGGACGTGGCATCGGTGCCGTGGTCTGGGTGACAAGGCGATGTTGGGTCACGGGTTGGACTCGATGACCTCAGAAGTCTTTTCCAGCCTGGCTGATCCCGTGACTCCAAGCCCAAGCTGTGAGTCCACCCCGTGTGGCTGTGCCCTCACGCCGCTGTCCCTCCCCGCAGGACCCCCGGGCGTGCCGGCAGTGGAGGACCGTGGAGGCCGTGCGGCACGTGGGGGTGGCCATCGTGTCGAGCGCCGTCACCACCGTCATCGCCACCGTCCCGCTCTTCTTCTGCATCATCGCCCCCTTCGCCAAGTTCGGCAAGATCGTGGCCCTCAACACGGGGGTGTCCATCCTGTACACGCTGACTGTGAGCACGGCCCTGCTCAGCATCATGGGCCCCGGCACCTTCACCCGCAGCAGGACTTCGTGCCTCAAGGCCGTGCTGGGGGTGCTCCTGGCCGGCCTGCTGGGCCTCTGCGTCTGCCTCGCCCTGCTCAAGAGCGGCTTTAAGATCCCTCTCCCCAGCGGGACGGCCCTGTAGAGCCCAGGCCGGGAGGCTCTGCCCTCTTGCTCTCCCTTTCTTCTTTCTTTTCTTCTTAAAGGATATTTTTTGTAAAGAAAACAAAAGAGGAAAAAAATCCCCTTTTTTCCCTCCGAAGTTTTTCAACTCCAGATGCACTTTATTTTCTAATGAGTTTTGCTCTAAACTTGTATTTATTTTGGGTAGTGACGGATGGATGACGGACAGTGAGGGCTGCCCAGGGAATACCTCAGCCCATGAGTAGGAGGGGAAGAGGTCTCCTTCTCTCAGTTTTCGTTCTGCTTTTCTTTTCTTTTTTTTTCTTACCTTGTTCTTCTAAATTTTTTTTTTTTTTTTTTAACAAACAGAGCTTTCTGGAACCGCAAAGCTAAAAGGCGAGACATTGGGAAGGCCATGTGATCCTTTAAAAAAACACTTCCCTCTGTCTCTTCCCTCCCCTTGTCCAAGGTCAGCATTGCAACAGTGGCTCTCGAGGTGATGTCCTACCCCCACTCCAAGCCTGAGCCTCCCAAGAGCAGCAGTGAGCTGTTGGACAGGCCTGGAGAACAGCACTGTCTGGTCCTTTATCTGTACACAAGCCATTCCAGCAGTGAACTCGCTGCACAAGGAGCTCTCATGGGTGTCATTGTGGGATCCAAAAACTAGAGGTGCTGGGTGGCACCACCTGCTTTCATCATTCGTGGAGGGCGTTGGGACACGTGGCTTTCCCCTTCTTTCTGAGGGGACAGAGCCCCTTTTTGCTGGAGTCTCTTGGGTCTGGGAACAGCCTGCCCTCCTCTCCCTCATCTCAGTAGTGAGGCCAGGGCAGTATTGAACCCAGTCCCTCCTCACCAGTCACTGCCTCTGCCTTTCACGGTGGAGAGGAAACAACCCTGCAGAGCCCTTTGGTCGTGGCAGTCAGCTCGTACCCTGAGGACAAGGGAACCCCTGGGTTACCCAGGCGGAGCCCATACCTGGTGCCATGCACAGCATCCTCTGTGGCAGCTCAGAGACACCCTCCTGGGTGGGGACACGAGGGCAGGGGAGCTGCAGCTGCCGCCTGCTCCGAGCAGATGGTTTATATTAAAGTAAAATGAAATCGCAAACTGGTGCCATTAACAAGTACATTTTAAGCATCACTGATTCTATCATATTTTTAAAATTGAAATAGCTAAGTGTGCATTGATATGCAGCACATCTGGTCCTCGGCAGAAGGGAAGGGTCGGGCCCACAGGGAGATGCATTAACCATTATTTACAGGGATACCAACAGAGGGACGTGGCCAGGAAGGAGCCTGACTCCATTTCTTTGCAGATTCCATGTCCCTGGTGGCTTTGTGTTCTCTGTCTGGATCAAACCCCCTTTTATAGATGGAAATTTCAGGAAGCCCATCCCCATTTCCAGCCAAGTTTTGGGGCCTGTGCTGCTTGAGAGACCAGCAGCTGCTTCTGCTTGGCTCAGTGCATCCCTGTTCTGATCCCTGCTAATCTTACACCTTCACATCATGTGGAACTGGGTCAAATGCTTGTCTCAAAAGTAGGTTCCCCAAGGTGTCAGCTGGAGAGAGGAGTGACAGGACAGGACTCTTGGTGATTCCAGGGGGAAGCCAGAGATTGCCAGAGCAATCCTGCTGCGGGCAGTGAGGTTGGTGAGAGTATGAGCAGAGCTGACCTGGTTTCTCCTCACTATCCCATGGTGCAGCTTTCTGCAAAGCGTTAAATGTTCCCTGGCACCTACCTCTGATCTGCACCAGCTCCTTCATAATGAACCCTGTGCCCATGAATAAATGGCTCTGGGAAGGATTTCTGACTATCCTTAAGCTGTGCTGCTTTGATGGCTGCTGTGCACAGTCCAGCCCAATCCTTGATCTGTAAGCCGTGCTTTTCCCTACATCTGGGCTCCAGGTTTAACTCCTGGTGGTGCCCTGAGCACTCCTAAGTGGGAGTGAGCAGAGAGGGCAGGGTGCTGATGATACACAGCCCCCTGGGACACGTGTGGCTGTGCAGGTGCTGCAGGGGAGAGTGAGGTATCCCTGCTGCTGCTGCCGCCAAGGATGCTCTGGCTGGTGGCCTGGCGTGAAAGACTTCAACCTCCTTGGGGTGATTAAAGCTGATGGATATTTCCAGGTCACCAGACAAGAGAATAAGGTGCTGAGGGCATCCTTAGAGGAAGTTCCTCCTTCTATGAGCATGAACAAACTTGAAAGGCCTTTAAGACAAGGCATAGGTGTGCTTTGAACCCTGCAAAGTTGAAAGCTCATTTTAGCCCCTGGTGTCCTACATTTATGCTCACTATAAAGAGGCTGCATAAGCCCCCCCACCTCCGGCAGCACTCTGGACACACCATGCTGGGAGCATTCATTCAGCCACTCTTGGAAGGCAAAGATTGATTTCAAAGTAGCGGGAAACCTTTTATGTCTCCTGGGTCTGATCTGGCAGTGTCTGATCTGCAGACGAAAATAACAGAGTTCTTGGCACATGACAGGATCCATCCTGTTTTCTGGAGCAGGCCGGGAAAAGGACCAAGCTGTCGTTTTCCCTCCTCCCCTCTGGCCAGCCCAGCTCCCTCCGTGCAGAAGGGCTGGCTGGCACTGGCAGGAGCAGGGCATCACCTTGCCCTTGATTGTTCAAGGTGGTGCTGGGAAAGCAATGGCTGGAATTGCTCAGGAAGGAGCAGGAGATAAGTGCAGTGGCTGGAATTGCTCAGGAAGGAGCAGGAGATAAGTGCAGAGCTGCAGCAGATGATTCACAAAGGCATGCTGAGGAGGTTGTGCCCCTCCAGCAAGGAAACTGAGGCCAGGAGAGGAAGAGGAGCTCACACCAGGTTGTAGCAGGATGGCAGAAAAGCCAGGAGATGATCTTAGGTGATGTTTTTTGCTGCGAGGACTCATTGGATGTTGGTAGTGACTAAACACAGTCATGACACTTGTCGTAAGATCTACCCAGTCATTTGCCCCATCGCCACCTCACTCTGCACATCTCTGTGGTCAGGGTGGCCGGGGCTTTCTCCACGTGCAGTGGAGTGAAAGAGGCTTTGAGATGGGGCCCAGCCTGCCTCAAAACACTTACAACATCCAGATCTTCCCAAGCATCTGTGGCGACGATAAATCAGGAGCAGATGTATACATCCATTTCCACATAGGCAGTGTCCTCCCTGTGATTGCAAAATATCCATAAAATTGTAGAGGTAAGAAAAGGGATGGCTTTATCTGAGCAAATGTGGAGGTGGGGCTGACAGCCCTGCTGGGAATTGGTGCTCTGAGGCAGATGTTGTAGCAATAAAAAGCAAGGCCTCACCTGTCTGGTACTGTTCCAGGAGCAGATGCTCAGCCTAAATCGATTCCTCCCACATCTCTGCCTGTCTTCTTCCTCTGATGACTCCTCTGTTTCCCAGACCATCTCTTGGGCCCCCTTGTCTTGCTGAGCAAGGTTCAGTCTTCTCCGTGGTAGCTGCTCATGCCTAAGGTGCTCACAGACTGAAAGTGGATGGAGAAGTCTCCGGGAGAACTTCTCAGACAGAGGAAGCCAGGGAGTTAAACTGCTTCACACAAACCTGTCAGTTTGATGTTTTTGAACAGCAGAACACATCAGACCAGCCTTATTTGGAAGAGCGTGCTCTGATTTTCCATTTCAAAACAATATTGCTGCAATTAAAAGGAACCATACGTGAGTTCTCAGTTAGAGCACATGGCCAGGGAATGTGCCTGTTAACTGCCCACTCCTTTATTTCTAGTAAATCATGTTTTGAGGGTTAACTCCTGAAAAGTTAATGTTTCAGGAGGGGGGGTCATTCTGGAACTGTGCAGTCTCCTGCAGAACAGAGCAGGCCCTGTCCTGCCCAGGAGGTCTCTCCCTGCCAGCCCAGGCCAGTGGCAGAAGGGCACTGCTCCCCAGTGCTGAAGCTCTGTGCACAGGGCTGGTGTGGCTGCTCTTTACCTTCAGTGGAGCTGCTGAGCGAGCTCAGGGCTCCCTAAGGCTGTGGGGAGAGAGCCCCTGCTCTCAACAGCCCTGTCCACATCAGCTTTGGAGCAAGGAGGAACAGAGTTGCTGTGATGTGCAAAGATCAGTGTCAGAGGAAGGAACAGACCCAGGACTCCTTGTTCTGTTTGTTTTTTATGTTGTGGTGCCTCTTGAAGGTTTGGGCAACTGGGCCATCAGGTTTGGCCACTGAAATCAGCAACTGCCAAGGCTGCAGGTTCTGAAAGGCATCAGTGGCTGAGCTGGGCTGTGTTCCTCAATCCCTGCTGGATCTGAAACTATGCCAGAGCAAAGGCAGCCTGAGAAATATCACAAAGGAGAAGGACACATGGCACGTTCAGAGAGCTACTGGGACCACTGACACAGTAGTCTGGATGCAGTGGTCTCCAGAGACCCCGGCTTGGTCTCTGCTGGAGCAAACTGGGATGTTGCTTTATGTCACAGTGTCTAATTCTTTTAGCTTGTGCTGCACTGAATTTTCATACCAGAGCAGCCTGCCCTCCTGCAAGGTTACAAAAGGCTTTTTATTTAACCCCATGACACATATAAATCCTCCCACACTGTCCACTGAGGAAGCTGTGCAGATTGATTTGCAGCCAGGCAAGACAAATTCACAGTCTCTTGGCTACTTCTTCTGAAATCACTGCTCACCCCAGATAGCACACAGGCCATAGTTCACAGATTTTTCAAAGGCCTCTGGTAACTGCTCTGCCCTGGGTTAGCACCCAGGGTCCCAGAGCTAACAGGCTTTCAGGGCCTGTCTCCATTCTGAGAACAGAGTTGTTTGGCTTTCTCCTCTCCACTCCTCCTTTGGGCAGGGGAGGGAGATGGGGGGCAATGGCCAGGACCAGAGCAACAAGAAGATGGAGCAGAAAGCTTTGCAGGGGGCAGCAGAACAAATGGGAGGGAGGACAGTCCAAAATCCAAGGGGAGAAGAGGTCTGAGCACCCCAAGGACAAGGGGAGGGAGGGCACTGCCGTTTCACCACGTCGTGTGCAGACCTTAGAGTGTCAGTTCTCAGAGTGATGTAGCACAATCCCCGATGTGCGCGTGTTCCTTTTGTAAGTCGTCTCCTACCCTCACTATTTTCAGTGTTCCTTGATTTTTGGAGACTGTTGTAAATAAAGGATTTTGACATTCTCACGTTTGGATCCCTCACTCGTCGGCACTTCGCTGTCCGTGCGAACGCCGTGACGGCCAGAGTGGCACTGGCAGGATCTGTGCTGTGCGTGTAAGGAATGCAGGGGGAAGGAGGCCACAGAACCAGTTCCCAACATGCACAAGATTGGCTGCTCCTACTGCTGAAATCAGGCCCCTTGAAGCCAAGTTACCAAGTCCAGAAGAGCTGGCAGTCTGGAAAAGGCAGCTCAGGATCCCACGCAGGTCTGCAAGAGGACTGGATCAAGCAGGAGCATTAGCCACAGTTCATGGAGCCTTTTTACTCCCCCACTCTATGCTGTGCTTCTTCCAGAGCATGAAGATTGTCCTCTGCTGACTCCACGAGAAGGAGATTCACCTGCTTGCTCCTGCAGCACTGCTGCTCCTCAAAGCACATCATGCCTGGCACGAACTTGTGGTCGTGGTTTCTCTCTGTGCTGCAGCACCAAAGGGCTGTTCTGCGCCTCCCAGGACCCCGCTGAGGCAGGGGGGAGACCCCTGCACCCTCGTTTGGGTGTGCCCACAGGGCACTCAGGTACAACGCTGCTGGAAAGGACAGCACTGACAGCACGTAGCAGCAAAAACCTCCCCTGATTTCCAGCCCTCACTTCTTCAGTGAGGCCAAAGTTTCTGGTGAAACCCGTGTTAATAAATAACCAGGAAGGCTCAGATCAGTACCCACAGGAAGGAGGAATGTGTTCCCTTTAATGAGAAGTTGGGGATTGCCGGTAGGGGAGGGTTTATGCTCAACCTTGCCATAGGGAAATCACCAGGAGAGCCTGGAAGGTGGTTGGTTTTGGCTACGAATTCACCCTTTGCCCCAAGAGCAGGTGTGACAGGCACTCCCTGGCACACGGGCAGGGAGCTGTGTGTGGGCTGTGGACCACAGAGGAGGCACAGATTTCCCTTTGCAGGACTGAAGGACCACCTGGTGAGTGCCCAGGTCTGCCAAATGCGGGGATGGGGGCACAGGAAAGGGGTGGGACAGCTGCAGACACAGGCAGGGATGGACAGTTTCCATGGCTCTTCAGAAAACGGCTGCTGGGCTGAGGAAGGCTTTGGGACAGGGGAAGGGGCTGGGAGGAGGGATCACACAGGCTGACAGCTGCTTGCTATTCATTTCAAGCTGGCAGAGGAGGGAAGGAATTGTGTTTCCATCCGCAGGAGCCTGTCCATGCAGGCTGCTGGCGCAGCCCCTGTGCTAATGCTGATGGTCCCCACTCTGAAACCTGCTGCCTGCCACTTGGCAGAGCCCCATCTCTCCTTCCAGGTGAGAGAGCTCTGGTGTGAAGTCTTCATCACACACAGCAAATTCCCCTTGGTCTTCTGTCAGCCCCTGGCACAGCGAGGTCTCCATTACCTCCACAGCAACATTTGAGGGCTCTGCCTGTGCTCTCTGTGCCCCTTCTCACACAGGCTCCTTCCCACCCCAAAACCAGCCCCCCTGCAAGTGGCTTAGCACAGAAACAGGGAGCTTTTAAACCTTACCTGACTCAGCCGTGCTGATAGGGGAAAAAAAAAAAAAAAAGAAAAAAAAAGGAGTATTTTCGGGTCTTTATTTATTTTTGCTTCTTGGTGTTTTTTCTCCCCCCTGCTGTGCTCGGTGCCTCCCCCCCATCTCTCGCAGATGGTGCCTATGAGGGCATTGCCCTGCATCGAGCTTGGCCCCAGGCTGGTTCCTGAGAGCCCCACATGGCTCATTATCCCTTTCTGACAAGCTCGGGAACAGCCTTCCCCCCCCTGACAGCCGACACAGGGGTCAGTCAAAGAGGATGACTCACCCTCTTGCCTTCCCCGGTAATTTGTCACCCCGCAGATGACACATCTCAGCGGCTCCTCCAGAGCCCCGGCAGCCCCGTGGGGAGCTGTGCCTCGGGGATGCTTTTTTTTTTATTCATCCTCGTTGGCCGTTTATTCAGTTCTTACGTGCTCCCCAAACCCTGAGGATGGTGATGGGCAAAAGCCAGAGAGGCTGGGTGCCAGGCTCTCCTCTCTGTAAGCCGAGGCAGGAGCTCAAGTGAGCCCAAAACAGTGGGTACTTGGGAGGTTTGTGAATCATGTTTTTCTGTGTGTTGGCCCACAATGCCTATTTCTTGCTGCCTTCTTCTTTTCTCAAGTTAGATCAAGTTTATTGACTGCAGGAGGCAGGGACACAGGGCCTCGTAGCACCGTGATGGGTGTTGTGACAGGGAGAGAAGCAGTGAAGGAGCCTGGATAGGAGTAAAGCCTGAAGTGCCTTGAGCTGGGGTGAGAAATACTGCCAAAGACTTGGTTTCAACCCCAGATTTGAAGCAGAGAAGCTGCTGGGCTGTGTGGGGTTGGTTGTGTGTGCATCAGTCTGGAGTAACCTGGCAGTGTAAGTGTAGTGATGGCTGGGCTGGAAGGCAGCAGCTGCCACCAGCCTCTGGTGGTGGGACGTGGGGGAGGCTAAATTAAATTACACACAGAGAACATTTACACTGCCTGCCTGAACCACAGCCTGCCTTAAACACGAAAGGTTCTGCTTGTGGAAAAGGAGGTTGTGAGGCAGCAGTAAGGGGTGACTTTGGGCAGGAAGGAGGTGTGGATGGCCAAGAGGGGGTAAGTCCGAGAGGAAGGGCTGTGGCGCTGCTTTGGGTAGCCCACGTGAGAGTATGTGGGCAGGGAGGACAGGTCATGTCCTCTTCCAGTGGCAGATGTGCCAGTCTCACAGTCCCCAGGACGGGGGTGAGGGCACCCAGTCGCTGCAGGGCTCAGCTGAACAGTGGCACTGAGAGCATTGTGGCTTGGCTGGTTTTGGCAGGAAGACAAGCAGTGTATGTTCTGTGTTGGGCTCATCCTAGCTAGAGGTGTGGGCACTGATGTCCCATTCGCTGACACCAGGGAGCTCTGCGGCCTCCTTGGAGCCTGATGGGTGTTGGGTGATTGGGAAACTCCCATGTGAAATGAGGTGCTGGGAGATTATTATTTCTCTAACCAGGCTGAGAGTGGGGCAGGGCAAACTCAGGGTGAGTTTTTCAAACAGCTGTGCAGAGGTAATTGCCCACAAATGGTTGCCTGAGTGCGGAAAAAGTTTTGTTGCCTCAGCGCTGAGTACTACCTGTCAGAACAGCTCCACGCTCAGGGCAGAGATGAGAGCCACGAGCTGTCCCTCGGTGGCATTCAAGAGCATGATGAGTTTGCAGCCGCCTGCCACGGCTGCTCTGCTTCGCTTGAAGGGGTTTGTGTTTGATGGATAAGGTAGTTTTGTCACAGGAGGGTGAGGAGTGATGGTTCATCGCCCTGAGTGTCACCTGGACCCGTGGTTGTTTCCTAAATGAGAGGCAGCCCAAGAAGAGCTGCCGGGGGGATTTTCTTTCCAGCCCTTCATTTGCAGAGGGGGAAGCTTCTCTCAGGAGAAACTCCTTAAGCTGCCAGACCGCTGGAGGGGAGGTAGGGGAGATGTGCTGCTTGGGTCATATTTGCTGCTTCTACCTGTTCTGTTGTTAGACTCAGTCTGTGTCACAGCTCTGCTTGCAGACAGCTGGAACAGTCTGGGGGGCTGGCTGAATTCTGGGAATTCAGCTAGACCAGCTTTTTAATTTTCTTTCAAATGCTGTTGAGCTAGCTCTGGACAGTGCTCCTATATATGCTTATTGGGGGTCAACTGCTGCAGAGGCTGGTGGCTGATTTTTGGTTGTTTTTTTTTTTTAACCCTTGCAGTCTTCCTGAAGGTTCTGGTCTGTCAGAAACATAGGTGTGAATAAACAGACTTGCCCCCTGCCCCCATATCCATGTATCTCTCAAAGGAGCTGCTATAAGGGAGCCAAAGGGCAAACCCAGGCTGTTGTGAATGCCTGGAATGACAGTGATGAAAAACCACAAGATGTCACGAGTGCTTTGTGCCTGTATGTCTTTAAGCTTTATTTTTCCTGATGTAAAAATGGAAGTGACATCTGTGTCTAGTGTGTGTGGCTGTGACCTCAGTGCAATCTGCTGATGGATGCTGCTGGAAGGCTCCTGTGCATCATCTTGGGCTGCCCTGCAGAGGCTCTGCCCTTGCTGAGCTGGCTCTTGTGTAGCACCCCCGCCGTGTCCCAGGGCTCTTGGCACTACCTGGGAACACGGGAAGGCTGCTGTTTCCTTGGGGCCTGGATTTTATGTGGGGAGAGAAATCACACTCTGAACTCCCCCAGTGCGTGTTTGGGCACCTGGTGTGGGGGCAGATCTCGCCCTCCAATATGCAGTTCCCATCTTCCAGCTGCTGCCAGAGGCTCAGGTTTGCTGGGTCTTTGCTGCTCTGGAGCTTTATGGCTGAGCAGTCTGGTGATAAACCTGAGAGAAGAGCATCCCTTAACCCTGGACAGCACAGAGGTCACCGGGTCAGAGACCCTCAACTGAGCACTAATTTTGTCCTCCACAGGCTATCACCGTGTGCTACCAGAGAAGACCCCCGGTGCTCTCCAGAAGGCCTCTCTGTTGTCTGCTCTGCTGAGCCCATTTCTAATACAGCCAACTGCAGAAAAGCAGATTCAGCTTCCTCCAGATGCATGGAGACAAGTAAGTTTTTCCTCCAGCACTGCTGCTCTGAGCCCATTCCTTCGAGCTGAGAAAGCTCCTCACCCAGCTGACTCATAACAAACCCTCCCTGCCCGCCCACAGCTGGATTTTGGGGATGCTCCGTGCCGATGGCTGTGCTGTGGTGTAACCAGCAGGGTTAACTGGGTGCTGGGACAGCTCAGCAGGCAGAGCCACGCTCCCTGTGCTGTGTTTGAAGGGGTCAGTGGCTGCAGCCCTGGCCTGGAGCTGCTGCAAGAGCCTGGCTGGGGAAGGCCGATGGTGACCAGCCTCTCACCTCACGCGTGCTCGCAGCCTGTCCCATTTATTAGCAGTTAAAACTTGCTGTCTCTGCCCAAACGGAGTGTTTACAGCATTGACGTGAACAGCTGTCCCAGTCAGCCAGATCATAACAAATGGGAGCTCTGGCTGGAGTGTTATTTTGCTGCAAGGGGGCAATACATCTTATTACTAAACAATGAAGCTCGTGATGGATGGTGACGAGTCACTGTGCTGTCTTGCTTGATGATCACAATGAAAAACAAACATAAAACTGAGGATGTTCACAGGGATCTAGGCAGGGCCTTGCATTGTACCTGGGAGGAGACAGCACTGAGGTTGCCTGGTGTCTTATCTGCAACAGCTTTTGCATCAGGCCATTGGTTCTGCTCCCTCCTCTCCGGGAGGGGTGTGGTGGCTGGGGGAGAAAATTGGCGGGGAGTGAGGGGAGGGGTGGCTGGTCAAAAACATGGGATGTCGCAAGAGGTAAAGACAACTGGTTTCTTCCCTGGGAGTGCTGCAGGGCTCTTGTCCTTGGTACCGTTGTCTCATCATAAGGCAGTGGGTTGACCTGTGCGGCTTTGATCCAGCCAGAGGAAGGGCTGTGCTACTGTGGGAGCGTGGGGCTCGAGGCAGGGGGGAGTGGGAACAAGGTACTGCAGAGGCCATGGAGGAAAATGATGGTTTCTGTGGGGACGAGGCCCTCCTGAGGGCCAGGCATGTCACCCTGCTGCTTCAAGTGACCTGCACGGAGGACTGTACGCCACAGCCTCCCTGAGCAGAACGCTGGAACAAATGAAATTCTCATTTAGTGCCAGCACAAAACTGGAGGAATTCTGTTTGATGGATGGCCAGAGGTGACTGAGTCTGATCAGCCACCTCTGGTTCCGTGCAGCTGCAGCAGCCGAGCTCCAGCCTGTGCAGATTCATTACCTGCAACTGCAGAGACACTGCTGGGCTCTTGGACTGGGCTCAGCGGGAGCTGCAGAGGGAGGAGAGCTGCTGGCTCCGGGTGGGGTGTGACTCACTGATCTCTACACGTACCTTCACCCACGCACCCTTCTCCGCTGCCTCCAAGAGCAGACAGCACAAGGACCTGGATTTTTCTTACCGGCTCTCCCCCGCCCTAAGGGTGTTTTCTTTTAAATGGGAGCTGTGAAATGATCAGAACAGGTGGTGCTGTGATTTCACTCCAGCATAAATACATTCGGAGCACAAGTGGGACAAGCAGAAGAGCCCCATGGGAAGCAGCATCTCCTCTGTTTGGGTGGTGGTGCAGGTGTGGCACAGCAGGGCTGACAGCAGTGAGGGCTGGGGCGGGTGTCTGAGTGGCACGGGCAGTGTTGGGAAACCAATTAAAGCTCATTTAAACTATTAGCATATCAGCAGGCAGGAATTCTTCCGACTGGATTGGTTTCACTGGGGGATTGGGGAATAGGGCCAGCATTCATCTGGCAGCTCTTCTTTCAACACGCCGGTATTCATCCCCTGCCCTGCCCGGGCACGGCTGGGACCCGCTGGAGGAGGGCAGCAGAGGGGCTTGGTGTATCCCTGAGGAAGGGCATTCCCAGCACTTCACTGTGCAGCAGGAGCTGTGGTGATGAATGGTGGGTGCAGGGATGAGCTCTCGGTTGGGAGCCCTGAGAGCAAACAACAAAGCAGCTCTGTTTTGGTCTGTGTGTTTGTTGAGTAGATGAAGGACGGGGGGGAAGCTTTTTAAAACTCCCAGTCCTCTTTTTCCCAACACGTTCTCCAGGGTATATATTTATATTTAGTATCTACTTAGCAGAGGTGGGGGGGAGGGCTGTCTGGGAAAGGGGGGTTGCTGAGAGAGGATGGGGTTTGTAATCCAGATAGATTCAAAGACTAACTTAAATAGAGCATTAATGGAAGGGGTAAAGCTTTGAGATTGCAGCTTTCTAGTTTGGCAAAAAAAGAAAAAAAAAAAAGAAAAGGAGCTGTCTGTGTGTGCTGGCTGCTGTGGAAGTGCAGGGTGGCTGGTCCCTGCTTGGAGCTGTCCTTTCTGTGCACACAGGCCTCCTGAGGGCATTCGTGCTGGTTGGGGGGATTTTGGGATCAAGTCCTAAAAAGGCCAGGAAGAGGGTGAGTGGAGCTGGCTTACCCCACGTGTGTGCTGCCAGCTTTGGGGCTCACTTGCCTTTCTCCAGGCACAGCTGAAAGCAGCCTGGCCTGGTGACCCACTGCTGGACACATCTGGGAAAGACCTTGTGGCTTTGTCTTTCTTCCCAGGTGGAAACTGGGGCTCTGAAGCACTGCTGAGCAGTGCCTCTCTCTGCTGCCTGGCTGTCTTCCTGCTGGCTCTGCTGTGAGCTCCCATTACCTCGCTCCTGTAACTGTCTTTTCCCTTAAAATCGTTCTGAAATTGGAAAACCCAGTGCCAAAAGACTTGCTGGACATCCAACTGCAGCTGAAATCATTATGCTGCCTTCTTTTGTTCTTGTCAAGGTCACTGTGCATCTGGAGATTTTATTTCTGACTGTTCAGTAAAGATGAGTGCTGGGACCAAGCAGCTCCTGTGCAGTGGATCCACACCCAGGGCCTGTCTGGGACCAAGCTGCAGGTTCCTCGGGCGCATTTTGTCTTTGGGTCAGTCAAAGCCCTGATTTCTTTGCACATTTTTGTTGGTAAATGTCAACATTTGAAAATTACAACGCTGTTGCCTGGTTACCAGGGGGCAGAGAAATCACATGGACTTGATTCCTCTGGGTGGCTGTGGATGGTGTGTGAGCAGTGCCCAAGCAGCTCTTTTGGGGCAGGAGGGAAACTCAGGACCTGGAGAATGGCATGAGACAGGAGGGATACAGATCCAACGGGAGTCAGGGATTGAAACAGGAGTTAGGTGATGAGATACTTAACTTTTGTGGGCCTGGGTGCATGGAATAACAAGAAAATAATCTGAAGAAGGTCTTTGCCCTCCTGCACTGGGAATAGGTAGGAAAAGTTGGTCTCTGATACCACCAAGGAAATCACAGTGTGGTCCCTGCACAGGGGCTCTGGCCAGCGAGTCAGTCTCTCAAATATTTGCTGACTGAGAGGTGGGTTCTCAGCTCAGGCTGTGCCTGGCTGAGCCCTTGCCAAGGAGGCACGAGGATGATGGGAGAGGTGACCTGGGCTGCTGTTGGTGTCTGCACTCGGAGGGATTTTGCTTCTGAAAAATGCAAATGTGGTTGGAACCAATTTTGTTCACGAACGTGAACAGACACTCAAAGGACCTTTTTTTCAATCTCCCCCTGACTTCTCCTCCTCTAATTGCTAGGATGAATGCATAAACCCTTATACTGAAGTGTTCACAAGAGCTGGTTTACTCATTTTACTCTTTTTCTTGGCATAAAAGTTGTCTTATTAAGCAGGTTTTAATGTTTGCTCACCAAGAGGCATGGATTATAAAGCGTTAGGAATAACTTGCATCTGGAAAAGCCAATTACTAAAACAAAAATTCTGATGTCATTTTCTCATGAATTAACAATTTATAGACAATTTACAGTGCTCATGTCATTAGGCAAATGGACTTTAAATTGATTTCAAATTAGTGGGTTAATGATTTCCCACAGGTGCCATTCCAAGGGGCAGCATTTGCAGGGTGTTTTTGCAGTGAAGGGGTAGGTGTGCAGGAGTAATTGAGGCAGTAATTGGAGTGGTGGTCACATTCACGTGCAGTATTGATCTGCATAAAAAGTGCTGACTGTCTCCATCACTGTGGCAAAGAGGGGGCAGGAAAGGGCTCTGGGAAAGGCTGCAGTCTCTGCACATTTCTCCTCTCATAACTTCCTTTTGGTACATGTTAACTCCAGGTGGAACACTCAGGCAGCCGATTGATTTGGTCATGTTAAGTAACCTTGGACTTCATAGTGCTGGAAAAAGATATTCAGCTGAGCTCTAATCATAGTTGGAAGGGAGCAATTTGTGCCCAGATTGATTAAAATTGGGGTGATGATTGCGTGGAGTCTGAGACCAGCCCGAGGAGGAGGTGAAGTGCTCCTGTCCCTGCTGCACCGAGCAGGCTGTGTGCTGCAAGCCCAGGAGCCAGAACCCAGCCTGGCCACCACTCTGGTGTCAGCTTCATCTCTTTGGGGCTGATTCACTCCTTGTTTTGATTCTTCTGTCATTGCATCACGCCTGCAAAGGCTGTGAGTACTTCGAGGGACAGCCTGACCGGCTTGTGTGTGTTGGCACAAGGAGCGAAGGTTGGAGCCCTGAGGTACCAGCAGAAGGTCAGGGATTGACAGCTCACCTTGGTCAGTGCTTGCTTGCCAGGAGGTCCAGACTGGTGTCATATTGGAGCAACTCCACTGGCTTGGGAAGCATTTCTGGAGGCTTGTGCTGGCATTAATAACTTGATTGTCTGGGCTGTTTGTGTCGCTTCACCCATATGTGTGAGGCGTAGGAAATGGTAATGAACTCCTCTGGGGGATGAGGAGCTACCATCCCTGCCCCACCCGAGTAACTGGGGTGGGGAGAGAGGGAGAGGGGCCCAGCTGGGGCCAGGAGAGGGAAGAAGGGGCTTCCCTCCCATGGCTGGGGGGCAGCTTTCCACAAGCCCCCCGTCATGCAGGGGTGTTTGGAGCCTACAGAGGCAGTGGTGTGCAGTGACCACCACCCAAACTGGCACCACCACCCTGAGCAGTGCCCAGGGCACTGTTAGCCAGTGCCCCAGCTGGGCAGGCTGGGGGGCCGTGGGGGATTCTGTTCTGAGCCCAACGGACAGTGACTCAGGAATTAAAGGGCTGTGGAGATGGATTTTGCTGGCAGTGCGTGTTTGTGGAGCGCGGTCTCCCTGTGGCTGGCTGTTTACACAAACTCCAGTGCTTCCCGGCTTTGTATTGCAGAAATGAAATTCCTCCTGCATTAAAAATTTATGTTGGGCAAAAAGATCAGAGTGTGGAAGCTTGGTGAGGATATTCCCCCTCCCTGCACCACACGCACCTCATTTAGGTGTAGCTTTCCTGTGAATGCCAGCTGATGACTCAAATCATGCAAGCTAAGGTTATAATTACCTTCTATCAAGGCTCTTTAGGAAGTGGAAATGTGCCCTTAAATATGGGGTGATCCCTATCGAGATGAAATTTATACCAACCGAGAAGTTATTACATCCTTTAGCATCACCTGTGCTTCCAGAGGTGTTGAAAAGAACCCAGAGAGAGATTTATGAGAAAGCATCTTTCCACAATATGTTATTTTGGATTCAAGGACACTGAAATTATGTCGTTTATTGCACAGAGCTACTTGTGTCAGTACACAATTCAGCTCGTAATTATAGCCTTTCATCTTATTAGCATATGGAAGAGTTTATATAAGTTTTATCCAAACATTTTTTAATTCATTAGGTGTTCTCCCTGTATCCGCTGTGCCCTGGGGCTGAGAAACGCTCTGCACTTGTTTTTTATGTAAATTAGACCTTAAAGATGCACATAAATCTGTAGACATGCTTCTACCATTTAAAAATGATGCCTTAAGATGCATACAATGAAGGGAATAAGGATTTAAATCCCCATCCCTGTAGAATACACTTTACTTTGTATATATTTTGCAGGGAAGCACCTCTTGAGAGGAGTTTGGGAAGACAAGGTGGAATGAGGGGTGGGAAAGGAAAGGGGAAGTGGGCTGATGGTGATAGCAGAGGAGAGCAGCAGCTTGAGGTAAAGGCTCAGAACTCGGCAGGGCAAAAAGAGGACAAGGCTGGCAAGACTCTGGGGTGAGGTTTTTGGTATCACAGCAAATGTGGTTTTCCTGATAGCGCCAGCCCAGAGCGCTGTGTGTCCTGCATGGGGCAGGAGGGATGCAGGACCCAGCACAGGCTTGGTGCTGCTGCTGGAGGAGTCTGTCACAAGCCAGGAGCAGTGGTGATGCCCTCGAGGTGTGGAGGGAGCCCCCACCCTCCTTGCAGTTGGTGCCAGCTGTCTCTGGTGGTGCCTTGTGACTCCAGGTTTCCTCTGCCCAGACAGGCCTCAGCCTCCCCTGTACAAAATCCCCTTTTCCCATCAAATCCCGTGCTATTTATGTGATTCTTGGCTTTGGCTGCACACTCTCAGTCTGGAGGAGCCCTGACCTGAAGGGACCATCTGTTTCTGCGGGTGCAGCCTGCTGGCAGGCAGGAGTGGTGGCAGGGGCTGGGAACAAGGGCTTCAGCTCCATATCCTGCTGTTCCATGTGCCTCCTTGCTTGGTACTTTGAAGGGGAAAAAAAAAAAAGACAAAACAAAACAACAGCCCAACCCCGAAAAAGCTGTGGTGGAACCAGGCTGATAACTCCTCCCTGCAGATGGAGGCTGGGCATTGTGACTTGTTTCCTCCCTGCACTGGAAACTCTCCCTCAGTCCCAGGAGGGACCTGGCAGGCAGCACTGCCTTTCTCCCAGCAGCTGCGGCACATCCCCGGGGGGGGGTGATGGACCCGGGAGCTTCAGGCTTCAGGAGGGCTGATAAGAGGCTGTTTCTAGTGGTCAGAACTTCAGTCGTCACCTTCATAGTCTCACAGAAAGGCTCTGGGTCTAAACCCCCAAAAGCACTGAGGCTCCCAATGTAGGAACCCAAACAGGAGTTTGATGCTTTGGCTGGGGACAGGCTGTGAATGAGAGCCCCTGGCCCGAGGTGTTATCTATAAGTATCTGTCACTTGTCTGTGCTCAGTGAGAGCGGGAGATAAAACCTCTGATTAACGCCTCCAGGGAGTTCCTGCAATATAGTTTTGCAAGCAATTGTCATTTAACATTAAGGTAAATACCTTGCAGCTGTAAACTAGAAAGCCTTCCCCCCCCCCCACACCCCATCCTTTTGCAAACAGCCTCTTGGCTTCCCAAGCTCTCCAGCCAAAGAGTTTTAAAACTGCCTCTTTGATCTGCCAGTGCTGCAGCCAACCTGCTGGAACCGCTGAGCAGTGTGTGGTCACCTCACCAGGTCGGGTCCTGGGCAGAGCAGCTCCCTGCTGGAATGGCTGGGAGACCTGGGGAGAGAGAGGGGGAAATGGAAAGCGAACTTGGCACTTATGCTCTGTTTACCCCTCGCAGGAGGAGGAAGCTGCTGGTTAGTTGGCACAGGCTGGGGCTGAGTGGCTGGGTATGTGAATGAGCTCACTGCCATCAGGGATCTTGGCTGTAGGAAAACTCCATCCACCCAGGCTCATCTCCTAATGCCTGTGTTTCCCCCGGAGAAGTTCCCCCCCCTGAGCTTCTAAGCTAATAACTCCTTACCAGACTCTGGTGACTTCTCCTTGAGAAAGGATGGGGGAGACACCACTCCAAATGCTTTTGCTTCGTGTCTAAATTACGTCAAGCCTTTTGACGGAAAGTTTAGCTTTCTAGCTTTCCTTGGTCCTTTTTTGCCTCAGCTGCTTCTTGCTGATGTAACCGAGCTGATGGGGCAGCCACAACCTGCAACCCCAGTCCTCCCCGCCGCTCTGCGTGGTGGAAATGGGACGGTTTCGGGGTGGCCACATCATTGCAGGTGTGCCCCGTGCCCCTGCGAAGGTGGTGGCGCTTTCAACAGCACCTCCTTTTTTTCCCAGCAATCCCCAGAAAGCCACGGGGTGCCTTGTTCTGGCCCCTTCACAGCAGTGCAAACCATTACGGTTGCGTGGAGGCCGCGGCGGCCCGTGCTGTAACAGCACTGCAAATTGCACTCATAAATTCAGAGCGCAGCTAATTGTTGTTTTGTGGAGTAGATGTTCTTCAGGAGGAAAAAAAAAAAAAAAAACTAATCTGTAAACACTCTGATGCCCTGCTGAGCAGAGGGCTATTTATCTCGGGCGAGGAATAGCCTTCCAGACGGATGTAAGGTGGATCACAGACTTTTCAAGGGCAGTCACGTTCCCCTGGTGTGGTTCTGGGCAAGTGTGATCTGCAAGAGGGTTTGGTTTTTTTGGTTTTTTTTTTAATGTGGGGTTTCACCTGCTGCTGGAGTGATGTGCCTTGTGATTATGGTATTATTGCTGCTTCTGTCCTGGCTGAGATCAGGGCTCCCCTGTGCCGCCCACTGCCCTTGGGAAGGGGAAGGATGCAGTTGCTTTGAAGGATTACACTCCAAGGGGATGCGACTGGCAGGAGACAGAGGCATCAACCTGACTGTGCAGGGGAACAGAGATGCTGGGCAGGCTCTGCTTTGTTTGTGCCAAGTCACTGTTAGTGGTATTTGTCACCATAAGGAGGTGCCAGGAGAAGGCTTCTGCCCTTCATCTGTCTTAAACCTGTCCTGAGGATTGATGGGAGAGCCAGGAACGAGCCGCTCTGGAGGCTTGGCCCAGAGCCCTGCTCTGGAGTGGCCTCATCCTGCACCTGGGCAAATCAGTGGTGAAGGAGCCCCCTGTTTGCCTGGGAGCATCCAGGCTTCCACCACTGGAATGACCCCACTTAGGTTTCAGCTCCCCACCTTCAGACCTCGGCAGTGGTAGGTGAGCCAAAACCTGGCAGTTCTGGTGGTGACAGACCCACCCTCAGGCACTGTCCCCCTGTCCTGCCGGTACCACGCCCTGTGTGCAAATGTAGCCCTTTAAAAGGCCCCTTTGCTGCCCTAAGCGCTATAATTTTCCTGAGTCTTTCTCCCTATTCCTAATTGGATCTTCTATAACTCAATTTTCTTCATCTCTGGAAATGTTATAAGGGTGAGGTTTCAGCACTTTCTCTTACAGTAGTTTATTGTATTTTAATTCTGGTTTCAGTGTGCAGTGACTTGGCAGGATATGTGATTTGCCAGGAGGCAGAGAGTGGGAGGCTTTATAAATAAAAACCCTGCATCTCTTCCATCCCTCTTCACGATCTGGGGCTGATCTTTGTTGCACCAGGGCAAACCTGGAAGCTTTTCACCAAGATTTAGGGTGGCACCAGCGTGGCAGGGGTGTAACAGAGATGAGAATCTGACTGTGTGTGAATTTTCAAGGCTGTGGCTTTCAGGGATCTAAAGAGCTAATGTATATGTATTTTAATAACTGTAACCTTCACAGCAAATGCAGTTTCTGCTGAATGGGCAGAACATAAACCTGCAGTATAATAGCTGGAAAGGTTGTTTGTGGTAGATCTTGATACGCTGTTTGGACTGGGCTTTGCCTTGCTCCAGGAGGCTCCAGTGACACTTGGGAAGGGAATGATGTGCTAATTGAGAATTCAGCAAATAACAGCTTTTAAAAGGTTCTTGTTTGGTAGAGTAAGACACCTCTAAAACCACACTTTCACTGCTTAGAAGCTGAGCAGGCTGTAATTACAGGTAATAACAATGCTTTGAGCTTTGCAAATGCTCTGTATAATCAAAATGCTTCTCCCTCTGCCTTGTAGTGCTGCGGTGAAGCAGGTAAGGACAGGGAAGTTCTCCCTTTCAGTGCATGAAGAGGGAGCTGTACTGAAAGTGGTGCCTCTTGCCCAGGTCCAGCTCCAAAAAAGGACCTGGATGCTGTGCAGAGCTTTGGTGTAACTGCCAAGATCGGCCTACAACGAGTGCTGCAGTGAATGATGCTGCACAACCAGTCTGAGATCCAGTACTAGTGGTGCCAAGTGGGAATCAGACCCTTTTAAGCCCATAACCTGCTTTGTGGGGCTCTGTGTCGCCTGGGGGGGACTCCTTTAAAGGGGAAGAACTTTGGAGCCTGTTGGAAGTGAGCAAAAGCATTTGAAATGCAAGGGTTGAGCCGGGTTCTTTCATGTGAACAATGTGCCTTTTCCCCTCAGCGGTGTGGAGGCTTGTCTGGAGTGTCCCCTTGGCTGACAGCCCTGGAAGAGCTGTGGTGCCCTCTCCTAGGAGGGGAGAGGGAAGGTCTTCCCAGGAGGTGGAGTGGTGTCTCACTGCTTCTGCTGGACTCTGATCCTGCTTCAAGAGGAGCAGGGGCCAAGAGGGGTGAGAACAACAGGGGAGCACAGGAGTGTTTTCCGAGTGTGGGGTTGGCTCTTGGCTCTGCTGCTGGAGGACCTGGGGCCTGACCTCCTCTCCAAGGAGCTGCGCTGGAGCTCCTCATCTCTGCTGCTGAATCCAGGGTTGCTCTGACACGGGGTGAAGGAGGCAAAGGCTTCAATCTGCTGTGGTTGCCAGGCTGGAACGTGTGTGCGTGTTACTGTGAAAATCGTGGTGCTGGCTCTTGGCAATTGGTCAGGGTGACCTGAAGGGGAAAAAAAAAAAAATCATCTGCTCCAATGCCAGCCTTTATTTAAAGGAGTCCGTTTTTGTTCCTGGGCTGAAGGTGAGCTTACTCTAAATGTTGAGTGTCACAATATGCTCAGCTAAGTTTGTGTGCGGCCCCTCTTCCTGCTGTACTGGAGCCCCTCAGACCTCCCCTGCTGCACCCCTGCAGCTGAAATGTCTCAGCTGTAACCTATTTAGCTTTCCTGGCAGAAGTTTTGTAGAAGAGTGTCGTGGGTTTACTTAGCACAAGGCTTTACAAAGGAGCGTGTGGGTGAATGTGAGAAAAGCCAGCAAGGTGTTCAAATTCAAGTAGGTCAAAAGTGGGAAAGAGAATTTCACAGGAAACACTAAGCCATGTATTTTAAGTGAATTTGTTCCAAACGGAAGCCAAATCATCTTTTACTTTCTTTGGAGCTCGGGCTTTCTGGAATTGAACCTAAAGCATAAATCCCTTCCACCTTGCAAATAATCACCCAAACCTTCAATTCAGTCAAAACCTTTATCTTTAGTTGGTTGGGCGGGAGCTGTTCCAAACGGGTGCAGTTTCATCTCGCCTCTAAACAGAAACACGTGTCATCTCGCAGCAGAGCCTTTGAGAAGTTACTCACTTTTAATCTGCATTTCAGCCCTGCTGCCCTCAGCAGCTAAGAGCGATCACTGGAAGAGCAAATGCCGAGCTGTGCCCTCGGCAGTGGTGCAGCCTGTTATGGGTGATCAATAAATTTGCTCAATCAAACAGAAGTTGGTATAAGCACATTGAAATGGTTAAAAGTTGATGCTTTAATAGCAGGCCCAGACTTGCAAAAGGGAGGGGGAATGGGGGTTCTGCTTGCTGAATCTAACATGTTATGTTTTATCTTGTAATGTTGCAAATGACTAACCCTAGCGACAGTTGACCTTGTGATTCTGTAAGTTCTTTGTTCTAAGTATCTTAATAGAAATAGAAAGCATTCACAAGTGAGGAGTGAAGGATTACAACTGCAACAATTTATTGGAAAC